>JAYKAV010002953.1:143974-371637 GCA_035582835.1 Phoebastria nigripes
TTTTTTTTTTTCTTAAAAGAAGTCAGAAATACACTAACTAGTTTTGCTGGAAAATGTACATTCCCAGATTCAAGCGGAACTTCTTGAGAAAAGCTGAACTCAGGTAATGAACCGGCTTTCATATGAGCATAATGAGCTTAACAAAAATGGAAGTGCAGCAAAGTAAGCCTTTGAGTGGACTTTTAATAGCAGAAAGCCATTCTGCCAAGTTTAGGTAAGAAGGCTCTGTGCAGATACTCCTCCTCTCCCCTTACAAAAAAAAAGTATGTAATTACCAGCACTGAATCTAGCAGCAGGAAGTAATGTTTCACAGAGTTTCAAAATGCAACTTGATTAGCCTTTCAGTGTTAAAATTAAAGTTGTGAGAGCTCAGGAAGATCTGCCAGCTCAGAAGACTCCTAGGTTTGTTTGCTTAAAAAAAAGTTTTTGCTATTCTTTTTGCTATCATTTGAACTTAGTTAAAACAATGGAAAAAAAAGAACAAATTTAGGATAGCTTGAGGTCCCTATAAATCAGAACAGCAAGAAATTAGTGAGAATATAAAACAGACTGGAGGGAGAGGTTCATTTGTTTTTGGTATTTAACATGTATAAACAAAACTGTCCTTACACAAGAAGCTGGATGTCTGAGCCCCAGAACCTGTATGTAATTCTGATTTTCATTGACACTGCAATTTACTTTGAGAAGGAGATAATTTTGTTTATATTTAAATATTATGAACTGTTTTTATGTTTAAATATTATAATCTTGCCGTGCATCAGTCACCATAGGGTCTTCATTTCTTTTGCTCTTTACCACAATCTTTGTTGTAAATTTTAAGGTTCACACTTAAAGATGAATGGTCTGTTTCATGTCTACCCTAATTTGAGTTATACGTTGCACTATCTTTTGCTTTCCCATGACAGGGGTATGAAGAGTTTTGCACTATTTGTTCAACTGTTGAATTCCCCACTGGCATGGGTCTGATACTGCGAACTGTAATTAGTAAGATGAAGCCAGTCTGCATTACCTCTTATGTAGAAATTATCAGTATAGATGTGCGTTAGTTCCAGAGAAGCTGTAGAAAAGATGATGACATGGCATATTTTCATTAGTATTTTCACCATCAACACTGCATGAGTGGTTCTAGTCCCTGACCTATTCCTATGATGAATTTGTTTTTGCCTGAGATGGACAGTGCATACACTGTCAGTGTATATTGTCCAGAGAGAGAAAGAAGTATCTTTTGTAGTATCTTTTGTTATCTTTATGCTAGATGTTACTTGTATACTGTATTAATTAGAAAAACTGAAACGTATTGTTTTACTATAAGCACTGGCTCTTGAACCTAAAGTAATAGACAAAACCAGTATCTAGCATACAGTCAGAAGAAAATTTTCGTGTTGAGACTACTTTTTACATCCATTGATTACAGGTTTTTTTGCATTGCTCAAAGACCCAAAACCCTGTAGCAATGAACTTCAGGGTTCAAAAGACATGGGCTAGCTGGGTGCTGAATTTTAGGGTAGAGAACTCACCCCTTCTTCCAGAGGCATTTCCTGGATACAGTCACATCTTTTACAGTCATAGAAAAGACAAACTGAAAATACAAATAAACAAAAATGGTCATTCAAAATGTAAGTTTCATTTGCAGTAAAATTAGACTGTATAATCTTTCTCCTATCTCAGTCCTGTACAGCATGGAATTTGTGGTAAATGATGGGGAAGTAGCAGAGAGACTGTAAAATCTCCCCATCCATTGCCACTCAGCTGCAACAATTCATAGGCATACATACATACCTAAACTGAGATATTAGTTGTCATAATCTTCCCATTTGTTTTCCTTTTTTCTCCTCAGTCATTTCTGGTATGTGTTCAACCAATCAATTCTCACCTATATTTTGGTCCAAACCAGAGAAGTCAGCCTAGAAGACTGATCTCCATATTTTCACATAAATTCTGTTGGCAAGTGTTGACATGGCACAATGCAGTCAGGTTAGTCAAGCATGACCTGCCGTTCATAAACCCATGCTGACTGGGCCTGATCGCCTGGTTGTCCTGTACGTGCCACGTGATGGCATTCAAGATGATCTGCTCCATAACCTTCCCGGGCACAGAGGCCAGACTGACAGGCCTGTAGTTCCCCAGACCCTCCTTCCAGCCCTTCTTGTAGATGGGCGTCACATTTGCTAACCTCCAGTCAACTGGGACCTCCCCAGTTAGCCAGGACTGCTGATAAAGGATTGAAAGCGTCTTGGTGAGCACTTCCACCAGCTCCCTCAGTACCCTTGGGTGGATCCCATCCAGCCGCATAGACTTGTGTGTGTGTAAGTGGTGTAGCAGGTCACTAACCTGGATTATGGGGACTTCATTCTGCTCCCCATCCCTGTACTCCAGCTCAGGGGGTTGGGTACCTGGAGAGCAACTGGCCTTACTATTAAAAACTGAGGCAGAGAAGGCATTAAGTACCTCAGCCTCTTCCTCATCCTTTGTCACTGTGTTTCCCCCCGCATCCAATAAAGGATGGAGATTCTCCTTAACCCTCCTTTTGTTGCTAATGTATTTATAGAGACATTTTTTATTGTCTTTTACGGCAGTAGCCAGATTAAGTTCTAGTTGGGCTTTGGCCCTTCTAATTTTCTCCCTGCAAAACCTCACAAGACCTTTGTAGTCCTCCCGAGTTGCCTGCCCCTTCTTCCAAAGGTCATAAACTCTCCTTTTTTTCCTGAGTTCCAGCCAAAGCGCTCTCTTCAGCCAGGCTGGTCTTCTTCCCCACTGGCTCATCTTTTGGCACATGGGGATGGCCTGCTCCTGCACCTTTAAGCTTTCCTTCTTGAAGAATGTCCAGCCTTCCTGGATTCCTTTGCCCTTCAGGACTGCCTCCCAAGGGACTCTGTCAACTAGTCTCCTAAACAGGCCAAAGTCTGCCCTCCAGAAGCCCAAGGTAGCAGTTCTGCTTACCTGCCTCCTTACTTCTCCAAGAATCAAAAACTCCATCATTTTGTGATTGCTATGACCAAGAATGGCCTCCAACCATCCCATCACCCACAAGTCCTTCTCTGTTCGCAAACAACAGGTCCAGTGGAGCGCCTTCCCTAGTTGGTTCACTCACCAGCTGTGTCAGGAAGTTATCTTCCACATGCTCCAGGAACCTCCTAGACTGTTTTCTCTCTGCTGTATTGTATTTCCAGCAGACATCTGGTAAGTTGAAATCCCCCACAAGAACAAGGGCTAGCAATTGTGAGACCTCTCCCAGCTGCTCATAGAATATTTTGTCTGCCTCTTCATCCTGGTTGGGTGGTCTATAACAGATTCCCACCATGATATCTGCCTTGTTGGCCTTCCCCCTGATTCTTACCCATAAATCAACCCTATCATCACCATCATTAAGCTCTAGACAATCAAAACACTCCCTAACATACAGGGCTACCCCACTGCCTCTTCTTCCTTGCCTATCCTTTCTGAAGAGTTTATAGCCATCCATTGCAGCACTACAGTTGTACGAGTCGTCCCACTGTGCTTCTGTGATGGCAACTATATCATAGTTTTCCTGCTGCACAATGGCTTCCAGCTCCTCYTGTTTGTTGCCCATGCTGCGTGCATTGGTGTAGATGCACTTCAGTTGGGCTATTGATCCTGCCACCTTTTTGGGGGAAGAAGCCCTAATTCCTACGTGACCGTTCTCAGGCGCTTCCGTGGTTTCTAACACATCAATAATTCTTGCGTCTTTGCTGCCGTGTGGATCTCCATCCCCTACCTCCACTGAGACAGCAGACTGAAGGACCTCGCTAGCACACTGTCCCTCAAACATTTTGTTAGTGAGAAAGAATAAAGTGATGTCAGGTGCATGCCTTTTGAAGCAGAGGGTAGGGTCAAAAGCACAGCCTTATGTTTTCGTTGCAGGGGAGCGCAAAGGAAATTAACACTTGGGTGTTATAGTCCAGGAAGCTTCTGTGTGTCTGCATAGAAACTTGATTTCTTAGTTTAGGCACCCAAATTAGGAGTTTCATATTAGAGCATATAATCATTCCTATCTGTGTGGAAACTGCAAATTAATTTTATGTCTGTTTAGCTTTTTTCTGGCCTGATGATTACACACACCAGCTATTTGTTATCTGTTCTGTTTCTTTACACTGTCTTCTAGCGATGTAAAATGTTCTTTCCCTTTATGGAAAGACCTTCACTTTTTCTGGGGTTGAAATTTCTTTAAATCAATCTAGCCGCAGGATAGACTTTTAGCTCTGGTTCAGCATCCTACAGGCTCTTCCTATAGCTTTCAAGTTTGAAAGTCCTTTATCACCCTGTTACCTTGGAATCTGCCTGCTGAGGCTCATACTGTGCTTGCAGTAAATTTGCATGACAACTTTTTTTCTAGGGACCTTACCTTTTCTTTTGGTACTTTAAAGAAGGCCAAAAAAATTGAGAAGCCTTGTGCCAATTTGTCTTCCCAGGAAAAAGCTTCCTTATTCCCTACAAATACTGGTGACTGGATGTTCCTGTAACACAAATTTCTTCTTGCTGTTATCTTCATTCATTGTTTGTGTACCTCATTTTCCTGGACCAGGAAATGAGTTGCAGAAAGAAACCATTACACACTTGATGCCAACCTCCTGCACTGCCCATCACCTCACTGAGGGAATTGGGATGGACAGAATATAACCTATGGTAAAAATAGAGAAAGTTGAGACTTGCAAGTGGGAGAGGGTAGGAGTTTGGCTTGAGCTGAGCCTGGGAAAGGGGGAAGAAAGATGTTTCCATAAGTGCTTGTTTAATTACTTATGTTTTCTTTTTCCCAATACCTGAATCAGTGATTAGAAGTTTGTGTTAATTGGCAATAAATTAAATTAAGTAAAAAAAAAAAAAAAAAAAAATTCCCTGAGTGTTAAGACTGCTTTGCCTGTGACAGTATTTAATTTCTTCAGATCTGGATACAAAGTCCACAAGGAAACTTTGGCTCATAAGTTCTGCTATACTTTGGTTTTGCTGCCTAGTTTCCCTAGGACATCCCAGTGGTACAGAGTTGGAGACAGCTGGGAACAGCTATATCTGGACACTCATCTGGGAATAACTCCTATCTAGTTTGCATCCTTGGGCCAACCCAAACCTCTGTCCTCTTGCCAGGTGACAGAACTAAGAGTTTCAAATATCTTCATGTGTACTTAGTTGTACTCTTAGGAATTGCCTCAGATGAACTTTCATTCTGTAAGTGTCTTATGAAATTTTAATTACCGGACAATAATTTTCTGCCTTGAATCCTAATTCTCCACTGGTTTGCACCTCTTGTATTAATTTGCACATATGCAGAGTGAAATTAGGTGTTAAATGAAACCAGTCCAGTTTGGTAACAAATTGCATACCCTTTGAACAGGTGTAAATTATTGTGATGAAATGTAAAGGAGTAGGGAATTGAACCCTTTGTGGCAAAATGAAGTGATTTTGTCCAATTGCTTTCCCATGATGTGGAAAATATAAAACATCGTTTTGCCTGTCTTTATAACTATTAAAACATCTATGTGTATCATCAGATGAAACCTGCTAATAATCAACATTTAGGGCCTGAAATTGTCATCTTTCTTTTTCTTAAGATATTAACAACCAGCACAGTAATAGCCCTTCAAAGAAAATCTTTTCATTTAAATAATGACAGTTCAGCATAAGCACCAAAATTTTTGTCAAAACAACTTTTTTCTGAGACACCTACCATTGATTACTAAGTGGGAGTGGTATCCTGTGGCTTCCAAAACTAATATTGACTGTATTCTGATGAGTAAATTGCACTAAAAACCAATTTTTATATGTACTGTTTCTAGTGTAACATTTAATATCCTTTTAGAAAGCAATACTTAGTGAAAATAAGTATTCACAGAATCATAGAAATATTGGTTGGAAGAGACCTTTGAGGGTCATCTAGTCCAACCTCCTGCTCAAAACAAGACTTGCCAACACTAGGTAGTCAGCTATGGCTTCTTAATGCAGAAAGAGGGCATATAGGAAAAGGAAACTGGAATAGGCACCAAGGGAAGATGCTATAAAAGCATTGCCTGAGCACTTAGGGATGAGATCTCTATGGCCAAGCTTAGCTGGAGCTAAAACTAGGTAAGGACATAATGAGTAGCCATAAATGATGCTATCAGTATGCCAGTAACAAAAGGAAAATGTAGGTCTGTCGATGAAAGGGTCTAATCCTGTATTATGCTATTTCATTTGGCTGCAGTTGACTAAGAAACAGCAAAAGCATTCTTGATGGCTAGATTGACAATGCAGGATTGCATTAATGAATCAAATACAACTACATTATCTTATCTAGTTGTTTTACATCCTGCTTTTAATTTGCAGTATCAAGTTCAGTGTATGTCAGTAGGACCAGAAATGGATTTTAAAAGTTTTCCTTTCCCTTATTCCTCCTTTGTGACTAATTATACCTCAAGTTATAATAGCACTCCACATCAGAGAGGAAAAAATAATTTATTATCATTGTGGCAGACATTATAGTTATAAAAGTTGTGTTTCCTGTTGACACTAGGCTATAGCTCACAAAACTTCAGCTGGTTACAGCTAAGTCAGTGGAACTATCTGAATTTCCATCAGGTAAGGATCTGACCCTCAAAAAAATAAACTTAAAACAAGCCTCAAGTTGCTAGGTGATAATGCATCAACAGATTTTTATTTAGACTTTTGGATATTTTCTCATTAAAACAATTAAATCAAAACAAAGTAATTCTGATGTTGACAAAGTACTTAGCATTCAATATGATTGCTTCAGTAACTTATTTTTTCCCCATTGTCTCTACTTCTCTAATTCATTTCTTGCTCTTGTCTGCCAGTAAAGGTCCTTTCCCATGATTAAAAAGGAAGGTATCCAAACATCCTGTTTGGTACTCAGACCACATTTTCTTTCTCGGTGTTTTCTGTCCCAAAAGAAAATGAGGAAGCAAATTCTCTTGGAATTTGGAAAGAAAGCATCTCTCTCTGGCTTTATGCTGAATGCTGCATTACAATCCCTTTGTTCCTTTGCTCCCGTACTTGGAAAAGTTTGAATTTCCCAGTGATGTCAGTGTTGGCCAACATGTTGAATTATTGTTAAAAAGGAACCCCAACAGAGATTCTTAAGTAGCTACAGTTTTTTATTGTGAGATTGTTTCCATCATTATAGCTCAAGGCTATGGGAAATGACTTTCAGCAGGTTTTCTGCGCACATGTGCTCTCACTCTCTCTCTCTTCCTGTGCTTGCTCATGCTCTCTCTCTGACACTCACACACTATTAGTCTTAATGTGGAGAAAAAAACTGAAAGCTTTGAAAAATAAATTACAGAAACTGGAACATGCATCTGACAACAATAAGAACAAGTTTCCTAATTGATTATATCTGTCCTTTATTAAGAAATAAGATGTCCCGTCTATCTTTTAGGTTTTGTGGTATGACTATTTAATGTTTATAGCTATTTATCAAATACTATTTGAAGTAATGTGTATAAAGTGCTTTAGATGAGTGCTCCATATTTCCATTCTCCGACAGTGTTCTACAGCCAATGACGTCAGTTGGTTAGCGCTTAATTCTGTATTATTTATTTTCAGTCTATGACTGAAATAGGGGCATGATTTCTTATCCGGGCATCATGACAATCAAATACACTTTCAAAGCTTACAGTTCACTCTCTAGTTTGTCCTAAAAGTGAAAGGCCAAAATATTCTGAACAAAGAAAAGCAGAGAAGTCATGAACGAACAACCTTTTGATCTTGCAGCAAGGAAAGAAAATTAATTGGTAGAGCTACCAAAGGTGGACATAAAAAGGGAATASCACTAGAAAAACCCAACTGAACTACTTCAGCTAAACACTTGGCCAGTTACTTGTAAGACTAAGCTGCTAGCAATAGTTTGAAGTCTTCAAAGGGATAAGGGCCTGAACTTTACAAATGCTTGAATTTGCAGTGTTTTACGAAAAGGAAATATTTTTAAAATTCAAAAATAAAGTGTTAAAAATGTTAGGACCACAAGTCTATTCCTGTTAAAACTAATGCATTTTGCTGTGACTTTCAGTGAAAACAGAATCAAGCATTTATGTTGCCTCTGGTGATTACTAAGTTGCCAGTACTGTAACAGTGGTTAAATTAATCCTGATAATGCCTGCAACCCTAGTGCTTATATTGTTCTAAAACTACTTTCAGTATGAATAAAGGATTGGAGCAAAAAAATGCTTAGATATTTAGAGGACAAATACTTTTAAAAATGTGTATTATACCCAGTACCATAAAATCACAGATTAAATGCAGCAGGTTTCCTGTCTGTCATCTAAAAGAAGTTTATTAGTTCTAGAGTCTGCCATGACTAAAAGCTGTCATTCCTCATTGAGTCCAGCTCTGAAACCCCAAAGCTCAGGCGAGACAAGGTGACTGTCTTGTTAGAAAAGTCCCTGAGGGCGTTTGGGTGATTATCAGACTCTGAAGGGCAGCCTAGTTCTAGACGAGAGTAGCTTCCTTAAGGCCTGCTTTTCTAGGAATTAGCATAGATCTGCTTACTGTGGGCTTCATACCAGATAAAAACATCTTTCCAAGAGTCAGTCAGGAGCTTTTAAATAAAATCATGACAACATAACTTAGAGGAACTCTTTTCAGAACTCGACAGCTTGGTGTCTTTTGAGTATTTGAATGAAGATATTAGTTGACATGCAAGCAGAGTAGAATCTGCTGCCAAGGCAAGGTTTGGGCAAAACCCCTGTAGGTATATTTTGCAAGGCCTCTTCAGAGTGGGTAATCTTTTCAGGTACATTTAGACTGGGGGAAAAGGAAAGAACAAAAGGAATGTGGAAGACTTTTAGCCTTCAATAAATTCATATAGGACTTTGGGAAAGCAAGAGAAAGAATGGAAACAGTCACCTTGAAAATTGATATCTGTTTAGGGCAATAGTTAGTGGGGGATTTGGGAGATTTTTTTAACTAACTCCTTGAGGAAACAAGGCTTGCTTGGTAATACTGTCTCTCTCTTGTTTCTCTCCATCTAGTCATTGCACCCATAATAACGTTTTAAATGATAGCTACTTTCAAGCAAATTTGAAATATACTTAAATTCCTATGAGATCTGTGGAAACTGGCACTTAGATACAGGAAATTTATTCAAAATAATGTCCCACTAAAGGAAAAGCAGGCAGAATACACCTGGTTCTTTGGAATAAGGGTGAGGTTCTTGTGGTGAGTAAAGCTTGGTAGGGGGATCAAAGGATACAAATTCATAGGAAGGCTCCATTACTTCTGCTATTTATGAATTAATTTTTTTTTTTCTTTGAGAAGGCGTTCTTAAATGCTGTGCAACAGCTAGGAAGGAAATGTGTAACTTTTAAGATCACATTCTTCATGTTGGAAAGAGATTGTCTTATAAATACTCTTAGATATTTGGTTGTCTGCAAATTCAGTTTTGGACTACAATCTTTACTGCCATGTTTGAAGATGGACATCTCTTGGAATAAAATTTTGAGAAATACAAACTGTAGTGAATCATATTATTAATAAAGTCAAAAGGTGCTTGAAATATTTATCCATTAACTAGTTCTAAACTGGTTATCATATTTTCATAATCTTAATACAAGTTTATCAGAAGCTACAGCTGTTATTTGTCCAGAATATAAAATCATAGAATAGCCCAGGTTGGAAGGGACCTCAAAAGATCATCTGGTCCAACCTTTCATGGGAAAGGGAGCCTAGATGAGATTATCTAGCACCCTGTCCAACCACATCTTGAAAACCTCCAGCGATGGGGACTCTACCATGTCGCTGGAGAGGTTGTTCCAGTGAATTATTGTTCTTACTGTATTAAGCTGTGAAATTTCTTTCAATTATTAATAATCTGCCTTACACACCAAGAAGAGCTTCCAAGGTATTGGATGAATTTCTTTCCCTCTAGTTAAAGTCTGACTAGCTAAGCCTAATTATTCCAGTTATTACAAAGTTTAATAAACCTGTTAAATCCAAAGAAATCTATATTTCTGATTTCCTGAATTGAAAGGTATTAGATGAAAAAGAGATTTATTTCATGAGTTGGAAGGTTTCTAGGTTTATTATTTCTGGAGAGAGGCTTGAGGAAAGGACGGAGGACTTGAAATTAAGACATACAAAAATTGAATTTAAAATAGAGGCAGTTGTTGGTGATACAATTATGTTACACAGTGGGAATAGCTTATTAAGGAGATGTCATAATGACTGTTTCCAGCAAGTGTGGAGTAATTGGCTTGAGTAGCCACTTGATGTCATCCTGGTGCTATAAAATTTGTCTAAAAACCATTTTAAAATGTTTGATTCAAAGGGAATGATGGTTTCAGTGAACTTGGCTCATCTATATTCCTAAAGATTTTTTCAGTTCTCTGAAAAGCGAACCTTTGCTTTTTTTTTTTTTTTTTTTTTTTTTTTCTTTTGTTTTGCTGTATCTGTTTAAGAAGCTTTCTGATGGAATGCTTAGTCTCTTCTTTTTTTCTTTGACTTGAAATAGCTGTGAATTTTTCAAGAAAATGTGACTCACACTTATCCCTCATGTAACTAGGTTGATATCAACAGTTACGTTAATTTGGCCCAAATACTCTATCAATGCTATACAAAAAACATGTAGGAAATCTTTCAAGAGTTTGAGTGATGGTTTTACTTCCAAGATCATTCAGCTGTTTTATGCCACCTCTGTCCTTTTTTTTCTGACCAACAATAAAACTTTACAAAGACAGTTATATTTTTATCTAGGAAAAGTTGTTCTTTAATGTTTTCTCTTTGGCATCCAACTTGATATAAAGGAGTAAAAGGTCTCATTTGATCATTGTGCATTTTTTTGGCGGGGAGGGGAGAAGTCAGAAAGGATGTCTGTCTCTTAGACAAACTTCATAGGATTCAGAACAAAATTTTATATGTGCTTTGTGGAAATTAATTTTCTCTGACACTTTTGCCAGAGTAAAATATCACTGATCTCCTGAAGTATCTTTCTCCTACCACTTTTCCTCCTTCCACCTAGGCATATTCCCTAGATCAACTAATTTTCTACTGTTTTTTTAATTTCCTATGACTTGTTCTTTTCTCTTAACTCATTCTGTTCTTTATACTTGTTCTCAGTTCTGTGACTGTTAGGCCTGTATCTTCTATCATACAATTTGCAATATTTTCCTACAGTACTCCCCTGGAGTTGTAAAATATTTGCTTTGGCAGACTGCCTCTTTGTTTTCATGACTACATTATATTTACAAGAGATTATAAATTTGTGTTGTCATTTGTAACTTTCACAAATTCTACCTCATATTATTGTGTAATCTAGAAGATCATTTACAGTCTATAAACTGATACAAGAACATCTTGGTTTTTTAAGTTCAAGGAATGAACAAGTAAGTGCACAGGCTTACTGGTAATCTGAGAAACGCTATGTAAGAAACTGTTACTCGTATTTCTGTACATGTTTGTGATCCCAGTGCCTTCTCTGACAGCTGCCTAAGAAAGATAAAGCTGAGACTGAAAGAGTCCAGATAGGTGTTAAGAAAGTGATTAAAGGTATAGTAGTACTTTTATAGGAACAAAAAGAGATCGAAAAGAACCAGGATAATTCAGTCTGAATAAGGTGAATAATAGGGATTTGATTGAGGTGAGAAGATTAGTAAGAAATTACTACTGTCGTCTTTTTAGCTCTATCTCAAAGTATGAAGTAAGGAGATAAAGTGAAATTAAAGGACAAAGGGACTGTTTTTCCTGGAGTGTAATCGTTCATTGGCATTTGCTGTTTCAGGATGTCATTGAGACAAGACAGACAGCTCCTGAGCTGATTGTAGCCGTCTTCTACAAGGGTTAGAAGAACCCTTCTTCGAGGGTTCATTTACAGCAATTAGTAGAAATTTCTTCCTTTGAGTACTTTGCAGAACACTACTGAATAAATCAGATACAGGTTCAAAAACAAGGACTTAGAGCACAATAACTTATAAAAATAGGAGGTATGTGAATTAAAGAGAATACCTCTTCTTGAACTCCCACAATTACTTATGGCCACAACAGCTTTTTTGGTTGCCAGAGTGGGGATGAATATGGTTGTTTTCATCCAGGTTTATAGAGGAACACTTTTCATTTGCTCTTCTCATTGATAGCAATTTGAGTAAGATTTATCTGCTCAAACTTAAACACTTACAGTGTAAATATTTGTAAATTTTAACTCTTTTGAAGATTTCAGTGAACAGAAATAGATACTTTTAGGGCATAATTTGTATTATCTTACATAGATGTCTGAAATAGGTCAGATGAACTGTGTTCTAGAAGTGAATATTTCTTCCCCTGCTGCATATTACTTCTTATTGAACAAATCTAGACAGTAAACCTACATGCAGGTAGCTACAATGTAAGCATCTGAAGTTAGGTGAGATGAATTTTATATTGATCATGGCTCACAGTTGCTCACAACTGTCTTGTATAGTTGCAGTCTTGCAAAATGTTAAGAGAGATTATCTACAGCCTCTTCTGCTTCTACTTGGTGTCTCCATTCCATAAATTCTTCTATATTCACTCCTGCAAAAGTGCTATTACAAAATCATATAGCTTTTATTATCCTCGGTGATGGGTTTCATCAGATATTTATGGAATCAGTCCTCTGTTTATATTACAAAGTTTTAAAATGGGACTATTTTGGATCTGCTAAAACCATTGTGCACAAGAGTTGGGTTTTTTGTGTTTTTCAAAATTCAGACAACAATATGTTTAACGGACATAAAGTCTTAGAGACTTTCCAGTTGCCGTTAATCCACATGGAGTTCTCATCTATCTAATGACAGTCTGCATACTGTAACTGAATTTTGTAAAATATACCTCTGTTCTTGCAGACAATATCTAATGTCTTAAGATTGAATCTCATTTACGCAGTAGCTCTTTTCTGTCACCCTAGCCATCAGGGGAAACTCAGAAAAGGTGTAGATGCAATTTGATACTATGTATTTTGCCTGAATGTAGGTGCAGATGAGAACCTGGCTTCTAACGGAGGCAGATGGCCAGCTACCAAAAGCATTTTTAGTATCACTTTGATCATATTAGTTCAGACATGCATGGTTACTTATCTGTCTACTTTAGGTTTTGTGTGTGCCTGATTGCCTTATAATCTTGAATGATTCATCTTCACTACACTTCCATGAAATAGGAACACTGCATTTTCTRAGGGGCTGCAACCTGTAGTTGTTCCATAGTGTCTTATGTATGCTGGAAGGAGAGTGTTTACTTAGGGCACTATTCCATGCTTATGATTGATGTCCTACAGAAAAGCTCTGGGATTCAGGGAGGCTTAAGTGACTTGTCCAAGACTTCACAGAAAACAGAAGTCTTGCTGTATCAACACCGTTAATACTGTTTGAGCTAAATGGTTCTTAGCTGTGTGTAGATGGTTATTAATCTGTTATTGCAAGATTTTGCCAGCATTGATTAATCTTAAATTTAACCTTTTCTATACTTCAGTAGTTTAGAATATTTTTCATCTGTCAAGCAAAAAAAGTTTAAAAATTTGGCATATGTAAACTTAGCTAATTTAAGCATTTAGATTACTTTAAATAGTTAAAATTTATATGTCCTGGATTAATAGAAAATTGAAATGAGATAAGATTTTCTTAGTTCATACAAAGGAGAATGAAAGCAAAGAAATGACAAATTGATGTATGAGAAGCAATATATGAGATGTGACTGATAAATTATCTTCTGATATGTTAATGAATTCCAGATAGAGAAGTTGGCAATATGATGATTTATTGAGATTTTAATAAAGTAAATTAAAAATTAAAAGGTGATCTGAGTGAAAGAATCCCCAGGAATCTTTTGAAAAAATAATTAGGAGCTTGAACATTTAAAGAGGCTTTTTATAGACATAGACCCTGATATTCACATATACACACATTTGCATTTTAGATAGATACACCTGAAAAATCTACTGAGCCTACAGTCAGTACCAGTTCTCCTTACACTTACATAGAAATAAAAAAATTTAAAATACTTTTTTAGAAATACATACTGCACTCTTGCATGCACTAAAAAAATCCATATTTAGTGCCAGACTCTTTTCGGCCACCCAGAAAGTCCTGCATGCCTGTTTGACACTGATGAGTAAAGATAATACACAGACAGATGCAAAAATACTTGAACAAATTAGGTATTTGTGATTAAAACAGCTTTACTCAAAAGGAAACAGTTAGATAGGACTTCTTCAAGGAAAACTAATTCTAAAGTGCTATTTTTTCTGTTTTGCTTTCCCACAAGAAACACAGGCAACTACCTGTAGAAAAAATAAGAAACTGTTGCTGTGGCAGGAAAAAAAGGAAATGTAGCTGTCAGCTCAGACTGCTAGTCATTCTAAGTAACTGGGTGAAACTTATACATCTTAGCTGTATCTTTAAAATCCAAGAACAGCCACCATGGCTTTAGTTTGTCTGAAAAATGTTCTTATTGGCTCATCATCTGATTCACCATGTTCAGTTGTTAATGTTCATATCGTCATTTTCTATCATTATAAGCACATTATATAAAATATGTTTAATTGAGAGATAATTCTTAGAATACAGAATATTTCTAAAACCATCAGTATTCTATTTACACTACAATGAGTATTCAAACAACATGGATTAATCTTGAGAGGAAAAAAATCATCTGATATATCTAAAAATAACAACATAATGGATAAGATTCAACACATTCAAATAATATATTTACATAAAATACATGAGAAACAGTACACCACTTAATTTTATCTGTCTAATGTTCTCCTTATATGAGACATCAATTTTTTCTTTACTGTTTAACTCATTATTTCTTTTCTCTTCTAAAATAAAGATCTATTTAGCATTTGCTGATCCCCCTCCAGCATCTAAGTAAATCTGCATTTTACCACAATAAATTTTAACTCTTTCCACATGATACAAGAGCACTGTTTTATATGTCCCATGTATGACAGGAATGCTTTTAATGTGACTTCTACTGTGGGGTTTGAAATTTCTGTCAGTACAGAAGCTCTGTTGAATGTCTGCTTTTGGAGTAAATAAATGCATGTCTTTTTCTCTCTCCCTTCTCAGACGTTCCCAGTTTGATCCCCCGCCCCCCCTCCCCCCATTACTGAAAGACATGGATCCATTGCATTTAAAAAATTTGGAAGAGAATTTATTTTCTGTTCCATTTTTCTTTGTCAAGGTTTATCAGTAGATCAGACTGATAAACCACCACTGATATGCCACTACAGAGAACAGGCTACCTGTTCCCGGGGATGTTTTGCCCATAGCAGACGTATAGACACAGTATGGCTGTGTTCTGTCTGCGCCGTTCAGGGAGATGCTTAGGGAATAATACAGTCTTTGTGACTATGTATTGATGGGTGCATGATTATAGAATCATAGAATCATAATCATTAAGGTTGGAAAAGACCTCTAAGATCATCAAGTCCAACCATCAACCCAACACCACCAWGCCCACTAAACCATGTCCCTAAGCGCCCCATCTACACGTCTTTTAAATACTTCCAGGGATGGTGACTCCACCACTTCTCTGGGCAGCCTGTTCCAATGCTTAACCGCTCTTTCAGTAAAGAAATTTTTCCTAAGGTCCAATCTAAACCTCCCCTGGTGCAACTTGAGGCCATTTCCTCTTGTCCTATCGCTAGTTACTTGGCAGAAGAGACCAACACCCACCTCGCTGCAACCTCCTTTCAGGTAGTTGTAGAGCGCAATAAGGTCTCCCCTCAGCCTCCTCTTCTCCAGGCTAAACAGTCCCAGCTCCCTCAGCCGTTCCTCGTAAGACTTGCTCTCCAGACCCTTCACCAGCTTCGTTGCCCTTCTCTGGACACGCTCTAGCACCTCAATGTCCTTCTTGTAGTGAGGGGCCCAAAACTGAACACAGTATTGGAGGTGGGGCCTCACCAGTGCCGAGCACAGGGGCACGATCACTTCCCTACTCCTGCTGGCCACACTATTTCTGATACAGGCCAGGATGCTGTTGGCCGCCTTGGCCACCTGGGCACACTGCTGGCTCATATTCAGCCGGCTGTCAACCAGCACCCCCAGGTCCTTTTCCGACAGGCAGCTTTCCATCAGATCCTCATTTAATTTTATGCTAAAAGGCATAATTCAAAGCTAAATTCTTCTGCTACTTTAATCTGAATGTGGCTTGTGATAGGAACTTGTAACATTTAGATCAAACTCTATGAACAAGCACTTTTGTTAATCTAGGGGATATATTCTTTTGTTGATAATAATCAGTGATACATATTCTTTACATTATTTTTTTCCTTATAATCAGACATGCTATTCTTTAAAAAGATTTGTGCAACATGTTTTAAATAGAAACTCCAAATTTTCAAGCTCTGCCCTATAGTGTTCTTTAGCTTGCTTAGATTATCCACACTTCATGTGGATTTTGCTATTACTCAGTCATGAAGCTTTCCTATATGTTTATGCAAGAAAGGAGTTAAATCAGATTAGAGCTATATACATGCTCCAATACTGTCAGACATTCTGCCTATGAGAATGAAGTATAAATTACATAATTTAATAAATGTCTGATTTGATAGCTAACATACTTGTGTTTTCTTGATGAATTATACCTAGAAGTTAGTAAGTCTCTTATGGATGGGACTGACATCAAGTTTGCATTTATAAGCCCATTAAGAAATGAAAGATCAATTTTTTTAAAGTGCTGGAAAGGAACAATTCCACAATAATCTTTCAGTTTATCCTCAACCAAATACCTGTACTCTGGCACTTTGTAAAAAATTACAATGTGAAATTTCTTTTTAGTCTTTGGAAGCCAGCAGCTTATGCTGGTAGATCCTAATCTCTCATCCATCCAATTCACATCTATGTCAGTGTATCCATACCTCAATCACCGTGACCAAATAACTCAAGAGAAACTAAATTGTTTCAAAGCTTTTTGTAAAGAGGAAGGAGCAGTTTTCTCTTCAAAGCTCCAGGCTTACCAGCCAGCTGTTAATTTACTGTGACTTCCTTCAGCAGTAGTTAAATTGGATGCATGTTTAACCAGGGAAAATTTTGCAAAAAGGAAAGGCAAGTGCTGTTGGGACATTTTCTTTACGTGATGCTATAGAATTTTAAATAAAAATAAAAAAGCCATGCTCCCTTTGCAGACAATGTCTCTATTAATGTTAACCACTGTTATCATCCTTTACATAAGTAAAGTAACTCCCAGAGAGTTGTGGTGAATGGAGTTAAATCCAGTTGGCAGCCGGTCACGAGCGGTGTCCCCCAGGGCTCCGTTTTGGGGCCGGTCTTGTTCAATATCTTTATCAATGATCTGGATGAGGGGATTGAGTGCTCCCTCAGTAAGTTTGCAGGAGTGTTGATCTGCTGGAGGGTAGGAAGGCTCTGCAGAGGGACCTGGACAGGCTGGATCGATGGGCTGAGGCCAACTGCATGAGATTCAACAAGGCCAAGTGCTGGGTCCTGCACTTTGGCCACAACAACCCCATGCAACGCTACAGGCTGGGGGAAGAGTGGCTGGAAAGCTGCCTGGCGGAAAAGGACCTGGGGGTGCTGGTTGACAGCTGGCTGAACATGAGCCGGCAGTGTGCCCAGGTGGCCAAGGCGGCCAACGGCATCCTGGCCTGTATCAGAAATAGTGTGGCCAGCAGGAGTAGGGAGGTGATCGTGCCCCTGTACTTGGCACTGGTGAGGCCCCACCTCCAATACTGTGTTCAGTTTTGGGCCCCTCACTACAAGAAGGACATTGAGGTGCTGGAGCGTGTCCAGAGAAGGGCAACGAAGCTGGTGAAGGGTCTGGAGAGCAAGTCTTACGAGGAACGGCTGAGGGAGCTGGGACTGTTTAGCCTGGAGAAGAGGAGGCTGAGGGGAGACCTTATTGCGCTCTACAACTACCTGAAAGGAGGTTGCAGCGAGGTGGGTGTTGGTCTCTTCTGCCAAGTAACTAGCGATAGGACAAGAGGAAATGGCCTCAAGTTGCGCCAGGGGAGGTTTAGATTGGACCTTAGGAAAAATTTCTTTACTGAAAGAGTGGTTAAGCATTGGAACAGGCTGCCCAGGGAAGTGGTGGAGTCACCATCCCTGGAAGTATTTAAAAGACGTGTAGATGGGGCGCTTAGGGACATGGTTTAGTGGGCATGGTGGTGTTGGGTTGACGGTTGGACTTGATGATCTTAGAGGTCTTTTCCAACCTTAATGATTCTATGATTCTATGATTCTAAAATGCCTATGTTTTCTGGTTGTAGAGAAAAGCATGGATATATGACACTAGAACACCCTGAAGGCTTAACAATGGAAGGTAAAATCAAACTGAGTAGTGTAAAGAAACCTGTGATTCCTCTTTCAATCTTGTGGTTCTTTGGGACTGGCTTATTTTTCTAAGCCACCTGGGATGGCAGATGGTGCCAGCATGCTTCTGAACCTAGTTATTTTCTTGCCTGTTTTTGCCTAGCGTTGTGTCTCACAAGGGTCTGGTTTTGTTCCTATACTTATGTGTAAAGCATAATGTGACTTATCGAGAGTTTGAGAGCAAGGTGGCCTGAGTTATCATTAGCATAATCTATATCCAGTTGCAATTAAAGAAGACGTGCAATTGTTTTCCATTTATATGACTGAAGTATGTGATAAAAAGATGAGATTAGCTGAGACAGAATCCCTGCAGATTTAATTTATCATGATTGGTTCAGGCAGGAGGTCTGAAGAAAGTGTTATTTCCCTAGGTCTTTTAAATTGTGATGAGGTACCGTTCCTGCAGGCCAGCAGGTTGTGCAGTCTACGTGCTCTTATTGACCAGAGGCTGCAATTCAAGGACCTGAAGCCACTGTTAACTTTATTGCGATGAAAATGAGATCAAGCTCTGTTTGAATTCCCTGATGATAATCACGATGCATATCTTTGTGAAATCGCAGACAGATTAAAGAAATACATGCAGTACATTGGGCAACTTGCATAAATGATCTGTTGCCTGCAGCTGGTTCACTACGTAGTTGTGTGTTATTGTTGCAAGGAGAGATTAGCAGAAGGGAGTGTGACTCTTCACAGTGTTTTGCTATCTGTCTCAGCTGCCTGCTAGCCCAAGGTTTAAGATTTTTCATGTTAATATTTAAAGTCCCAAAAGGATTGCATCCCAAGTGCATTTTTGAGCTTCTGATGCGCTGTATTCCATTTCAATCTTGACGGTTAGGAGAGCGAGATTTTGGGCCTGAGGGCTTTCTGAAATGGATTAAGCTGAGAGTGTACAGTATCTTTTCCTCTGGAGTACTGGATATGTGGAATGTTTTCCCTCCAGAGCTCAAATGTGTCACAAATTTAGTATATTTAAAAATATGTTTTCCACCTATAACTGGAAAGCTTTATGCAACAATGCTTTCAGTTGTAATTATTTCACTGTTAGTAGTTCCGACTTAAAGTAGCAGACTAAGGAAGAAAGACTGTGGAAATGTTCTAATCATATTAAAGTCATCACTCTTTGCCTTGGACGTTGCTTATGAAAAATTATTAATTTGATTTTTTCAGCTTACTTCCCAGTGTTTTTGAGAATCTTTGAGAGGCTGTTATGCTTGCTTATTTTAAATCATAAGATACTAAATACTTCAGACAAATAAGATTTTTATGCTCTTCACTTGTAAAATGCACAAAGGGCAAGCTACTAAACATGCTGAGACACTTTTACTAAAGGTATCTTTATTACTCTATCTGTATTTCATCTGCCTGTCATGACTACGAGTAAATCCGAATTCATCCTCACATCCAGTGAAATTCTGACAGGTTTACTTACCTTGAGTAGGATATAACTGTGAGGTCCTACTGAAGACACAGGTAGTATGAATAAAATAGAATACAGCACATTCAAATCAGTGGTCCAGATCTGCAGCCTTAGCTCAAGCGTTATGTCTGTTATAGGTAAGATTTTTTCCTGGTCAAAGGCTACAGAATCAGTCTCCCACTTCTTTTGTTTATTTTGATCTTCCTATCGATAAGGTACTGTAAATGCTAAAAGGTTTATTCAGACTTTTCTATTGCTCTTACTTTTGGTATTGTATTATACTATATATAAATTGGTTAGATACAGTCTTATAAAATTTTTCAACCAGTACTACACTTAAGTCAATTACGTAAAGTTTGGCAGTTGTCTTGATCAGCCTATTACCACTTAAAAAAATACTGCTGCACTGTCATTCCTTGATATTCAAAAAGATCTAAATGATCATCAGTGAACAACAAAGAAGTGGTCACTGAACACAACTTTGAATCAGCAGCAATAAAAAATCTTTTGGTAGTTCAGATAAAATGCTCTCTAAAGTAAAACAAAACTAATTAAAATAGTTTATTTGTGTTACTGTTAGTGTTGAAAATGCTATATTTATATTTATTTTATGAACTGGTGGCTTAAGCAGCACTGAAGGCATGTTGGAAAGTGTTAGAATATATTCTGTCATTTGGCTCAGCTTTAGGCAATTATACATGTAAATATAATTACTATGGTACTCTTTTTTTAAACATATTGGTCTCAAGTTTGTGATGAATGAATCTGCAATGTGTTTTCCTGACACCTTTTTGAATTGAATTAATCCAATATTAATTTATTTTAGGTGTGCCAGAAGCATCGTCCTATTACTAATAAGTCGAAATAGACAGCAGGAAATGCAGGTCCCTTCCCAGCATTGCCAGAATGCATCTCTGTGTGTATCCAGCAATCTGGGTGATATGTTGACAGAATGAGGCCAGCAATGCAAATAAAGGAATTTTCCCCCCTCTCTCCTTGCAGTAAATACACTCATTTACATATGAAGTTAGAGAATGCAGTTTATTGCTTGTCATTGACTAATTCACTGACTAGAATTTCTACAGAAAAATCAAATTAAGAGATAAATAGCTTCTGTATTAGCATTACTATCAAATGTTTAATGTGTGTATTAAGTGATAAGAGTATTTATGTTTCAGAAAGTACAGTTATTTCACTTGACTTATCAGCCACCTAAGACTGAAGTAGCATTCTCTACATATATACATTTCGGGCTAGATCCTTAGCTACAAATTAGAGTAGTTTTACTGCAGTCACTGTAGCTGACTGAAGTCAGTGCCACTTTATGTTAGTAGAGCACATGAATCCAAATGCTTCTGTTAAATATCAAATAAATATTTCTTTCTAAAATGGAAGGTGAATTTTTTTCCTATCCTCCAAAAAATATCCTCAATCATTATGCTTGCTATGTGTGTTAGGGTTAACTATTTTGTCTTAATTGCTTGCATGTTTGTACTCTGATTCCCTGACATACCAACACAGCACAGAGACAAAATTTATTTATTTTTGAAAGCCATAGTATATGTTTCAGCTTTTACTTTTCTCAGATCAGGAAAGCGCAATTTAATATCAAAACCATTTATTCCATGAAAGAGAAAAGCCAGAATTAATTAATAAATGAAAAGGCACAGAGAAGAATTTATAGATAGAGAAGAAAATCAAAGATAGTGGGTGACTGGCAGTGAAGTTGTGTTTATGTGAAATAAACATCCCGGACTTTAGTATTTAAAGTGAGGTAACATAATCCTATTCCCTTTGATCATAATATACAGATGATCAGGATAGGGAGTCATACAAGTATATACAACTGTACGCAATACTTATTTGATAAAAAGGAGTCACGGACAAAGGACCCTAACAAAATAACAAGCCTCTGTGTTTTCTGGCTCATTGTATCTAGTAGCTACAGAAAGCTGGATTAGTATATTTTATTCAGACTTTTCTGGGTGGCTGTATTTGTCTAGAATAATTACCATCTGTGACAACTGGGTTTTTGGACAAAAGTAATGGAGGACCCAGCACCTAATAAAAGAAATTAAATGGGGCTTCCAAAGTTAGTTTGCTGTTACCAATGGAATACATACTGCAATTTGGCAAAAATCTGTCCTGTGGGTAATTTGAGAGGGGAAAAAGGCACCTAACAGCTCATTTCCACACAAGCACCCTAAGAACTGGAAAAAAGACTTTTCTCAGATTGAAGCCTGAATGTTGATGGAAGGGTAGGAAACCACTCTTCCCAAACTCACAAAAGATGTTGCAAGCAGTCATGTGGATGGCTGAAGCAGCCCTGATATCTCTCTATATAATCTGGAGCACGCAATACTCAGCATGATTTAGCAGGTACCCATTTTAAGTGACCATAGTTTTATTTCATATGCCATTTTTTCCACTCATGGAAATGTAAGACTTAGCTATCATTCTACCTAATCTTTGTATTTTTAATGCAAGTGATTAATATTGTGAACTCTGCCCATATAACATTGAAATCAGCTGGCAAAAAGGGTATTTGCGATGAAAATATTTTTTCAAGGGAGAGGTGGGAGGGTGCAACACAAGGCATAAAAGAACTAAAAAGAAAATGAATGGTTTTCTAATGCTACTAAAAATGTAGTAACTTTTGAATGGTAATTTATTTAAGACACTGAAACCAGACTATTTTTAACTTCTCAGATGAATTTGAATTTTAAAATTCCAAGTTTGTTATTAAACAATGTAGAGGAGGCTCCCCCCCCCCCCAAATTTAAGGAAATGAAGACACACAGAAAGTTTATTTTTGAAAAGTATGAAAGGCAGTTTACTTGAACCCTGTTCTGCTATGCTTACTGTACATAAACAGGCCCTAAGTATATGACCCATTAGCCATTTTTTTCCAGAGAATCTGTTTATCTATTTTATTCATTTTGTTGTATGTACACTTGACAAAGAACTTCAATCACGTAAATATGGGTTGTCTGGCAAACACATAATGGATGAACCTTACTTTGAATCTGAGGATACAATACCCATTGTCTGCAAGGTGAAAATATTAAGAGCAGTATATGGTGCTAGGTCAAAGAACATGCCTAGAGCATGGCCTAAACAGACTTCAGTTTATTAATACAACAAATAATAAATTACAGATAGCTCATACTGGAACTGTTGCCCCTGGTTCAGTATACCTTCAACAGGATCACTTTAGTGCACAGCTGTAGATTTTGCTTGTTTTTGTTTTAGACTGAGTGTATTTTGCAAGCTGTGTATGATGCATGTATGTGTAACTATAGCATGTTGTTTATGAGACTTTAATCTTTCTTCACTCAAGGCAGCAATGCACCCCCTGCAGTTTACAGTGTTCCATCTGTGTCACTTGTCTTGAGTTGTAGATTTGTATCTTGGCAGAATATAGAAAAGGTATCTTCAATCTTCTCATGACAGTTGCACAGCATTTTTCTAGGCTGACAGTCCTTGTCAAATCAACAACAAACCTGCTGCATCTAGTGTTGCTAATTTTCCATAAGGAATTTAAAAATGCCCAACACAGTGTAGAGAATTGTTACTTCCCATCCAATTTGCCTTAGTAGCACTGCAGCATTTCACCCAAGGATAGACATAATATATTCAACCTGTCCTACAGTATTGTAGTATTGTCTAATAAGATGAAATACAGTGGTCTGAAAATGTATATTCACGTATATCCCTAATAGCCTAATGATTGTAAAATTAATTCAGGCATGTAGAACACCTAGATAAATCCCTGGAGTAGCACGTTACTTAGTCCTGTGCATTGTCTTATCAGGCCAATCATAATTTTCATTTGCAACTGTGCCATATTATGTCAACAAATATTTAGCAGAAGAGGGCCTTCAGCTGAGGTTTTATTGCATTCTAGATGCCCTTGCCTTATTTTTTCCTACTGCAAGTTTGGCTGATACATTCCTAATAGAAAGTTTATGATGGATCAAAATGTTCACATCAAAAGAGTTAAAAAATAAGAAAATCTTAGCCAGTCCAAGTGGCAAAGGGAATGGATTCTTAATTACCTGTGCTTCCCTTTTATTACTGCCATCTGATTTAAATCTGTAAGTCAGTGCTTCAGAGTAACAATGTAAGTTTAGAGTAACATTCTTCAGAATAAGAAAAACTATAACATAGTTGTATTATCTAATGAAGAGAGAGAAAATATAAAGATATTGTTAAACTATTATCAGTCCCTATACAAAAATGTTCTTCACTGAGAACTGTAATGAACAGAAGTAATAGTCTTAATTCTGGTATGATAACTCTCTACTTTTATTGTAGTGTGACTCAAACCACCTTTTTATCTCAGAGGAAACAATACAAAACAGAGAAATGTCCTTTGAGAGAAAAACTGTACCACTGGTAAAGAGTTTACATTACATTAAGATGTTTTTCTTTAAACACTTACTGAGAGGTTTTTGTAATGGAACTAAAAGAACATACAATGTAAAAGCGTAAGGCCATTTTGCATCAGAAAATAGACTTCATAGTACTTGTTACATGGGCTAATACATGAGATACTGTACATTTTACATCACAGCTATTTTACCAGGAAAGTATGATTTATGTCAGTCTGTTTTAATCTGTTGTATTTTCCCTAAGTAGCAGATTCAACTTCAAGTACTAATTTATACTTTGCAGTTCCGTTAGTATCTTGGCTTCCAAAAATTTTTCAGGAATTGTCGTAAGCTCATGTCACTGTTAATTAACCTTAAAGACATGACAATTCCTCTGTACTCACAGAATGATACTACAGAGTGTTTTTATCCACTGTTGATTCTAACTTTTAAATTTGTTTTATAAAATAGCAAAACAATTTAGTAAGTCACATCGAAACTTGAAATAATTGAAGTGGAAATTATTTGGCCAGTAACTAAACATTGGTCATTAACTGCTGGTAATGATTAATGTGCTAGGCAAATTATTACTGATTTTAATTCCAATGTGTCTGTTCATTTCAAAGATAAAATTCAAGCTTTGGAAGGAAATGAAAGATCAAATCCACAAGTATAGAAAATAATAATCTACAGGAGTATAATCTCTACTTAAATAATTTAAATGTTCCTTTCTCTGCAAGGAAATGTTATTGTGGGTATCATTATTGCGGAACTCTTACTATGAATCAAGGTGTTGGGGGGAGCCTCTCTCTTTTTCTTTTTTTTTTTTTTTTTCCCCCCAAACTGTCTCCTATAAAGCAAAGTAATAACCCGTATTTTTGTTTTTGACCACATAGATTAAACAAGAAATTACAGGGATTATGACAATATTAAAATTTTTGTCCAGCTCATGAAAACATCTCAATTGACAAAGGCAATAAGCAGTCAACTTGCTGGAAGCAACCCAATTTTTAAATTTCTTTTTGATGCGCTCTTGAAATGTGCATGAAAACTGAAAACGCTGTATGTGGATGCACTTCCCTACAGTAGTCAATCTAATCTTTCTTCGATGCATATTATAGGATTATGTATTGGCTTTGTATCAAAGGGATACTGAAGGAGTTGGTGTTGTGTAGCAGCATACAATGATGTGCACTAAGTGTATGCCCTCTGTAAAGAAGTTCTCCACAATATTGCCTATGGATATTCCAAAAATGTCTCTGCTTTAACAGGTGTTCTTTGAGAGGAACTGTAAATGCTCTATCAAGGCTAAGCTGTGAAAGAAAAGACCAGAAGTCAGCGCAAGGCCTTTGAGCAGCTAGATACAGAGGATACAAAGAAAAATCCAACCTTCTTCCTGGTAAAATAATGGGGGTGAGTGCAATAGAGGAACTACTTTGTTTTCTTCCCATTAGTTAAGTACTAGGAGCTTTTTGGGGCAAAAAACCTAGCTCTTAAGTTTCCCAACACTTTTTCTTTATGTAATATATATAGCTCGTATAATAAAAAATACTAATATTATACTCATCTAGGTATTACGTGTGAGTGTGCTGCTTATTGTGGCAAAGGCTGAACTGATCCAGTTACAGCTGCAGTTGCTTGATATTGCTAATTCTCAGTGATAGTAGATCAAAGCAACTATGACTATGGCATTTTAACTAAAAAAGGAAAGGAACAGTATTTAAAGTGAAAGCTTAATATTTATGGAATGCAAAACAACATCACAGAGCTGCTCAAATCATCATAAATTCTGCAGTAGTCTTACGCATATGACAATATCATCTGTTTCAGATGCTCCCAACAACCTTTGAAACAACTGCGTGATCTCTTTAAGCAACCTTCCCACATGAAATTTATTTCTGCAAACATCTCTTGAGTATCAGATAAAGAGATGAAAGTCCTTTGATGACCAATTTGGAGAAGAATAGTTTATGGTTTGCTATCAATTGTGGAAATTCATAAGAGATATTTGTAATTTCTTAAATTGAGAACTATCATGTTAGTAACATCTTTAAACTAATTGTGATCCTCCAGTTCTTTCCAAAATTTGACTAGTTTTGAATTCCAAGTGCCAAAAATTGAGTACTTTTTATTTCAGTATTACTAAAGTATGGCTCAGTGGATCTTCTGTTAAGTTGACCTGATCCCCCTCCTGAGGATGAGGGAAGGAGGGTTATCTTTGGAAGACAGTAAGAATAGAGAAGGTCAGGACTGCCTGAGATAATATTTTTCAGACCACAAAATGAGAAACTGACTGGAACAGTTTGTAATGTTAAATTATAGTCTACTATATTTATTGAATTCTGTTATGCAGAGGTTAAGTTGCATCTTTGTAGACCATTTACCAAAACAAAAATTCAGATGAGAATCTTGATTTATGTAAAACCAAACCAAAACAACCAACCCCTCACCCAAATTATACTATGCATAATACATTTCTTCTGGTATTAGTAAACTTTAAAATGATCATTGAATTCATTCCATCAACTCTGTCCTTCCCAAAAATGCTGAGCAGGAATGAAGAGTGCTAAAAAATCAAGTAGATATATGCATCACTAATCCATACAGATCAGCTCTCCTTGAAATGTAAATTCCAGAAAGGGACCTGCATTTTCAAAGATGTATATAGCTTCTGCCAACTGGTGTTCCTGCATTCAACTCATTCAAAGATTAGCTGTAAACTTCAGAGAAGAAAGAGAAAGACTCAATGCCTGCAAGCATAAATATAGAAAGACATTAGAATTTTTTTTTTCTTTTTTTTCTTGGAAGCCTATGAAATTGAAGATGACATATAGACATGTGAACTCTTCAATTACTGGCAACTACCTGAAACCTTTGTTAAAGTAGACATTGTTTTCAAATTAGCTTCTTGCCAAAAAAAAAAAAAAAAAAAAAAAAAAAAAAAAAAAAAAAAAAAAAAGAAAACAATTTTATTGTTATTCAATACTATTAAATGGAATCATCATTGAAAAGAAGCAAAACAAGAAGAATACGGAAAGTTTTGGAATGTGTAAAAAACAGAAAGCAATGCTGAAAGAAAAACTACAATCTATGATACAAACTACTGGTATGTTGCTACCTTCAATACTCTATTTTTGAAATTAGTGGACTGGAATTAGTTTTGTTCATCACTGATATTGCATTGGTCAGAAAGAACAGGCTATGTTAAACAAGATAGGGAATCTGGATTTGGGGCTTCTGTTATTAGATAAAAATGTTGTGCCCACAAAATACAAAGTGTTGGTCCAATATAAAATCACCCTGCTGATTCAGAGTTCAGAATTTTTCTGGGTTAACTTTTTACATGGCAAATGACAAAGATGGTATTGTTAGACTACACAACTGTAATTATTACAGTTTGCCTATCCAATGTCCTTGTAGAGATGGTATAAGACCAGCATAAACATCTTGTTCTTTGTCTAATTTTGAAGAAATACATTCATATTTCCACACGTGATTCAGATCAACTTTGTACTTCTGAGTAGTGCCCAGATCCGATCAATATTAATGATTAAGAAGCCACAATCTCAGGAAAGGTGGAAGAAGTAAATAATAATTTGGGCCATCTGTAGAAATCAGAGATGTAGTAAATAATCATACTTCAGAAAGATAATTTCAGAGGTTAATTATATGCTAATGACAAATAAATATCATTTTCTCTCATATATACACATACAAGTAGCAGAAGAGATAAAGAATACGATTTAGTAGATTATTTTTAACATTTTACATTCATTGAGGGAATATTTGATGAAGGCTATTTCCACATAATCTGGCTGGGTCTGATTCTGTCCAGCTTCAGTGGAATACTGCTACCTGCCTAACATCTAAGCAGTCCCCTCAAAGTATTAGCAGTCTAAAAATTAGCCCTGCAATACATACCTTTTAGCCTGTGAAGTGGAAGACTGAATCCCACGTTAGGAACATACACTCCTGTAGGCCAAACAGTGGCTTAGACAGAAGGACACAGATTCGGGATCCTCACCAGGGTTACGTGGAGTTAGATGCTGCGATGCTCAGAGTGGGCCCACGCAACTACAGCTCACCAGTGTTCTGAGAAGCTTAAAGAGGAATGCACCTAATGAATGCTTCTACTATGGGGTGCTCCAGCATTTCTGGATTGCAAGGTGCAATGTCAAACAAGCACATCTGCATCTGTAGTTCTATCTGGCACCGTATTTAACATTTCAAGCTGATTTTCTTCTTTGGTATTGATATATAATAAAATGTTTACATGAAAAAAGAGAACAGACCAGCACAATACTGTCAAACCAAAAAAAATATTAAAAGTAAAAAAATTCCTAATGCAGGGGTATAGATGGGTGTGGGTTTTATATATAATCCAAGTATGTCATACTTAGCATATTGAACACTGTGTCTGAGATATACGGTATAGCAACATGTTATTTTAACTTTGAGAACATCCCACAGTCTGCATTAGAAATGACAAAATAAAAATACTCCATGCTTTGGAGGGCAAGCAAATAACTTTTTTTTTTTTTTTTTTTTTTTTTTTTTTTTAAGACGAATCAATGTGCCAATGGAGATATGTAAACTAAAGCCAGGAGAGCAATAGAATAACTAGTCACAGAATACAAACATGATTAATATGGTAGTACTAATGAAGAGCTTTTCCATTCAAGAGCAAAGTGACATAATTTATATAATCAAATATTTGTACAGTTGCTGATATTAATAATATTTTTGCATTAATTTTTTTTTTAGTGTATAGAATAACAGTGTAAATTGAGGTTGCCTGGGATATTTTAATTTCTTTACATTCAGAACTCTTACTTAAAGCTTCTTCAAACAGTTCATATCTTTACATTGTTTGGAGATTTTTTTTTTTTTTGCAAACCCAAGATAGTTAAGAGTGTGGTTTAATACTAATGATATACAGACAGGGAGCTTCTAGTTCACCTATTCAAAATCACAGGTGAAATAGATTCCTTTTATTATTAATTGATTTAGAACTTCAGCATATTAACAGAGGATGAATTATTTATTGGAGCCACTATGTATGCCCCTGTTTTAACATACAATTTAACTTACTGTATGAAAAATTCTAGAAATCAACGCCACTACCATTGTGTGTGATATAAAAAATACTAACAACAAAAAATACAGAACAGTTAGAATACCATTGCAAATATTTACATCTTTTACACTGTTAGAAGTAGTCATTTTTCCAAAACAGCACAAATCTTGTAACAGATACATATCTGAAATAAGTCCACTGAAGTTAATTTGCATGATGAAAGATCAGAATATGATTCACAGTAATCATACAAATACGTGAAACTTATTTTTCCCAACATAAAGGGTACCATTTCAATGAGTTAACAGATGTGTTATTCCAATGAAGCATATAACGAGTATGTTAAGTTCTCATAATACGAAGCTCTACAGTTTAGAAAGATACGTTCGAAAGAGTTTGTTTCAGGCCCTTTTTAAGAAACACTGATTCCAAATGCATTAATGCCAGTCAAAGGAATGATTAACCATTCTGTAAAATTTTGCATTGTGCTCTCTGAAGTAAGAATACAGTTGCTCTAAAACAGTGTTGTTAACAAGAGGATGGGGGCGCCCTTTGGATTCATGTAAACATCTCTCCCTTCCATCACTTCTAATGCAGTAGAATCCCTTGGTTTGGTTAAAATAAAAATTAGAGGACATAATTTGGGAAGGAAGATTTAGAAATCTTTCAACTTTTTGTAATTCAGGAAGAGGGTCCTTGATTAAAGTATTGCCATCCACTATGTGAATCTGATCCAAACTGAAATGCTTAAGCCACTTTTCCATATGAACATCATATAGACTTCTCTGAATAGCTTTGTATTTGGTATTAAGTGCTCCATTCTTAATAACAATATCTTCAAAAAGCTGAACAGGCTTGTGGCTTTCTACTCTGTTGTAATATACTTGGGTATAGTCAGATATAACTCTCTCAGTGGGATCTCTTAGAATGAGCAGCAGTTTAATGGAGCTATTCATGTCATGAATTCTTTCTGGAGCCTGTGGTGATGTAAAATAGCCTGGTGTTTTCTCAATTGTAATTTGATTTCCATAAGAAAATGGCATCAGACTTCTATACCAGTCTATTCCTTTCACGTAATTTTCATCCCAGTCAAAGAAGTGGACTTCTGTAGCTGCTACCACAATATTAGGATGAATATCCAACATTTCCAGCAAAGCCCTTGTCCCTCCTTTACGAACTCCTATGATGATTGTCTGAGGTATTTGTCGGCTTGTGCCAGGAGGTCTCACCTGTGCCAAATAGTGTTCACTTTTATTGCTGAATAATCCTACTTGTGACTTCAGTGTTTCCAACAGTGCCCCATTCTCAACAGGAGCACCCTGAGCACGAGTCAGCAAAAGATAAGCTGACACTACTAGGAAGGCCATGTGGAGAGGAATAATCAGTTCAAGACAACGTTATGCTCGACTAATGAAAGAATAGGTAAGTCCCCTCTTGAGTTGGTTGGCAGAACCCGTGGTAAACACACAGCAAGTTTCTGAAGCATCTACAAAATAAAATAAGACAAATCAGTATTTCTAAACACATCACCAGTTGGAAATTCAACTCACAATTCAATTCACAAATCTAATCTGTGATCACAACAGAAAATTTATACCAAAGTTATTTGTTCTCCCTGACTTTATTTCAGAAGAATAAAAAAACCCTCATGTGTTTTTTTTTCCTTAACCATAGGTGACCAGTGATGGATACTAACCCTTCAACAGCTTTTATTTCCTCTAAGCAGAACATTAGAATTGTTTACCTGATTTTAAATTCCTGACCATTATTTGCTTGCTTTGATTTCCCTAGTTCTCTTCCATATATACACCATACCCAATATGATATGAATAATAATTCCAAAGCATTTTTGAATGTCAATGCCTTTCCCCAAATTCCCTGCTAGAATAGTATATCCTAATCTAAATAAAAGCACTGGATGGTGATGCATCCATTTGGTTGCCAGTGAACTATGGATCATACGAAAAAAGTTCTGTTTACTTAGACACAGAAAACAAAGCACAGATATAGGCAAAATTTTGGAATCTGRGCCCTTTAGAGCAGAAAACTAATAGTGTGGCAAAGCAGGAGTGAAGTGTCTGAGTTGGATCAGTGTGGAAAAAATACCTGAGACAGGGTGGATTCTTTGCAACTATCCAGGTGTTGTGAAGCATAGTCACTTAAGTGTTGGGAAAATCTTGGCAAAATCAAATCTTCAGATAATATTCTGCAGTTCCTCCAAAGCTCCGTATAAGAGATACCTAGATGCTTTCTGGGCACCTAAAAAATTTTGCAGGGAAGCAAGCCTGGTTGGAGTTGGATACCTTCTTTTTCTTAATCCACATAGCATACGATCATTTTAAGGAAGTGGTGAATGTTGAATCTCTTAAAAATTTGAAAAAAAGCTTTAGCCTTGCAGGTATGTGCATGTGCACATGTAAGTGAAAGAAAATGTCACTGTAACTGTGTTGCTAACTTTTGAAATCTCTTGGGTAACTCTTGTATATATTATTTGAAACAGATCGCTAACAGATCTGCCATCACAATAGCAGTGATAAAAAATTCAGACCAATGCAACACGTGCAGTGGAACCACTGTGCTTGGATTGCCTGTTTCTATGTCTGAAAATCTTACAGGACAAATCCTCCTTGAGAGGATTCTTGGACTTCATCTCATTTCTGAGCAATTATAACATTTTAAGATTTGTAGGATAGACCTATACTCTTAACTTGTTTTGTTTTCAATGTAGAGTGTGGAAACAAGCTATTTCATACAGTGAAGCAGCAGTCATTTTAAAAACAATAACTGCTTTTGGAATCTATTTAAATTATGGCTCATATTTTAAAGTATTCTCAGAAATACTACATCTTTAGCTCCTTCTTCAGTTCCACTGTCAGTTAGTCTCTTTCTTTTTCTGAATATATTGGTCACAGTACTTCGCCTCTTAGAAACGACCTTAGAAAACACAGCCAATTCCCATTTGTCATGGCTCTGAGGAGCACTCAGTATTTCTATTTAAAAATTGTTTACTTCGAGGCTTACTTTACAGACTTAACATAAGAACATTTTTGATAATAACACCAAAGTCTAGGCAAGGTAGCAGATTCATTAAATCTATTTTCTAAATCTTATTAAAACCTACTCCAGCTTCTTGGATATCTAGGGAATGACTCTTTTTAGCCTGAATGAGCTCTAAACTCACAGATAGATAGCAAATATTAACCCTAAAATTGCTATTTTAAAAATGAACTATGAACTTCAGTGAGTAAATCTGTGGCAAGCATTCCCTGTTATGTCCAAGCAAGACCTAAAGGGCAACTGCTTCTTCAAAAAGAGCACAGCTTCAACCAGATAAAGTGTGTGAGCATACACTTATTAAATATTGGAAAAGTCCAAGTACAAATTGGCTTTGTAATCAGAGACTAGAGAAAATACTGTTCTCCTTTACAAACCTGAAAGGAAGTTTCATTTTAAAGGTCACAAGTTTTTTACTAAGAACTTCACATGGAAGTTCTCAAGAGCAGGGAATGCAAGCATTTCTATGGCAATTACAGGATGGAAGAACAGATATGTTTACACCAAAACCATTTGTAGTTACTTTTTTCAGAATGACTGCTCTCTTGGATGGCAAGTTTGCGAAATGGTAAACATGCTATTTAGTGCTGCTGAGGAATCAAAATGCATTCTGCTATAATGGCAGCTAATGTTGGTTTTGAAAAGCTCCATAGAATGTACAACACTGACCATACAATTTGAGGCATCACACCCCAGATGACTCCTGAAATACCGGCCTTCAAATGTCAAGCATGTTTGTAGGCAGTGACTCTACTTTAATAATTTCAAGTCAAATTTTTGGTGATTCACAAGGTTCCTAAACAGTCCATTCTGAGTAAGGATAGAGCTACGCATAAGACTGTTTTGAAAACACTTCCTCTCTTCTCTGAAGTAGGAATATATGGCAGTACGGCTGCTTTCCAGACCTGTGATGCCAGTAGGCTGGGGGGGTGGGYGAGGGAGCAGGGAGCAGTTAATCTTTCTTTTAACCTGTTCCAAAACCCCAGTGTTAATTTACATTCTAGTCATCTTCATTTTTAAATTAAAATTCTTTCAGGAAGATTGAGGAATTGGTTTTGTAAACACCTTACAATTTTTTTCAATTTACCTTTTTTGTGCTGATACACACAGCACATTATACATTATAATGAGTATACACCTGTATACATTAGATTACAAGCACTTTGAAACTAAGGCAAGACCAGCCTGAATGCCTGCTAAGCAAGGAATGCCTTGCAAATACCAAGGTAGAGACATATAGTTCATTATCTAATTTAAATTCCGGAACTATCCCATCTTGAAACAGTTTTATGAACTGATTCTTGACAGATTTTTTAGGCAATTTTATTTAACCAGAAAGAAAATTATTTTTAGAGTTTTTGAGAAGAAGTATTCTTGACACTAACTAGGTTATAGCTTAAACAAAAAATAGAAGGGGAGAGAAGAAGGATGGAATTTCTCTGAAATAAACTAAAACCAGTGTAAAAAAAGATACAAAAGTGTTTGAGAATGGGGACTCTGCAGTAGTATAGACAAAGGTGTGTTCTTCCTAGATCTGGTGATAGATGAAAAAATGCTCAAATTCACTTTTTAATTTTATTTTAAAAAAACCCAACACACTAATATTGTTTTATCCCTAATTAACTGATAGTAATCTGGTTTCATGCACCTAAGAATCAGGTGGAAACACTGTCATTCAAAGAAACCTGGAAGCTGAATGAGAAATTCATACTTAGAACTAAGGAAGGATTGGTCTTGCAAAATATTCTCAGGTTCACATGTGATGTGAGTGAAAGTCTTTAATTTACCATCTGAAATCAGCAGTTCTCTATAAAACACACTTAGCAAGCATGTAACAGAAGAGATTCTGCATTTTCTGTGGACGAAAGTATTAGTAGCATTTTTGAAAACAATTATGTTAGTTTAACCAGTTTGCAATTAATTAGTTGTTTTATATAGTGGAAATTTCTTAGAGTCATTGGTAGAACAAAACCTTACCCAGGAAAAACTACCCGAAATAATCAAATTCAGAATGTGCTGTAAAACTGGTGTGTAAATAGATCAAGATTGCCTTTGGGAGCAATTCCATCAGAACAACATTCCAGCTTCAGCCTAAGATATTTGATTGATTTTGATGAAGCTCTAAGATGTTAGATCCTGTGGTTAGGTTATAATAGCTACATAAATGTAAAGGTTTTAAAGATGATTTATCAAATATAATGGGAATGTTATTTGAATAATTTTTGTGTTGCTTTTCTGCCTTTATGCAATTAAATGCACATTTTTAGAAGATATGAACTGCTTTGTATAATGAAAACAATATATTTTACATTGCTGCACTGCACACTCTCTGAATCTCAGAGTATTCCTAAGAAATTAACCCCATAATACATGATCAGAATTATAGTGCCTTATTACATGTTTTGTTTTTTTTTTTTTTTCCTATTATTTGCTAGTGTTGGTGTTCCTTAGTAACATAAGGAACATCAAAAGATATGATACTTATTAAGCAGAAATGAAGTTCAGAAAGAAATTCATGCTGTAGAGAGGACTAATTAAGTAAATACCTTGGGCTTTTGTTTGTTTTACTTTTTTAAAACTTTATCCTACACTGAAGAAGCTAATACGCTGGCTGAAAAATCATTTTAATATTGCAGAAATGTTCTAAAGACCCTTAACTGCTGCACTTTATTGTAAAAAAAACTTCTAAGCAGCTTATGATTTACCTTGCTTCGGGGTAAAGTACAACATTATAGGGTAAACCTGACTATATTATTATTACTAATTTATAATATTGTTAATTTCTAATAATACTTTCCACTGCCTGTAATGTTTTTCATTGGAAAATTTCACAGCACTTTGTTTTAATGAACTGTCTGCATCCTATTAAGGCACCATTCCCACCTTCCAGGAAATTGCAACTGACCAACCTATAGATACAGTTCAGGAGTGCAAATGCTTTGAAAGGCAGGGTTAATGTGATCTGCTCAAGGTCATATAACAGGTTTCTAGTCCAACCAAGAATAAAAACCCCAGGGCTTCCAATTCCCTTTCCAATTCCAAATTTGTGCCATTTCATGGCAGCCACTCACATCTCTTACGGTAACTTATACTTGGGTCACATGCTGAACTGAAAAGCAAAGAGATTCCTCAATGCTTCAGCATAAGATTTGAGTATTTTGTGGAATACAGCAGTTTATTCCCACTTGCTCCCCCCCACATTGAAACAAAGTACGAACTCAGGATTTTGCTGTTTCAAAGTATTTGTGCAGAAATACTCCTGTTTGCTACTGAAAACTACAACAAGGGGAGGCAGTCAGAACAAGTATAACAAAGCACCAATTTTTGTCTTGATTTTTAAAAATATATTTGGATTAAAAAAGTGTACTGCTTTTCCTGTTTATTCCTATTAGGCATCAAGTCATCCCAACAAAAAGATGAGCCACTGAGAAGAGTACAATTCAAACATTTTAAGACTTACTGGCACACAAATTTGTAACAGCTCAATTATATCTCTATAATTAAGAACATCTCTAATGCTGACAATATAAAAAAGCTATAGCAGCCTAACTGATTCACAACCAAAGGTCATATAAGGTGAACTGCTTCAGAAATTTTTTAAAAGAAAATCATACTGTCATGACAGTTATGCCAGTATAAAGTATCCATACACAGACTGGATTTATGTGATAAATAATTCTAAACAACAATAATACAATTCTAAAAGTTTTCAAATATCTGAAATTTGGCTGTTTTTTTCCCTTTGGTAAAAGTAGAGCTAGTTACATAGCACAATAAATGCAAACCTGCTCTCAGTATGGCTTGTACATTTTTGAAAAACAGGCAAATGAATATGTGCATATGGGACATATTGCTTAATACAATCCATATCAATTTATTCAAATCCAATAAAGCAATGACTAATTCTATTAATTCTAAACATTACATGTTAGAAGTAATACAACCATCAAATGTCCTCCTCATCATACCTTAATTCTGCTTTATAGAATAGTTTGTGAAATAATGGACATTTAAAAATACTTGGCACATGTCCAATGGTTGAACAAAAAAGTATCCTCTTGAATATGAAGTGAAAGGAAACAAAATTCAGCTACTTCTATCCACACAGGTCAGATATGCCTAGACTGAGATGAGGAGACAATGGGAGCACATTTCTGAGTGTGAAAAATATTTAAAATTTTGAAAAAGTTTCCTACATAGAAACAATTGTAAGTAGACCTTAATTTTATGACAAGCAGTGCAATTACTTTAGGTTTATGTTAGCATGAGATCAATTAGAAATAGGTGCAATTGAATATGTTTAGAGCTGTGTCCTGAAAGTTTCAGTGAGATCTGATTCAGAAGGATCCCAAATTAACTATTCCATGAAACTAAAGACTATGTGTGAAAGGACAGTTATCCCAGCACATGACAACCCGTTATCTTCAGATAGGGTATGAAACTATTCTGCTACACATTTACTCTATACTTTGTTGCCAGATTAAGTGTAATAACTAAATAACATTCCCATGAGGTCATTACTGGGCTTTATCAAAATCCGTTAGGAGAGGTTAGTCAGTTTCCATGAATATACACAGGCTGGACAGAAAGAATACCTCCCACCTGTAATCATGGAAAATGTCTGTTGCACACTGGAGAAAGCAAGAAAGGTTGAGTGTGCGTAAAATAGGACATGGGAGTTTTGTAACAAAGCTTCAAGTTCAGCTCCACTGGTCTCTGGTTACAGAAGGAGTAGAGGACTAAGAAAGTACAAAAAGGACCACAGATCCCAGAGTCAAACACACATTACAGCAGTTCATATTGCTGATAAAGAATGTTAACATTCTTGTATGCACTTAAGAATTTTGTTCACTTTCATTTTACTCAAACTATGGACATATTTTTAATAGGGAGATGTACTAAGAATTCTTAAATGAGGCACTGTCTGAAAAAACATGATCCCACAGACTGTCCCAAAATGCTGTCTTGTTGTCATAACAACTCTTCTGGAAACGAAGGAGTCTAAAGGTGTCTCTTTAAGCATCAATATAAAAACATATGTTATCCCAGAGAAAGACAAAGACATTAACATTTTAAAGTCCTAATATCAGCAGTGAATTTATTTGGATGAACCTTTTCTAATGAGATTGCAATTTTAAAGCAGCCAACAGTTACTACCTTACAGGAATGAAAAAAGGAATAAAAAAGAAAATAGCTATTTGGTGAGCAAAGATAGGAGCTGCAAAGTAACGGCAATTGGCTGCAGGCTTCCCATCTACCAGGTACACAGACTATAATGGATAAAAAGGAAAGCTAAGAAAGGTTAGCATAAACTATAAACACATTAAATCATTGGCAGGTGATACTAACAGATAGGAGTTTTGAAAAAAGTTTGCTTCCCTAAGGCTAGCATTATATTTTCTAATTCTCTTTTCTGATAACTCAAGATAGAAAATTGCCTGATGATAATATGACTGCAAATATACAGCAGTAGCTTATATACGGTAATGTATACAGTATAAATAACACTAATATATTTCTGAGCTAAATAAACCTTCTACAGCTGTAGCCTATACGTTTATATTTTATGGTATCTTTGAAAAATATCATACTCAAACCATCCACATAAAAGTTACTGAATTACAATTTCATAATGGCCCTTAATATGTTTAGTTCATAAAGCCAGGTACATTCTAAGCATACCTCTAAATAGACATAAAAAGAATTCTGTTCCTATTAAGATGTAAAGCATAGATAGTGGTCAGATTAATACAGATGACAAGGCCAATTTTATATGTCTAATCACTCTACATATCACATTGGTATATTTCAAATGGAATCTCATTATTGTTTTGTTCAATTAAACTGACACCTCTAATTGTTAATTATGCATCAGGACTAATGTAAATTGAAGTAACAAAGATGCCATGCCAGGTCTTCAGCCAAATAAGCAGTAACTGTGTAATTATAAAGGTGCAAGATGTAACGATGTGTGGCTGCTAACTAGCTTTTGTGTTTATTTCTACCGATCTTAGTAAGGTAAAACTTCAACCTCTCTACCTCTGGTATGATTAATTGAATATTATTTATTTGCCCACACTCATTGTCACAAAGAACACCTTAACACTCACTGATGTTTAGGAATTAAAATTATAATTTGCTGCAGAGGATTTATGAGAGACCTGTCTTTCAAAGGAAAAGATTCCTCAGAGGGTCAGAGATGGCAACAGAAGCATTTGATAGGAACGAGGACAGCTTAGCTCTCTGTTGTACAAAACAGCAAATTCCTACAGGACAGGATGTCAAATAGGTGACCCTAGAACCTGTTATGCTCTTTTGTAAAGAGCACAGCTTCCTGGCATTAAAACAAAACAAAACCAAAACCAAACCCCTGCTAATCTGAACTGGTGGGGATTCTAAAGCATTACAACTTCAAGGACTCCAAAAAGGGAAGACTTTGTCTCAAAGGAGAGTTTTTCTGGGCAGGACTTGTCAATGTTATACCTCACATTTTCAGCACTGCCCCAACGCAGGGTGAGAGCACTCCAGGCAGAGCTCATCAGACGTTGGCAGCTGCATGAGGAGCTACCTAAGAGTCAAGAGTGACATGTGAGGAGCTGGCCAGAGAGAGAAGCCATGAAGCAGAAGTCTTGCAGGCAAGGAGGCTCCTTTGTCCCACCTTAAATGCTCTCCCATAGTTAAGCATTTCAGCCAAATCTGCTGAGCCAAGCTCAGTATCTTACCCTCTGTTTATAACATCTTTTCGGAGGACTTTTCCAAGCCGCTGGCATTAGTCTCTGGGAAGTAGTTATATGATGCTGACTGATAAGAATTGCTGGATTGGGGCCTGTATAATTGCTGTATATCCCCATTATACAAGGCATGAAATAAACTGATCCTTCCCTTGGTAATAAGTCCTACTATCCAACAATCAGCAGATTGGAGACCTTCTAATGTCAAATTCAGACACTAAGAGAAGGAGCCAACTTCTTGGCTCAGGAATATACTGAAAAGCACAGGCGTAAAGTGAGCTGAGAATTCACCCACAATAAAACAAAGCAGCTGAAAGGCCCATCAGAGTTGAAATTATCTGGCCTTGTAAAGGATGACTGAACAAAGTTTAAGAAGTTCTTCATTACTGCCTGCAACCAAAGGACATATTTATTTTTCTGACTACTGCTGCTTCTTAAGTACTTGATATTTTTAATAGTTTTCAGTTAACTCAGGATTGTGAAAAATACTACAGAGAAAAATAAAAAACAGCCCAGGAGTGATTTTTTTTTTTTTTTTTTTTTTTTTTTTTTTAAGAGAGTGACTATAAAACAGGGGATGTGAGGGAATATAAAGAAGCTGAAAATGTAAGTCATCTAGACAATTGATTTAAGGCTGAAAATCTAATTTTGAAATTTTGGATAGTGGCATAGGCCCTGATAAGAGACAAGATCAAGATAAGGACCAGAGATAAAAGGCCTAAGTGAGTATGAATGTTTGATGAAATAATAGGATTTGCAAAACTAAGAAACATACCCAGTCCACACTGAGTTTAGGTATGCTGAGAGATTTTGGGCATCAAAGAATCCAAAATTATACAAAAAAAGCCTCATAGTCTACCTTTCCTCAAAGTAAATAAATATGCAGAGCTTGAAGTCAGAGACCACAGCAAGCAACTGCCTAGCAATTCTTAAAACTTATTAATACAGAAAGTAGTAAAAAGGCAAAACTCTATCTTACACTGGTGAGCAAATCCTTGCTAACAAAGGTAAATATAATACCATAATACAGAACAGGCAAACACATTAGAAAAGAAACAAATATATAATACTCTTTTTGAATAAAAACTCAATTAATGCCTTCAACACATATCCATTATCGAGTTACGTGCATGTTCAACCCAGCAGGCAGCTGCAGAGACACAGGAATGAAAGCAATTGAGGAAACATTTGAAAATGAGTAATAACCAGAGTACAACACAGAAAACAGCCCAGTGTGCCAAACTCATGCCTCTTTGGCACCGCTCCTCAGGCTAAAACAGAGAGTCAAAGATGACAGTCTGAAAACACAGAGTAAGTAAAAGACAGTTTATTTTCTGGATATCACAGAAAAAGTAGAAATCAGATCCTTTGCTCCTTACCAGACCTGTTCCCACTGCTGAAGTAATATGTTAAAATACAGTAAAGGAATACTCACCACTCTGAAAAGTCTGAGAGCAGATAGCTAATACCAAACACTTCTTATGCTTATCTCCAGGATTTCTGAGATTTAGTAGGGGTCCTATCTGACTGTCTTTTGCACTTCTTAGTTAGGAAAGAAAGAACTTCTTAGAAAAGCTTCCCTGCAGTCCCAATCTTTCAAACTTTGATGTACAGCCTGAATCTGTAGGCATGTCAGTAGTCCAACCAAAGTCAAAGTATTAAAGATATACAAACATATGTCAAAATATCTTAAACTTCATTGGAAAACAAAGCAACTCCTTCTCCTCTTTCCCCCAGTCCAGCCAGTTATTATGACAACTTCCCAGTGCAAAAACAATCTCTGCATCTACAAGCCTAAGGTGTCCCCACAAAAACACTTTCTGTGGTTGTGCTCTAAAGCTGAAAAGCCAGGGGAAAAATACCTGCAGTATCACTGCATCAAACAGCATGGTTAATTCAAGCAGAACATGTTCCCCGCCATACGGCATCACTTCTCCCCCATAGCTCAGTGCTACTTTGCACCCAAATAAGCCCTCCGCACTATTCATTTAATGCTGCTTCACTTCAAATCAGTTACAGGCTCTTTGATGGCTGAGAGTGCCTACAGCAATTCTTTGGAGCCTTTAAGCTCTGTCTGTCAATTTTCACCTAAGTCTTTAAGGTAAAATCATATTTAGGAGCCATCACATACATTCAGGATCTGAGCTTTAAGACTTCAAATTTGTGAGACTTATGACAAATGATAAGGGTTTGTCACATTAGAAACTCTGACTAGGAGGAGCCACGATAGATGTGGTCAGAGACTGAATCGGAGCATGGTAAGATTCCTTCCCAGATTCAAATATTGTGTTTGCTGGCTATGATGATAAAATTTATAATTAGTACTTTTTTATTTGAAATTGTAGTATCAATTTGGAAAACATCTGTTGCACCTAGGTATCTTATAATGACCTTTTAGTATTTTTCTCCTTAAGTCTGAACGGTGTTATCAGTATTCCAGTAGTTGGCAAGGTGCTAGAAACTCCTGTAACAGAGGAGAAAGAGGCAGAGGTAGGGAGGGGCTCTGATATATTTTCATAATTAACTGTATATTAATTAGAGCAATAAAGCGTTAGAACGTTCAAAGTCATTCTCTTACCAGTGGGTAGGCTGTACAGCACATGTACTTTAATTGATTGTAAAACCCCTGATTTCAGCTACTCAAAAAGATACGGTATGACAGCAGACTGGTCTTGTATTGCCACAACAACTGGACATTTCCCCAAGGATCAATACTTTAACATGGCATAAAGGCAAAAGGTACTTCCATTATCTTGCATTCTCCCTCTCCTTCTCAGTCTCCTTCCCTCCCAAATAAGAGACAAAAAAACAAAGCACAAAGTTTTATTTCAGTTCCAGACTTGCAAAAGACCTTTACTTTCTGTAGGAGGAGTTGATCGATTTTGTGATCTATCAATTGCCATTGTCTAGCCACAATTAAATTTTTTTTCTTACTATATAGCTTACAGCCCATACATTCCATACTGTTCTAGTCCACTTAATTTTTCCTCAGGAAATTTAAAAAAGTAAAGTTGAGGATCAGTCCTCATTTCTCTTTTACCTGTTCTCTATTACCACTAAAGCACTTTTATATAAAGCAAGGATGTAGGTGTTTGTATGTGATGGTTTTAAACATAAAATACACATCTTGTGCATCCTGATCCTTGTTTCTCTTGCCCCATAAGCACACTCGGCAGCCCCTATGCATGGTGCAATTTAAAAAAAAAATTAATTATCTCACTGTACATTTTACTTCTGAGTACATTATTTTTTCCATTTTCAATGCATTCTGAGTTTTTCTGGAGTGTTAACAGAAGCGTTTTCAGCAGGTTTTCTGTGGCATCCTTCATCAGTAGCTTAGCAGTTACTTTAAACCTTTTGAAGAACAAATGTCAACACCTGAATATCAGTTAATTTGCAAGTCCAGTGGGATTCATAGAAAAAACAGAAAGCGAAGCACCAAACCAACACTTTCAAATCAGACTGCCTAAAAGCACATAAAATCAGAAAGACATTCTGCTGCCATTACTCACAGTGAATAGTACTTTACTCCATTAATAAAATGGAGTTGGATAGTGCTGAATATATGACTAGAGAATCTTAATGCCCTAAGTAAATGGTAGTGTAATCTTTAAAGATGTTGAGCATCTGAAGCTTTTGTATCTCTAGGATAGCTGAGACCTCCACTGAAGGTCGCCTGTTCTCAGACACTGATACAACCATTTTCCAACTTGGCAAGATGGAAGAAACATACTCAAGTATGTGTAATGATTCTCTGGCAAACATTTGCAGACTACCTATTTGCAGCTGATGACACGGGTCCAAACCTTGCATTGTCTCAGAACAACTTTAAATTTTTAAAAAACCTCACAAACACGCAGTAATTTGGAAAGATTAACATGAAAATTAGTTAGGGAAAGAGGATCTCTGCTGAAATCCCAGAATTACTTATCACAACCTATCCATCCTCCTACTCTCAACTTTTAGTATCTCACTGTTTGGTCATTGATACATAAAGTGGTTTGCAAAGCATAGTCATAATACTATTTCCTCCCAGTACAGTTTGTGAAAAATGTATACTTCTATTTAAAGCAACATCATGTTTAATTTTGTGGCAATAAAGGATTTTTTCTGTGTTCTGATTATGAATGTTCAGTCCTCTTACCTTAAATATGTGCCCACAGGGGAAAATAAATCTGGATTTTAAATTTAATTTGTAACTATAAAATACGGAACAGTTATTTCTGTTTATAGAATGCTAAAAAAGGTAATGCAAGTAAGCAGTGTAAGCTACCGGTTATTGATGCCAGCTCTGTTTTAAAGCAATGGTAATAGCTTTTCCTCTCAAGGGAGGACAGTATTTCTTCTAGAAACTATAAATTGTACACATTATTTTACATTTTTAATGCTGAATTTTCATCTCAGATTAGTAGTTTGATATTTCTTAGCTAAAATATTTCCACACTCATGTCCCACTTATTCTTTATGGCATCTGTCAATTTAAATACATTTTAAGCAAAAAGAACATTAATATTAAGAGCAGGTTAAATTTCTTCCAGAACCTTTCTATCCAGGGGGGAAGTCTGACACGGATGTACTTGGAAAGCTGTCACACCTACTGATGCCTGAAAGGGAATTACAGTTAAAAGAAAAAGTCATTAACTCTGAGTTTATAGATAACAAACAGTTCAGAGCAAATTTTTGAGATCAGAATCAAGATGTTACAATCAAACAACATTGAAGTGTCAGTGTGTGAGAAATAAGAGGTTCAATTATTGAATGTGAAAGAGTCTCAGTTCCTATGCTATGGAGCTTACCAAAATTATATAAGAAATTAGAGAGTAGCACGTCAAAAACATTCATAAAATGAAGCTATTTCCCCTGACATTTAAAAAAAATGACTGATAGAAATGAAATTTCAGTCAAATTTAAAAGTAGCAGGAGAAATAAATCATGAAGTCCAACCTATTTCATAAAACATTATGGATCCGCTGTGTTCTTAAGTATGCAAGAGAAATTGAATGTGAAGTATTTTAAATTATAACATGTAACCAACTTCTACTAAAAGCACCACAAAGCTGGTAGTGAAAGAGGAAAGGAGTGGAGAAAGCAATGGAAGTTACAAAAAGCAAAAAATTACGCATCTGTAGGCAAAACCATGTTATTAATCATTTTAATGACCAGAGTTAGGTTCTGTATTTGTGCAAATACACACACACACACATATATAGCACACAGAGAAATAAAGAACAGGCAGTAATAGAAAATAATGTAGTCAGATTCAAGAATTTAAATTACTTGGGTTCACGAGCAATGCAGCTGATGCTGATAAATGTAGATTATAAAAGTTTATTGCAAACAGATAAATGTGTATACACTGGAAACATGAAACAGCTGCTCAAGCACAGAAGAACTTAGATTTGTTACAACATATCAAACCTTAGGAAAATTTAGATTCTACTATAGTGCAGGTACGTAGGAAAGCAAAAGTGGCAAGGATGGTATCGTGGTTGTGATTGGAGTGGAGACTGAATGAATCTGAGTTCAATTTCCACATTTTCCTGGGGGGGGCTAGAGCAAACATACCTTGCACAGTGATGCCATAACAAAGTGAGATGGAGTTTGAATTTACAGTTGATTACATGCTCTCCAAGTAGAGCAACCTCCTCAAACGCTGAGATTATTCACATGGGGAGTTAGGGCTCAGCAGCTAATGTGTTTTAAAATTTACACCTCAGCTTTCTTACAGTAATTTCCTCTTGAAGACAAGCCTTGAGGGTGAAATTTTTCAGAAGCATTTACACTGGTCTAATTTTAGTCCCATAGAAGTCAGTCATAGAATAATTTACTTAGTAGCAAAGTTATGAAAGTAAGTTTTGAAATGTTCCCCTCTCTTCCTCACCTTGTGCTCTTCAGAATTGTGTTTCTCACCTTGCAGTGATATTACAAAGACATATCCAAATACCTTGAATGTCCAGGTGATTGATAGAAAGGTGGAGGCAACCATAAAATGGATTCCTTAAGATTGTAATGGTGAGTTGCATTGCTACAGCTGAACAATAAAAGGAAATATTAAATCACCATGCAAGTTTAGAAATATATCCAGGTGTTCTGGAGGGATTTTAAATTACAGAGTTGACAAACTATCAAGCAATATCAGCCTCCATGTTGAAAGATAACAATTTTAAAGCCATGAACAATACTAAAAAAAGTCACGGTCATTGATATAAATTGGGAGAAATTACRTTGAAAAAATTAAGAAAATGGAAGGGAACCATGATATGCTAAAATTAAATAAAGTTATTTAGATTACCACCCCACCCCCCCCCCCCCCCCCCCCATAATCCAACACATATCCTTTTTTGCCGAGCAAAATTTTTACATGGCTTTTAGATTCCATTGACCATGCAAGCTAAATAGCACCGGGAAAAGAACAGGTTGACATAGTTTACTTGACCTTTTGACAAAGTACTTCACTATTAGTTTCTGGGTAAAAAGCAAAGATTGAATGTGGATTAAAAAAAAAGCTCAGAAACCAAAGTGTAGGAATGCACAGGAAATCTTCAGCACCTGGCTAATTCAGAACCTTGCACCATGCATCTCTTCAGAAAAAGATACAGGCTGAGAGTTTCAAAGGAGCCTAAGGGAGCTCCTAAGGGAGCTTCAGTTACTAATTTGTTTGAAATTTGAATTTCAAATTAGAGATGGACACCTAGATCCCTCAGACTTCCTGGAAAGCCCCACCCTTAGGAGTCTTTGTTAAACACTCAAAAATCTCAATGAAAACTTCAGCTTGATGCACAGTAATGGACAAAGGCAAGCACACTATTATTATGCAAAAGCAGTGAGAGAAAATGCCAGTATAATTTTAATGTATTTTGGTAAACTAATGGTTCAGAGTGACTAGGAACAGTGCGTTTCATTCTGGTCAATCTCCCTCAAAAGAGACAGTGAGTTCAGAGGTGGCTCTCAACAGAAGATTGCAAGCATAAATAATTTGTTAATATAAGAAGATAGTCAAAAGATGTGTGTATTTTTCTTTTTCTCAGGAGTTTGTACTTCGACTGCTACATTAGATAAATGAACTAGGATAACCCTTGCCCATCCCCTTGCAAGTTCAGGAAAAACATGTTTCAGTGAAACAAAAAGGCAACAAAATTAACACTGACAAAGTTATATGCTCTGAACAATGCACAATTAATCTAGGAGTGTCATTGCCGCTAAATATTACTGAAGACCTATGTAATGCAAATAAAAAAGAAAGAAAGAACAGCCAACAAAAAAAAGGACATTTTAAGCTGTATTTCAAAATACAGTATTTAGTGTCTTAAATAAGCAATCTACTATAAAATAGATTTTACAAGAGCTCAAGGGGAAACAGAATTCAATTTGAGAAATCTGCACTTCTGGGATCATAATAACTAGGAGGTAGAACATATAAAATATGTAACAACTTACTTAATATATTTTCCAAAGAAATTTCATATAAATAAAGACTAAATAATTTTTAATAGGTTTGGATGCATTTGTATACTTTATTGAGTTCTGTGGAAAGAAGGGCAGAGAAAAATCTCCATTTCTGACTAATGACCACAATTTCCACTGTCGCAGTTCAAAGCACAACTTTTTGTGTTTCACTACCTTTAGTGAAGACCAGGAACTATACAATTAGAGCATACAGTTTGACATTGATATTGAAAGTATAAGCAAAGTTGGATGACTTACAGAAGACAAGAAAAAGAACAGCAGCAGACAGACTAGAGTCACATGCCAGAGGAGAAGAGGCTGTAAATATAAGAAATGAAGGAAGCTAACAGAGAAAGTTAAGAACTCAGATGCTTCTACATATTACAGATGCCAGGGCACAAAGTAGCATGATTAACTGATGAATCCTGAACAGTTGTCTTGTAACAGCTTTTAATGAATTTGAAGACGTTATACTGTACAAAGAAAAACCTAAGAGGGTACATGATAACACAGTTCATTTAATTTTGGCTTGTGAGTCATGTTTTCTAGACTTCTGACCATTCTCACTGATCTCTAGACTGTTTCTGTTGCTTCATATCCACCTTGATCATGACACTGAATCCTAGACATCTTTCCTCAGATAAGACCTCACTAACACAGAGAACAACCAACCACCCCACTGGCTTCCAGACTATGGCCTGCGTAAATAATCCTTAAATTCTTCCTGCTTTTTAGCTTGGATGGCATTAATTCTTGGGCAGTTTCTAATCCATCAAATCACACAAAATTCTTCTGTGCAGCACTCTTAGCTAGTCAATAACTCCACACCTGGGATCTGTACAGTTAAACATTTCTGTTTATTCCTACTTGTACTTGTCCCTATTAAACTGCAGCCTATTTTATTTAAACCATTTCTTGAATATAGCAACAACATTTTGACACCCAGTCCCGTCCTCCAGTGTGCTTGCACCCTTCCTCGCTTAGTGTCACCTATGTCTCCTCCATCATCCAGGCCATTAATAAGAGATATTGCATATTGTTTTTCTTATGCTTAAAAATTGTGTAGTCCAATGTAGCTTTCTGCCAATAAACACTGAACTTTACAGCACAACTCTCATTCAAGATGTATTAAAAAGAAAGTATAGGAATTAAATACAAGGCAACAGTTGATACATGATTAAATGCAGATAAAAAGATATGAATATGCAGTGAGTAAATTAAAATATAATTAGCCATGAAAGTAACATATTTTCATGTAACAATAACAACAAAGATCTAGAAATGCTATCCCATTCATCTCAATGGAGATGTTAACTTCAGATTAAGTCAAATTAAAACAAACACACAAAAGAAACAAAGCCAGCTCTCCAACTCTGAAGCTACAGGCAAATTGAAGCATGCTTGCATCTTGGCAGCAGTTTTAACTGAAACATTTGTTAAGCTTAATCTAAGAAAGGCTATACTTGGCCAGACCAAGCATTTTACTTGTCCTGTTACCCCCTCTCTAGCAATGGCCCATCATGGACACGTAAGGGAGTGTACAAAACCAAAGCAAACATACAGTGTTTTTTCCAAGCACACTTTCCCAGCCTCCAGTGAGTTTGAGTTTCAGTGGCTCTCTGAGAAAGAATTATTAGCTTTATAGTCCTTAACAGATAATATCAGTAACCAGTCTTATTACTTTTCGAATCAATGTAAACTCAGCCTGTGGCAAGGAGTTCCATGGCATAACTATATGAAACATGAAAAAATACTTCCTTTGGTTTAACTTAAACATACCATCTACTAGTTTCATCTAATGCCCAATGTCCTTGCAGTAGAAGAGTCAGTGAACAATCACTCATAATCTATTTACTCGCCACTCATGAGTTGATAAAATTGTCATAGCCTCCTCCTTCAATTTTCTTCTTCCCAGACTGAAAACTCGTAGTTCTACTTGTTCCTTGTTTGAATGTTTTAATCATCCTTTATTCATCCTACTCATTCTTCTCTTTACCTTTTCAAGGTGCAGGTGCACCACTGTGACACTGCTTGTAACCATGATGTTCTCTACTTTGTTCTATTTCTTTCTAAAAATTTCTAATATTAAATTTGGGGTTTTTTTACTGCTACTATTTTCATAGCTCACAGTGAATACACATCTCTGTGAGCATATAATCTCACAGTGAAGTTCTTGAACAGTAATTGTCAGTTTGAAGTCCATTCTTTGGCACAAAAAGGCTTTTTTTTTTTTTTTTACTCTGAGAACTACTTTACATTTATTTACAATGAATTTCACTTGTCACTTTATCACTCAGTATCACTGCACTGCTTCTTTGCAGTGGGCTTTCATTTCTCCTATTCTGAATAACTTAATATCATCTGCAAATTTTGCTGTATAAAGACAGGCTTCCTGTTCCTGGTGCATTTGAAATAATGCTAGTCTTATGTCTTTAACAAATTGTTTTGTAAGCTCTTTTTTAGTCTACCTTATTGTGGTTTTATGTTCTATTTGTGGTTTTTAAGTTTCTATTATCCTTACATAATGCAATAACAGGCATGTCTTCATTTCTTACGTACTGATTTGTTGGTGCCTCCTTGTAAGAAAGTTTAGCCAAAATCTGAATTTTAGAACAGACTAAACATACACCTGTTAGAGATGTATCAAAAGTAGCTGAATAAAGCCATTTAAGATACAGTCAAATGAATTTGAATAATTCAGTGGAACCTTTTTGCATTCTAGAGGATTTTAATTTGATACTTTAAGTCCAAGTCCAAAACTTAAGTCCATGGTCTTTAAGTCCAAGACCAAAAACAAGCAGATGGTTCAAGATGCCAGTACGCTGCTTTGGAAGTGGTCTAGATGAAAGCATTCTGCAGTTCACTTGTTGAGATTTGATGATGTTTTTGCAGTAAATGTCCTCTACAGCAAGTATATAATACAAACCCCACCTGCCAGTAAGAATTATTTGCACTGAATTCAATAGTTTTGGAACAGTTCATAAGAATGGGTTAAATAATGTTAATAAACCCATAATGTCTTTAGTCTTGACATTTTATTATTTGGTTAAGACTATGCAACTTCTCTGAAATTGAGCTATAACTCTATGCACTGCTCATTCCAAAACACTTAAGCAGACACCTGTTTACAGTAAAATGACACCTATCATCTACCTTTATCCAACTATTGTATGCTCTCCATGATCTTTATCTCTCCTATTTAACTTACTCTGCACTCTCAGCATTTACCTTCATGGCTTCACCTTTCTCCTTTTGCTCCTGCTCTTTATTCCTCCCTCCTTCTTTTTCAGTTCTCCTCCTCCCTAGTCCCACCTATCTTTCTTTGCCATTTTAATTACTGTTAGAAGACCAGTGCTGCTCACCACAGTTTATTAGCAAATCCAGTTTTCAGTTGCATGCAAATTTGCCAAAAAACTGTCAGCTGAAATTCTCCACACTTGGGTGCCTGCCCAAGGTGATTTTTTTTCTTGATAATGGCAACTTACTGAGCTGAGCTGCTTCCAAGAATGAAGCTGGGGAAAATCACATTGTTTGTTCAGGTTATATAAAAAAAAAAAAATATACAGCAACTTGCTCTTTGAGAAGCTTTAGTGTTGTTTTGTTAAACAGGGCTTTGTAATATGACATAGAATTGTCAGCATTTTACTGAGCCCATGAAACTTTCCCTCAAATTTGGCCAAGTTACAGAGTTGCTATTAATTTCTGTTTATACACACACGACATCTTTTTTGAAACCTGCCAAAACTCTCTGAATCGTCCATTGCACACAGCCTGCTCCACCTTCCCATGGCTTTTTTACCCCAAACCTGCCCCACCATTCCACACGGCAACTGCCAGGCCCAGCAGGAAACCCCCGTCATGGGCCCAGTGCTCCCTGCCTGGCACCCAGGCTGTGAGGCAGCGGCCACACTAAAGTGCACTGCAATGAAAAACTGCCCAGCACAAAGGAGTATAAAAGGCATGAGGGTGCTGAAGAAGCCAAAAAGAACAGACAGAAAGGGACAAGACACTTGGAAAGGAAGACCAGATGTGTTTCAACACTACCAGGACCAAAGAGGAGCTGGAGGCTTAGGTGTTTGTAACCACTAACAGCCCATTCCCTACAGACTCCAAAAAGTGAACCCAAGAGAGGGAAACCCTTTCTACAACTAACAGAGGTTTCAAGCTTTTTAGTTTTAAGAGGTTATTCCCATATTTTTACCTATTTTATTTTTAAACAATTCTTAGATATAGTTGAAATAGGTTAATTTTGAGAAACATTCAGCTTGAGATAGATGATTTGCATGGAACAGTTTCCTGTAATAGCTGATAATTGGGGCATTATGAAAAACTGAACATATGATGCTATTAATGTATAGTATGAAATACAGGCACCACTTCTAGCTTCCTCTATAGGACAGGCACTTGCATATAAACATTTACAGATGTGTCCATACTAACACCTTGTTTGACCACTTCTCTGAGTTTTCTATAGGCTTTTGAGTGAATCTACTACCTTGACCAGTCCACTGATGTCTGCAGATCCTGAATGAACAGCTTCCTCTGCTGTGCATTAAGAAAACAATTATCAGAGCATAAGCAATAATTCATATATATATCTAAATTCACTGCACACAGGATGCCTACACACTGTGTTGTTGAAAAATCCAGAATAATATATGAACTTCTGAATTTTGCACTCCAAATACTGACTGATGTGTTGCTTTTTAGAGGCATTATTAAGACACAGATAAGATGTCTAAATTGTATCCTGAATTTATTTTTGTCATCCTGAGCTTTCCTTCCTCTGTCTCTGCTTCCACTGGATGCCTCCATCATGTATGGCATTGTGGTTATATTTCAGACTGCCAGCTTTGTGGCTGTATCATACTTAAAGCTTCACAAAAAACCCCAAACAATACACATGCAACAAGTACTACTAAGCACAACAGAAGAACTGAAAGAGAGCAAAAGGACTAATAGTCTGAGGTATTCCTATACCATTAAACAAAACAAAATAACAAATGACAAAATGCAATTTAGTCTTTCATTTCTGCTAACCAACTGTTTGAGATTTTAACTTTAAGATTGCACCCAAATTATAGGTATTCTACAGAAATAACTGCTGCATTTGTGGTTTTAGCATTTCTTTAAATGATTGCATATACAGTGGCATCCCCACATTCCCTTAACTACCTGTGTAAAAGTAATATATATGTACTTACAGGTTATTAGCAGTCTGTAGAAAAAAGTACATTACTGTCCAAAAGAGTTCTATTTTACAGAAGAATCATGAAAGGAAGAAGGCATGATTCAGAGAATTAGTTAATACACAAGAACTCAGTCAAAGGGTGGTGCACACCTACATGAAAGAGATATATACAATGCTGCTTGTATCTACCCATACAATATATTGCCCATGCAACAAAATTCATACTGTATTAATTTAGAGCATAAGTATGTCCTAAAAACAGAACAGTTGAACAATTATTTCTTGGTGGTAGTCTTGTGTAGCAGGGGCAGTTCCAAGATCTGTCTACCCAGAAGCTACTTCAAAGATATGACATCATAGAAACTCCATTTTAAACATAAAAAATCTTTAGCTGTCTCTTTGGGATCTGATACCCAGTGAATCTTCTCATTTTCTCACAGTCCTTTTGCAGTTCTGAAGAAAGAAGACATTTAATTCAACTTTGAATATTCTTAAACCTGCTCAACTTTACTGCCATTTCTACCTTGAAATGGAAGCTTTCAAGGATTTGTTTCTATTCCCATTCTAACAAAAACTGCCCAACCAAATTTGCGTAAACTGATTCTTCTTTATATTGCAAATAAAATTACACCTGCACTGAACCTTTCTTCCCCAAAACCCCTGAAGCTTGTTTGCCATAACTAAGGACTTTACTATTTCTTTAACAAAGCTCTTCATTTTTTTTCTATGCAATATAACTTCTTTTTTTTAAATCTAACTGGTGGTACATTGGTAATTTGCTCCACTAGCAAACTTCACTGAATGTTCCAAATAAAATATGTGAACTACAACAATTGAAATCAGTGAAATAAGCTGTTCAGTATACTGATCATAGTTAAAGTTTGCTTAAAATGGTCACGTATAAAATTTAAGTACATCCATGTATACAGATTCAAGGTTCTTCAGAAAGTAAGGAAGTAATAAAAATCACTGACTTCTTTGCTTCTCCTTTCCTAAAACAGAAGAAAATAGTTTTTGATGCTATTACAATGTTAGTAGTTTATGCCTTTGTCAAGAGTATTGCAATGTATTTAGGGTTCCACAGTGCTTTAAAAAGTATTAACATAATACTGACTTTAAAAACAGAGTAAGTGCTTTCCTGTTGACACGTAACATTTTAAATGTGTACAGCTGTAATCCTTTTCAGCGTGAGAAGATAAACATAAAAAGTCTCTAATGTAATACACATTTGAAGCACAAGCCACAAAAGACCATTTGGTAATTCACAACTTGTTTCTTGAAGATCAGTTGTCAATATCTCAACTAACTCTTAGAGCTACATTTTCACTACTTCTCTCTGTTCAAGACATGACTGAAGAGACATATCCAGTAAAGCTCTTAGCCATGTTCTTGAATTTAAGCACACATTAGAATTCCTTGAGGCAAAAAAGCCATACTTAACGTCTAAAAGTGTTTGCTTACATTATTTTGTTATCAAAGGTTTCATCCCCCAACAAAGACAACCAAGCAAAATATGTATATAATTATTTCCATATCATGCTGCAATTTTAGCAACATCTTCTTCAGTTGACATATCTTCCACATCAAGTCCTGGAATATTTTAACTAGATTGTTGTATCCGGCACTTGGACTTCACTTCAGCAAGTATAAACCTTTAGGCTTAATAGCTCACTTTCAAAATCCATTGGAATTGCTCACACATTCTTAAATACTTGATTAACTGACAAATTAGCACGCAGAACCAAAAAGGCTCAAACTAGTCATGTTCTATAAAAATTAGATTCAGAAATATGCACACAACAACATTTCAAGAGTCCACAGAGATGGAAACACAGGGCAACTTTTTCAGAAACTTCCAGTATATTTTAACGTTTCCATTCTAAACAGACAACCTTTAGTATCAAAGTCCAAGTTTTCACAAATGCAAGACTTCTACAAATACAGCCCATATTAACAAGAGCAGCCAGGTACACATCACCTGATAATAACTACACCAAACAGCTAAGAACAGAGGCATATAAAATTAATAAGTACTTTTAAAATGTACCTTAAATATTTTTTAAGGCAACAGAAAATATTTTCTCATATTATTTTCTTTGAAAGTTAGTATTTGCTTACATGCTTACCATTATCAGCACTTATTTTAATATGTCTACTCAGAATAAGAAAGTTAATTATGCATGTAGATATCTAAGGTAACAAACAGCTTATGTTACCTACATGTTACCATATTTTTATCTTACTGATGGAAAATGGTATGTAGTATGACAATGTCATAGTTCAACCCTGGCCAGCAACTAAACACCACGCAGCCGCTCGCTCACACCCCCCCACCCCCCCAGTAGGATGGGGGAGAGAATCGGGAGGGCACAAGCAGGAAAACTTGCGGGTTGAGATAAAAACAGTTTAATAATTGAAATAAAACAAAGTAGAACAGTAATAATAGTGATAACAACAACAACAACAGAATATACAAAGCAGGCAATGCACAACGCAACTGCTCACCACCCGCCGAACCGACGCGTAGCCCGATATGTGAGAGCCCGTCCCGGGACGCCAGCGCTCCCCCCCCCCCCTTAGTTTTTATACTCAGCATGACATCGCATGGTATGGAATACCCCATTGGCCAGCTGGGTCAACCGCCCCGGCTACGCTCCCCCCGCCAACTTCCCATGCACCTGGCAGGGCATGGGAGGCCAAAAAGTCCCAAGCACCACCCAGCAACACCCAAAACATCAATGGGCCATCAACGCTCCTATTATACCAAACCCAAAACACAGCACACCCTCCCCAGCTACTGGGCAGAAAGTTAACTCTCTCCCAGCCGGAACCAGGACAGACAAATAAAAGGAAATACTTTAGTCCCATGCTGCAGGGACTTTCACTGACCTCTTAACTATTCCTACACTAAATTGCCACTTCATTTTTAATGAGCATTCTATAAATGGAGTAGTAGTTTGTATTCTGAATCTGCAAATGTTGCAAAAATTTCTAAAAATGGGTCAGTTGCAAAAACCTAAATACTTTCAGTCCATTATTATACAGTAGTATTTAAAAAAGCATCCTCAACAACTAATGTTTAATAGTATACATGTCTTTTAATGACAGAAATATTAAATAATTATATCAAATAATATTAACTTAAAAATTAGAACTCAGTAATATTCATGGGGGGTCCCATCACCCAAAATAATAGATGTCTTCAATTGACCAAAAAACAACAAACACTGACATGCATATGCACAGATATAAATTGTTACTAGGCTGGAAAGATGACATGGTTAAGGCACACTTCAAGAGTCAAGATACCAGAATTCTGTTCTACCAGCGAAACTACTGCTGTACTTTCATAAGAGATTTAATTTCAGTTAATTCTAGCAAGCTTAGCCTAGTTTGGATGAAAGAAGCCACAGTGTGTTTCTCATACCAACTAAGTTATATTAATTGTAGTTACAACGTGTACTGGAGATCACTACTGCGAAGCCATATAAATTCCAAAGTTTTCAAATTTATGTTCCTTCTGCAGAAGACCAAACTGAAACATTTCAATGATGTTTAACAAAAATGGTATTTCATTAAAATACATTTGATAGGTCTCTATTAGGACACTAATCTGGGCTCTGGGAGAACAGTCAAGTACCTGATTTGTCTGATTGAGAACTAATTTTCCATTATTAGACCACACCACTTCAGGAATAATGCTTGTGTTTTCTCCTGCTTATCCCCCAGCTTTTCCATCCTTTTCTCAAAAAAGAAACATCTTACAGAACAGTATACTTTTTGAACTCCAGTTTAATTACCACCTCCCTTGGGTTTTCAGTTTTTGAGCTTGGGAAGTTGATAATAAATTGCAGGCATAGCTGCATAGGCATAAACATTGCTGCTGCTATCTATAGTTTTGAAGAGTCCTAAAGGTAACTGTACCACTCATTCCATCAACAGGACAAGGCATACAGTAAGAGGCTGCAAACACACATTTTTATGAATTTCACAGAAGAACAGTCTGAACAAGCATGTAATTTGTATCACCAATTAGTAAAGGCTAACAACTCTGCCAAACATGCCATCATTGTCTGAAAGAAATAAAAGCAGTGTTCTTCAATAAATGTTATTTCCTTGCAGCAGTCTACCTTTTGAATTCTAGCTCTTTCATCCACAGTTATAAATGCACAAATGGAAAATCTGTGGCACAAGACAATCCACTGTGTAAAACAGTACATGTCATTGCAACTCTTTTACACTCCCTAAGATTGTGCTGAACTTAATAGGAATTGTGAATCCTCAGCATCCTGCATGGCTGGGACTTCACACTAAACTCACCTCTCCACTGTCAGTTCTAACATTTGAGTCTCCTCTCAGGCAATGCCAGTCTTTCCTCTTCATAAACTTGTCATAAGAATACTTCGTCCTGTCTTTACAGATACATTCCATTTAAAACATATTTCAATAAGAAAGGTTGATTTAGCAAACTTTCAAGTCTTGATCTATGCTGCTTCACTTTTATCTCTTCCTTGCACTCTGTACTTTATCAGTCTCAAGGTAGATCTTAAAATGCAGCATCCAATTAAATGGTATTTCAAGTTTCCATAATTAATTAGGAACCATTCTCCTTTCCTTCCTCCTTATACACATGAATCCCCCAAGCTTAAGAAACAGGAGTGGGATAAAATAGTACAAATAAACTTTTATAACTGAGTAACTTCTATACATGTATCTACAGTATGTGGGATCACAATGCCACAGAATCACAGAAAACTGGGGTGGAAGGAACCTCAGGAGGTCACTTAGTCTGCCTCTCTGCCCCAAGGCAGGATCAACTATATTGAAATCATTCTTGACAGATGTTTGTATAACCTGATCTTAAAACATTTCCAGTGATGGAAATTCCACAGCTTCTTTAGGCAATCTACAAAAACACTGTTACAAATTGCACCTACTGATAATTCAATGTAGCAAAAAGTTCTTACCGACACTGGTCTGCAAGATTAATTCTTTGCCAGTTTTAATGTACAATATGGCACTTTGAATTCATACAGATAATAACAATACACACGTATCTCTGTGACTAGGCATACAAAATGTATGTTGGTTTTCAATGTTATAAATTCTGCATAACTGATCATGAGTGCTCTTAAATTAGTAAGTTACAGAGGACTTCATAATTAATCAAGGTACAAATACACTACATTCTCTAATACAGTATAATTTGTGTGCTAAATACCTTTATGAGTCTTACTTTCGTATTATTTTTATGCAGAAGGATTGAGATGCTTTCAAGTACACATATAGATGTATATACACACATCCCCCATGGGTAGGCTGTGGTTTAATACAAACTTACAATGCAAAGTATTCCCACGGGGCCTAGGTCCATTGAAGCCAAAGGATCTAATGATAAACAAATTAGCACCTTCACAAATGAGGATTCTACAGTCAAGCCAGCCAGCTCTTGACACTTGTCTGCACCTTGACTTGCACTGAAGGGTCAATATAACAGTTTATTCGCAAGCATGATTTGGGAATCCCAGTTGCTTGTAATTAGGATGTAGAATTAATTATCTACTAACAACATAACAAACAGCAGGATTTTATTTGCAAAGGCATCAATTCTTTCTAGAATTTAATACAGATTAACTAAGGCTTCTAACTTTTTTCTTCTTTTTTTTTTTTCTGCTTTATGAGAATAATTTTACTAGACAAATTAAAATTTTCACAGTGGTAGAGAGAGAAGGATCTTGCTGTTATGGGAAAAGGGCTGCTTTAAGGCTTTAGTCCTGATAGCTGGAAGAAAAAGGTACCAAAAATAGATCAAAAACTATTTTGAAAAGTGGAAAAATGAACAATCTCTTTTTTGTTTTTCTATCCCCTAGAAAAAAGTTTTGAACTCGCCGAGTTAAATATTGACAACACTCTACCAATAAGTGTGTGTGGGCTTTTTCAAACAGCTGGAACATCATCTATAGATTTTTGCAGGTTCACAAGCCCTGTGCTCACATTTCCAGTAAAAGCTGCTGTCTAATATACAAAGCTAAATGCCCCAGGGATATTGAAGTGAACATATTTTTCCACTGTTTTAAGCACACCAGCAGTCATTTGTAGAGTTTACATGGCTTTCTTGTCAGAACCTGCTGGTCACAGTTGGTGAAGAAGCAGTTTCTTTTATGATCTGCTTGCTAATTAAGCATGGCCATAGCCTTTCAGAGTGAAATTTTCAACAACCTAACACACAAAAGGAAAGAATCAGACGTATTCTCAGAAGGCTTCGATCTTTAAACCATTTGGATTCTTTAGTTACTGCAACTTAAAGATAACAGGAAATACTATGCCAGATTAACATGCAACTTTTCTGATAAACTATAACATACTGTATGTAGGATGGATGCTTTAACCCTAATGTTCCACAACATAATTCTTTAAAAGAAGAAAAGTTAAAAGGATTTGAAGCTATCACAATATAGGCCAAAAATCTGCATTGTCTTCTGCTTCTCCTCATTTTCTTCAGTGCTTCATAATCTACCCTTGTCTGTTGCCATCTTTCATTCATCATCATCCAACTGTAACTTGTTTCTGTTGTCCATTCCTTTACTTGCAGGAAGATTGCAGAGTTTTCTCCTATGGTGCTCTTCTGCACACAAAACATCCTAGAAAGTAACAGCAAAGCTACTTCATTGCCCTATTTTAAATTCTTTGCTTTCTTGGCCTTCAAAAGCCAGTTGCTCCTTTGCTGAATGACTACCTTCTAACATCTCATTGTTTCCTCATATTAATCTTCTTTCTCAGTTTGTATCCATCTGTTGTCTCTTAGTTCATGCTTAGATTATAAATTCTTGTAGGCAGAAGTCTTTGGCATTTGTACAGCCCCACACAGTGGTCCCAGGCTTGAATTCCAAGACAGTAAATAAAGTAATACAGTAAATAAAAAACACCATTAGTTTTCCTCCAACAGTTGAGATTTCACTATTTTGTTAAGCCCCTTGAGTGCAAGGAGGACAAACCTGGAGTGGCTGGGAACCAAATCTTACTACTAATTAAGAACAGGCTGTTTAATCTGAGTAGGTAAGGAAATAGAATGCATCAGTAAAAGTGAATCTTTTTTGAGAGAAATCTTCAGATGGCAAAGGCATTAGTAGAACTACCAGAGGTGACTGAAAGGCCTCTTCCCACTCAGAGCAAAAACTCACTCCACAAGGAACAGCATCACATGCAAGCATGTTTTTGATAATTTACAAGCCATGCCCAAATTCTTTAAATAAAATATAGTAAATGTTTATTTATATCTAGTTTGTGGTTGCAACTTTTAAGTTCTTGTCCACCTATGCCTTATATTCATCTTCTCCTCTAAAAATGGACATTTGACATAATGGTAAAAAAATGTACCTTTTGCAATTTTGGACAAGAAATATACAATAAAATATAATTTTTAAAATATCCTAAGGACAAGAATGCAGTAGAAGATGCTGCTTGTAAAGGCAACTGGCATTAAAAAGCTTAGAAAGACTAGTACTTTAAAAATCTGAAAAGTGGAGGACTTTCCCACGCTTCTGGTAACAGAGATTAGACCTGAAACAGTAAGCTTCTACTAGCTACTGAATTGCCTTATCTACCTTAGTAAGGTAATAAAAGGATCTACAGCTGCTATTGGCAACAAAAGGTCACATTCCAAAAGGAGAGTGTTACTGGGTGACAAGTCAGTGCACACAGAGAAGACCTCAATCCACCACAGCAGACTGTTTTTAAGAAGTAACTGCGGTGCACCCCTTCCCACTATAAACAGTCTTGATTTTAGTTTGGATATTGCAGGTGGTGAGGTAGCTCTCCTGCACAGACACTGTCTAATGCTATTACCCTCTACTCTGCTTAGCATAAGCTCTGTAATATACTTCTGCTGGGAAAAAGATCTGATAGTGTTATTGTAAACCTGCTTTTGAAGAAAATAATACTTTAAAAATTACATAGACTTTATTTTGAAGCCTAAATACATTTTTTTTCCATTAGTGACAAACTAAAGATCACCTGCACAGATAATAGAACAAAAAGACCTCAGGAAAAAATATGTAAGATTTCATTTTAAAGACTGGTATTCTTTCCCTGCCCTTTGGCCATTTTTTTTAGTTTCTTAATAGTAAATGAGGTTGAGTTACTAAGCTGTCTGGAGACAATACACAGTAGAGTTAAATAAAGAATCAAAATCCAGACACAGTGAAAAATATATTAAAAAAAAAAACAACTACCAAAACTTTTTAATTAAAGTCTTCCAAAGACTTAGAAAGCCTTTAAATTTCAATTTGATGAAGTTGTACTGAAAGAGAGCTCCCCCTGTCTGGTTCTGATAATTTTATTTCACCTTTCCACTGTAAACTTTTTTTTTTTTTAAATACCTTGTCACTTCATTGTTATTTATTCTTTGAAATGCACCTCTTGACTGAGATTTTGGCTGCACCTATAATGAAATATTTTCTGCTGTGGAATACTTGCAGCATGCTGCCAATAATCACCCACGCTGAGAGTCAGTCATCAAGTTTTCACTTGCCTGCAAGTAAAATGACTTGAAACATCCACAGACAAGTTGCCTTGCTATTCCTTTTCCCCAAATATTTGCCACCTGAAAGGAAAACATGAGCAGAGAAATAAATGTTGGGGTAGGTGAGGAGGAGATCCAGAAATTGGCTTTTAAGATTAAAGAAGTCAAATTCAAATAAACTGTCAGAGGGTAAATGGTCCTTTAAGAGGCTTACTTTAGGAGGACTACTTTTCAGAACCTGTCCGATACAAATTAGTTAGTGTTAGAAGCCTGATATTCCTCTCCATGAAATTCCTTCCTCTCTGTTCAAATCAGACTCTTATTAAACCCACTGAATAACACAGTAAAAGCAATAGCTTAATGAAATCTCTGGGACTTTCCTTACCCTGTAGCTCAGCTCTCAGAAATCAGGAGAATTTTATCTGGCCAGATGAGAACAGAAAAGGCCATGGTCCCTTTTAAGACATGTATCATTCATCTCCCCTTCTCCCATTGAGCATTTCCTCCTCTTGTGATCTTGGGATTCCATGGCAATTATCAAGAGATGAATCTGAAGACAACCTATTGCCTCCATGCATTTAACGGACAGTCAGTGAGTCTCTCTGCCAGGACATGTGAGAGGGAAGGAGCAACCTGCACACCAAGAGCAAGGTGCTATCAGCTTCAGTCCCCTTGTGTTTAAAGCACTGTCTGCTCTGTTTGAATGGTAGCAAGAATGCCACTAAGCCCTTATCAACTTGTAGTATTTATATTTGTATTTTTAATGAGCATTTGTAATAAATGGAAAATGGTAAAGTTTGACTAACAATTGCATTACAAGAGTTTCTAGTATAATGTGATTTCTGTTTGATTATAAAGCTGGTACATATAGGACACATAGAACATCACATCACATATGGTCAGTTAATTAGTTTCTGAAGTAAAGCATGATTAATCAAGATCAAATGTCATGAAAAATTATAACTATGCCATTTACTCTCCAAGAAGTATTTAGCTAACTTTATGCCTCATTTTTGGCTTCCAGTKATTGCTTCTTAAATTAGCATACTTTGTTGATTGTAACTGTTGTCCTCTGTGAAATACATGTTGAAACAGGTAAACATAAAATGACACAAAAATAAAAAATGGAAGAAGCTATTTCCATAAAACAAAGTATTCTGGCTGCATCCTGCTGAAATGTCTAGAGACCCACCTAAACTACACCACAGACAAAAGTAAGATAGGAAATGTTACAGCAAGCAGTGCTGTCAAACAGTAGCCTCACACATGAAGTCCCATATCAGAGAACAAAGAACAAAAAGCCTTTTAGCTCCTTGCAACATCAACTGCCACTTATTAAATATCAGTATATTACTATGTTTTTAAAAAATCTGTCAATAAAAAAGGTCACAAGAAAGCCACCAGTTAAATTTAACATTTTTTTTTCTGTTTGAGACTGTTGTGCAAAGGAATGTTATCCAACACCTTTTTATGAGGATGTAAGAAGCACACTGTTTTACATAAAGCTAGTTTCACCCTGAGTAAGAACTTTCTGGCATAAAACTAAATTAAAAAGAACAGATGGTTGCAGGAACATAGTTTAAAAAAAAAAAAAAAARAAAAAAGAAACAGATATCAAAGCACCACCTTCTCTTTTCCTAAATTTTTCCTGAAAGAAGTAGAACGGGAAGCTTTAAGAAGTTTAGATCATCTAATCCCCATAAGATTCAATCCAAAAACTAATATACCAAACACTTTATTTATAAAAAGTGCCAGATGCTCAACATGGGCTACCTTGGACACTGCAAAATGGTCACTATAGGTGTTCTCAAATATTCAGGAACTGAATATAATTAAACGGAAAAAGGCTTTACTGGAAATTATTATTTAACCTAGAATTCATCTAACACAGTTTGGTTGTACGTCTTACCTTGTTCTCTACCTGCCCTGAAGACGTGGCATTGCTGGTATTTGTTTACCTATGGAACATTTCCAAAAAAAAAAAAATACTGCAAGGTAAAAACCAAGAAGTATTAATAATGTGCATAAAAGCAAATGTATTTTTTAAAAAATATCAAATTCCTCACTTTCAGTCATTCAAGAGTTGTTTTTGTATAGCTCTCAGACAGCGTTATCTCTGGAGAGAGCATGGGATTACACTTCCAGTCTACATCTGGGCTTGTTGAAAATTGACATCTTCTACTAGCATAAGATACAGTTTATAAACAAAACAGCCCCCTAAGAGCTAATGTAAGAGCTACAATCATGGCAACATTAGCAGATGTACATGAAGTTGCCATGCATGTTCACATCAAGCTGCAAAGTGCACAGCAACAGTCTCAATGCATCCTACATTAGAGCTACTACACGTGTGTGAACTCATTAGTGCACGCACAGGAAGTCTTCTCCTCCCTCGGGGGAGCAAACTCTATTTACATCTTTGTAATCTATATAAAAGCTTAATGACTTCTGTGGCCTATGTTCGGACACAGAGATTTACTTGATTTGACCTCAGTCCAGGATGAAATGAAGTATACCTATCCATGGATACTGTGACTATTTCCCATTAAAACTGACACATTTGTGAATATAGCATGGAAAAGTCATCAAATGTCAAGACATTTGAGCAAACAGATAAGCTTAAGGAAAGAAGTTGTAAACTCAAGTGTGACGTTAAGTCTGGCTTGAATCTTTTATTTGTTTTTAAATGTGTGCAGATTCTTTTCTGCAGTTTAATAATGAGTTGTTTAATATGCACAGTCTGATTGTGAAGGTTATGCTTAGTATTCTGCAGTAAAACAACATTTTAATTAAGTTATAGGAATATCAATTTCATTCTAGTCTTTGATGCTCTTAGAAACAACTATAAAGCAGCAAGAATTTCAGAAAACAACTGTTAGTATTATTTAATTTTAATCAGAGATCAAAGTTATGAGAAGTGGTAAAAGCATCAGAAGTTTCTCACAACAACTGAAAAACCTTTACATCTGACTAATTAAAAGTACAGTAATCTATAATTCTAACAATGTACAATATGGATAACTCCAGTAATAATGACTATAATATATAATTTATTCTGTGGCACATTTTCAGGGCTTCAAAATTACAAACAAGAGTTACAGGTGTGAGTTAGGATGCTATTAAAAATACTGACTCATGTTACTTTTTAGAATCTATAACAACTATCTTAAGAGCTCTGTTGTGCCACAGCATTATCTGTACAAGTCACCATAGATGGGAGGAAACAAAAAAAAAAAAGAAAACTTGACAACTGGGATTGAAGAATGTGCAATTAAAGCATACTTGGTATCATTTCATGTCTAAAATATGTAATCTTCTAGTTAGCTTTGCACTGAGCCATTGCAAAATACTTCAGTCTGTAGTAAAAGTGATATATTCATCAAGCTTTATCAACTATATTTTAATTTGAAAGTTGGTAAGTGAAAGTGTACAAATAATAATAAATAAAAAATTATTGTGGAGTATCTAGAGGGTAGCCTTGTTTATTGAAACAATAAGCACTGTTCTTTACCACCGCTGATACTACTAAATCACTTTAGCAGTAACGTTTCTATTCAAAATTAGTTACTTGGCTGAAGTTATAAACTGTTGCCTTTGTGTATGTATCATGCTTCAAAACAGATCACTAAATGAAGCAGCTCAGAATACTCTGATGTGCTTGTAACACCTTTAATGTAGCTCATTTTTCTGAAGAATAGATTAAGGAAGAAAAAGCAAAATTTCAAAAACATCACATAATTTTTAATTTGTATTTATCATACCAGGGAAAAGAGCCTAACTACATTACAATTAGGGTATTAAAAGGTGCGTAACAGGAAATTTCTGTATTTGTTTACTTGTAGAACTGGTAGGGATCACTGTCTGTCACAATTACAGCCACAGCACTTCATTCCTGACTAGACTTTACCAGTGTCTCTGTTAGCCCACAGCATGGACCGTGGGACTCATTGTTATCAAACTGATGAATCTCAATGTGCCATGTCAGTTTTAAGTACCATCAACTGCTCAAGCACATAAACATCAGCAGCTAGCAGGTGCTTTGTAATACTCTATGCTATACTTCATATCTGTGCCCTACACTGTCGTTCCTGATTTTCATTTTAAGACCTGCATTTTCAGTTTCATTGCTGTGCTACCAATTAGCAAATGCTAAAAAGGTGCTGCCTGAAGATGTATCCAGTGTACCAAAAGGATAATCTGAGGAAAAGAGGGGCAAACTAAAAACAAGTCAATACAAAATGTAAAAAAAAAATTTTTTCCAATCTATTTGAAACAGAAGGCAATCTGGTAAAATTTTACACAGTGTCTATAGGAAGCAGTGTATATCTGTAATATTATTGTATATGTATATTTTGCTTCAGTTTTCCTGAAAACAAATCCTAAAATTTAAAAAAGAAATTATGACATCTGGAGAGAGTTTCAATGTGTTATTTTAAAAGTGGTAGATGAGATAGAACCAAAGCATTCTTTAAAACAGAGTTGCAGGTATAATAATAATTAATCAGGATGGTAAGAAACAGGGAAAACTGTGAATTAATGATTTTTCAACTCAGGAAATCTTTTTTGATGTTTCTAAAAATATTTTTACAAAACAAAATTGAAAGAAAGATGTGAACAGTGCTTCTATGACAGTGGCTTTGGGGGCAGAGAGGGTATCTTTTTCTTCTCTCTCTGAGGAAACAATTAGAATAAATCACATTTCAAAAAACATTTAAGAAACCCAAAAATTCAAGTTTAGTTTAAAGACATTTCCTCAAGAACATCTACCTCTATAGATACCTATCTCCAAACCTGAGTACATCGATCTGCATTTGCAGTTAATTTTCTGGGAAATGCATCAAAACCAAAAAGCCTAAATAAAACCTCATTTACATCTACATTTAATGCCCAGGATATCAAAGCTTTAAAACTTACTAAATGAAATGATCAACAAGTGATTTCCTAGCAAAGCTTATCAATACAGGAAAACACCTTACCTAACACAGAGTGACCATAGATAAATAATAAGAGAACAACAATGAAAATTCACTTTCACCAAATTCACTTTCACCTAAAAATATGTTTCTAAAATCCAAAAGCAATCTTCTTCTATCTCAGAGCATGATTATCTTTTTCACAGCTGAAAGAGGAAACTTGATAGTACCAGAAATGCTTCTGAGCCAGATTTGTTCTTATTCAAAGATTGTTTATACTTTTTTTTTTTTGCAAAAACACCTTAATCAAATCACTCCACTACAGATTCTGATGCCTCTTTAAGTGACTAAATCCCAAAAGTTAGACCCTTCTAACCATGAGTTTCATAGCTGAAATATAATCTAGCCTGTTGATATGTATAATACCTCATTTTCAGAAGTTCCAGTAAAACTGAAGAGTATTATTATAGAGATAGTTTCTCTAAGCAGTTGGCTTAACTTTGTGCACGATTGCAAAAAAAAATTAATTTTGGAAGATGTCACTTACTCCCAGTCAAGACAATGTGAAGTCCACCCAGATATCCTTGGGTACTAAACATACACAGGAGTTCATCTCAAAAAAAAAAAAACCCACACCAAAAAACCTTAAGAATACTATAGCTACTGAGAGCTTTTGAATCTATGTAAAAGATTTGGCAAAACAGTCTACTCCCATGGGAGCTGTCTTAACATTACTGCTTTGGCATGGGAGGGATATATGACAAGCATGCTAAATTCTTTGGGTTTTGTTACCCAAGGAGAAAACGAAAACCAGAACAGAGATATAATTCTTAATGGTACCAGGATTAACTGTCACTTTCCTAGCCAAGTAATCAAGGATTAGAGGTTTAGCTTCTGAAAGGAAGTTTTTGTTTCTAGTTTTCACTATTCCCACAAATAAAGTCCTTATAAAACTCTGCCATCCAATCTACTATTTCTTAATGTAAAAGTAGAAGCTTGACAATCTTTGTGTGAAAACTTACATGGCAGACGTGCTATGATAGGAAAATCTCAGTGTAAGGTTTTCTCTCTGCTGTCTCTGCATTTATATTGATTTGCTTAGTTTCCCTAGAACTACTTCACAGGTGGGGAAGTGATCTCCAGGCAGAGAAAGTCTGGTCTCAAGGAGTATTTCTTCCACAGAGCTTTGCCTTAGGACATGTCACTACTGACATGCAACATACTTTCTATATACATCAATTAGCCAGACAATAATATGGAATGGTTGCAGGTTAAAAAAAAAAAAAAAAAAGTATTTACACTGATTCTTTCTTTCCATTTTGATCAGTTAAAACATTTTAGACTTGTTAGATGATAATAGCTAAGATCATCTCTTTGGGTGGCACAGGGTTGAAAGATTTTCAGTCTCATACTCAAAAGTTCTATCTACTAGGACAAGAGGCGGGAGCACTTGACCAGTCTTCAGCTAAGTCTGTGAGAGGGGGAAAAAAAAAATTGCATTAAAAAAAAAAAAACAAAAACAAAAAYGAGAAGCACAGTCTATTGAAAACTGCTCCCCTTCTCAGGTTCTGTGAGGGCAAAGAGCTCCTCTGTAAGGAGGAGACCAGTATAGATGGGGATAGAAGGAATGCTCCCTTCTCCCTAGATCCATAATTTAATTGAAGAGTTGTTCTTCAGGTATTTAAGTTTGCATGAAATGAGGATCCTCTGTGCAATCAATGCAGATGGTGTTCCTATCTTAGACAGTTGAATCCATCTCTGAAGCCACCACTGACTTTGGAGAGCCTAGACTCCTAATTTTAGCTTTATTAGGTGCCAAAGTTATAGGGCACAAAGAGGGATGTTTGTATAATCACATGAAGGAAACAGTTACCTCTGACTTGTTGGCTTCAACATTCTGAATTCTAAAGGATCAGCATTACCTAAATATGGCCCTTATTATCATCAGCTCCAAATGATTTTATTATGAGATACAACTCCCCAAGTTTACTTTCCCAAATAAGCTTTGAGACACACAGAAATAACCCATAACTAAACAGTCTTCAGTTCACCTCTGAGGTACTGATGGGTTTAAGATGTCAGTATTATTTCATTAAGGCAGCAAAAAGTTGATTATTTTTCTGAATCCTACCTTGGGCCCAGAAATCTCAGCCTACTGTGTTTGCTGCCAAGACTTCCTAGTGTTGCCTGTGTCTCACGCAACTATTAGTCTCTCTCGCAACATCACTGGGTTTCCCACTCTGAAAAGCACTACTTCATTTTAGTAGGGCCTATTATGATAGGACAAGGGGTAATGGTTTTAAACTAAAAGAGGGTAGATTCAGACTAGATATAAGGAAGAAATTTTTTATGAGGGTGGTGAAACACTGGTGGTAGATGCCCCATCCCTGGAAACATTCAAGGTCAGGTTGGACGGGGCTCTGAGCAACCTGATCTAGTTGAAGATGTCCCTGCCCATGGCAGGGGGGTTGGACTAAATGACCTTTAAAGGTCCCATCCAACCCAAACTATTCTATGATTCTATGATTTTCATAAATTATTACCTTGAGTTCTCCATCACATCTGCTGTACCACAGGACTTTTTCTTCCTAAGCTTGAGTGAGTTCCTTAGGTTGACAAAATGATTAGGATTTGTGCCAATGGTGAATTTTGGGTCTTGTAGAAATGTCAGGATTTTGCCCAAGACCCTAATCTCAATCTGTGATCTGACCAGAGTACTCTGTTAGCAATGGCAAAATAGGCCTTTCCAATTGACATTAGCAACAAACTCTTCTTTTTGAGTGCAGGCAACACTGGACACAAGTAATAAAGCACAAAGTTGATTCAATTTCTGTATAAGATGTCCACAATGAATTCTGATGATCAAGTCAACTAAGAAACAACTAAACCCACCAAATGCAGTAGAAACAACTTTTGGGGAAGAAAAGATGAACTTCTGTACACCTTACTCTCTGCTGGCATGTACTGCTTGTGTACAGAGTGAAACAGTACAAACATCTTCCCTGTGGTCAGAAGTTTTAATTCTGATGCTTACTTTTACATGGTAGTTTATTTCCTTTACATCTCATGCTTTATGTTGCGCAGGAGTCTAACACAGGTGACACGTTCTGTGCTTGAGTTCTGGCTGATCAAGGTAGCATGGATGGATGACCTATGAGCAACAAAAGCACTGGCTCCAGTCAGACCATCTTCCAGAAATGTTCCTTCTAGATGAATTAGTGCATTAGTGCTGAATCACAGTAGTCGTAGTAGCACAGAATGTTGATACTTCAAGATACACTTGTCTGGAAATAAAGGACTTAAATACCAGCTTAGAAATGTTTGGCAACCCTCAATATACATTATTTTTGTAATTTAGTAATTAATTTGTAATTCTGAATATCTTCAGTTACACGCCATAAATCTTAAAACGCTTCTAAAAAACTAAGTGCATTTTCAAATTACTTTATTCTGTGGAAAATTTAGTTCAGGCTGAAATTGAATAGTTATCTTAAAAAAAGAAAAGATTGTTTTGGTTTGTATGCCTAACAGAATAAACTTCTACTTGCCTTACTTGCTTTATAAAATCTGAGAGATACATAATCAAAAAACAAGAATAATTTTTGGTTATATGATGACTCAGAATACTTTTTTTCCTATTGGAACAATAGGAACTGATTGGAGACATAGCCCACAAGTTTTACTGAAATGCTTAACATTACTGAAGTAATTAGACCTAGTGCATTCCCAGAAGGAAACATGAACATCAAGATCTTTTATTCTCATTTCAACAGATATATGCTTATGAATAAAAGACAATTAATTAAGAACATATGGTTAAAAAAATTGTTTTCTTCCAGCAGTATTTTAGCTATTGTTCAGTTGGCTTCCATTAACTTGCATTTCATCTCTTTATCATCATGTAAAACATATCTATATGAGATCATTTGAGATTATTTCCAAATAATAATAAAAAACCAAACCCAAATGCAAAAACTCCCACTCCAGACCTCTCTCACAGTAAAAAACTGTTTTCTTATGTTCAGATGGAATTCATGTGTTTCAGTTTATGCCCATTGTCTCTTATTCTGCCACTAGGCACCACTGAGAAGAGTATGGGTTCATCTTCTTTGCACTCTCCAATCAGATACTTATAAACACTGATAATGTCTCCCTGAGCCTTCTCTTCAAGCACCCACATCTATGAAAGTGAAGATTAGACACATACGATGAATTGCCTCCAATACCTTTTTGGTATCAGAACCATAAAAAAGGAAGCCAATATCTTCTAAGTGAGGCAGAGTACTTAAAAATCTATAATGCTACTATTAACCACAAAGGAGCTTGTCTACAAGGAGGTCATCACAACAGTGGAGCCAGGCTCTCCACAGTGTTGCATAGTGGGAGGACAATGTAAGCTGAAACACGAGAGATTCTGACTGCATGTAAGGAAAAGCCTTTTTACTATAAGGACAGCCAGGCATTGGAACAGGTTGCCCCAAGGGGTGGTACAGTCTCTGTCCTCAGACATTTTCAAGACCAGACTGGGAAAACCCTGAGTAACCTGGCCTGACTTCAACAATGACCCTGTTTTGAGCAGAGGGCTGGACCAAGATAACTTCCTGAGGTCTCTTCCAACCTGAATTTTTGTATGAGCCTATAATCTATGACAGAAATGTTCACAATTCATTTTTAAGGAACTGAATAAGGTCTGAGCTAGCTCTACCACTGTTAAACCAAAAAAATCCAACCAAAACACCCAATATCTATGTTCTGGAAATACACACAATATGAACACAAATAACACACTCCTGTAAGAACTGTATGGGAATAGGAAAAAGGGTCTTAAAGTAGAGGTAAGTAAGAGAAATAGATGTTAAATGCTAATTCTGTAACAAGTTTTAAGTACCCACACATACAGTAAGAGTCAAAATGGTACAGGAAACAACACTTTTAGTAGACACATATCATTATCTTCCACATTACCTATGCTGTAGATTACAGACTGACATACTTTTAAGCCAGCCTAGATAAAAGACCGTATTACCCACAGCTTCAAAATTATCTACGTTTATAAAACAACATAAAAACCAACATCCCATTCTGGAAGAATTAATCTCTTCCCAGTTTCAACATGACTAAGGTTTTTTTGGACAATTATAGTTCTTGTTACTGAGCAGTTGTGTAACAAGTCAGATGCAGGATGCGTGTTCAGTCCTTTCCTCATCCAATACCTAGGCTGGCTTCTCTGACATTTCAATGGAAACAGGTGCAAGTCTTTCAAAAGTGAGTTAGTGTGCACTGTGCAGATATAATAACTGCTTCCCCAACAGACTAAAGTGCTCCTGGTGCTCTAAAAAAATAAGTGAGAAAACTGAAGTTCTCTAGAGATCCCTTGGGACAACTACTCAGATCAGAGATGGAATGCTTCAAAGCATGGTGAACTTGTTTTTTCCATTCTTATCTTGATTATTTTAGCAGGAAAAGAGTTCGTTCTTGCTAAAGGTGGGATCAGCTTGACTACAGCTGACCTAAACAGCTACATAAAATTACAGTGTTCTCAAGGTTTCTTCCGATTAACGAAAGAAACAGATGATGGAACCTGGTGTCTGATGCAATCTTGCTTATTTACAGAGAGTGTTTAAGTTCCACTTTTCTTAGCACAACAAAATACAAGCAGGCAATTGTTTTGTGTTCCTTACTACTCACCTTGATCTACCATTCCATCTAAAGAGCTCTCACAAAGCAGTGTCTGAATTCACACTTCAAATAGTCGTTTACGCAAGGTCATGAGCATTTGTCTCATCTTCACCTTTGTGTCATTTCCTCATTTCTCCTAAGAATTATTCAGCAAAACCCCTCAGCTACATGTACTGTTATTTTACTGAGTGACATATCTTTGTTTTGGTGCTTCTTAAATGAAAAGCAGTGGCTCACCAGCTTCAGTTAGCATTGTTACAAATAGAGTTTAAATTATTCTGTCATCCTACCTAAGTGTGAAAAATAGTGACCCCATGCTTCTTCAGGGAAGAATTCAAACAGTATATACTCTTAAATGCTACAGTGCTTTTACTATTTTCCTGTTTGTCCACTTACACAACTACTCTCAACTGCTGCGATTGTAATAGCCAAGAATCACACTAAATGACTGGATCTGTTTCTGCTTTTTACTCTAAAGGTGCAAGCAATGAAAACTATGACCCCTCTTCTGTTATATGGAATTGTTCCTTTGTTAGCTTTCCAAAGAGATTTTTTTTTCCTTTAGTGGGATCCTGCTCTTACTGTCAACAAATTCAAAGAAAACATACAATAAAGGAATAAGGGTCCTTTCTAGAGAGACAAGAACTAGCTAATACAATCCTGTGCCATGCTACGCTAATAGTCTACTCTCACATTAATCTTTCTGACAAATAGAGGGGAAAGACAGCATATACGCTGAGATGATATATAAAAACCTAAAAATAAAGGTTTCMATTTAAGAATTAGAATGTCAGGGCGACATTTAGGGCATGCAGGCTGTCTTCCACAAAAAAACATTCACCATGCTTGGGAAAGAAAAAAAATTTTGGGTGTCTCAGATTTCATAATGCCAGAGTTAGAATTGCTCCTTTGCACCATGGACATTTTAAAATATCTTTTCCTCATCCTACACCATCCTCAAAGTAAGACAGTCAGGGTGGGCAGACAGCATATATTTAAACTAGAATTTGGCTATGGTTCTGGGACTAAAACTTTGACTTAAGGCTCTGTCCTTCCCCCGACTTCTAACGCTGGTTCAACATCAGCACTATAGCATTATCACATTCTTATAGCATCTATGTTTTTCTTCAGGAATTGGCTATCACTGCTAGAGACTGTTAATTTCTAACCTCAGCTATCTGTCAACACATGGCTGCAGATCGATTTCAGACACCAATTATATGGATGATAAAACACTAGCTTTCCACACAAGGCTCTACAGTTGAGCCCTTCCACACACAGCTGCTGGCCAACTGTTGATTATTCACAGCAGAAAGCTCAGCTTTTTCACTGACAGCCAATCTGAGCCCCATCTTTTTGATTCACCAATAAAGTCAAGCCCAGTAGATGCAAAACAGACTCTCAGTTCCTGCGTTTTCTGTGCGAAATGCAGGATCTGATGAAGGGCAAAGAATGCCATACTTAGAAATGGAGCACAAGGTACAATCACTTTTTGGTCTGTAAAAGAGGCAGGCAGGAAAGTGGACGGCACTGGGCTCTGCAGGCAAAGACAGTCCTCTTTTATACTGGTGTCATATGGAGAAACTGGATTACCACACAATAACAAGTCCAATGAGCACGGACTATGACAGTAGGATAGAACCTAATTTATCACCAGATTAATCCCAGACATTCCTTTAATCTAGACTCCATTAAAACACGGACATCTATGTTTCCACCCTATTGTTCAATGTGTTTCATATTCTTTGCTCCCTCCAGAAAGAACAGTACATCAAATTTTTTATTATATTCTATTTACACTCTACTATCCTCTTCAAAATAACAGTTTCACATGCAGCAGGTTAAGTCTGCTATTTGGCAAGAAGGTACAACACTATTTTTAACCTGTCCGCGTTTTCACTGGGAGATAATGTGAATCTATGACTTGAGCACATGAAGTAACTATTGTCAGACAAATGCACACAGTACACCTTAATTTGCCAGGTAGGATCTGAGGTCACATCAATATAAGAAAATTCAGGAATATTAAACCAAATTAAATCTAAAATATATCAATCCATGTGTACACATATTTCTTAAGAAATAAAATGGCCATTCAGTGAAATACACTGAATGGAGACAAGGAAGAAGTGTTATATATCCATTGACTTCATTTGATTTAAATAAAAATGTTTAGTTCAGTTTAACTTGGAATGCTCCCAAGTATATATGAGTTAACAAACTTCTATGACTTCAACTTATTTATGTATATAACTCTCCCTTTTCTTTTTCCCCAGCTACAGTACAGCTGTACTGAAACAATGCTTTATACACCAGGTATTCTTCTAACAGGTCCTTCTATCCCTCTGCTGGTCAGCACACTCCAAGATTTTTCCATTCAGTAGATACCCTCCATTTTAATCTTGCCTCAGAGTAATATTACAAATCTGCATTTAACTACATCTGACAGTTATTAGCCTGAATACTTAACTAATCTAAGTTCTTTTGTACAAAATGTGACTGTATTGTTTCTCCCGATTTAGCATAATTTGCAAAGTTGGAAGCCTTTCTTTCAATACCACAATCCAAATATCACCTAAAAGTAATTAAAAGTTTTCCCTATGCCAGCTCCTTAAAACATTCTTAATCTGAAAAAATAATTTCAATATATCGCTTTTCTTCTGCTGAGGTCCTTTTCAAAATTTGATATGCAATGGGCTTTTCTTAAAAAATGTTTGTCTCTAACTATTAATTGAATATATAGAATGTATTCCAATATTAAACAAACGCCCCTCTCAAAAGTACTCAATGCAAGCTCAATTTAATCAACTGTAACTTCAACCACATACAGCTCTATGGATTTCAGCAGAACTAATGTTATGTTTACAAGTACTCATGCTAAAGTGTCTGGTGAAATCTGACAATTAAAAACGACTGTGTTTCAATTACTAATGTAAAGAAGGTCTATTACCTGCCTTCAGTGAAAAACAAGAGTAAAAACATCATTAGAGTAAAGCAGTTTATTCTGCTTACTTGTAAGCAAGCCTACGAAAAAGTATCATGAACATATATTAAAGTACATGAATATATAGGACTAGATTCTTTAAACATGAAGCCAGATTTGAAAAATTGAATCCTTTAAAGTCAATCTAACTTTCAGAAACATTAAATATCAGTTCTTTGTAAATAATTTTTTTAAAATATACCATTTGGTAGCACAAAACTGAGAGCATCCAAAGTCACCAGCCAGTTCTGAGACTGTGCTGGTAGGAGCACTATCGGACATTCAAATCTCTACTTCTTTACTTCACTCAAGCATACTCTACTAAATAGACAGCTTTATTGCCATCCAAATACTTCCCAGGTCTTTTCCCCAAGTAGTGCACTACAGCAAATCAGATAATTTCCAGATCTGCCATTGCAACCCCATTTGTCCAAGGAACTCACAGGAACCAGACACAACACAGCCTTCTCCCTCGGATGCTTTTGGCACACATTAGCACAGCTCTCCTTGCTTTTTGGGTAATGCCAATGTCACCATTCTTCTCCAACTGTCAGAGGAGGCATTCAGGAGACAATGGGAAATGAAGAACAATTGTATTGCCTGGAGGGATCTGAACATAAACCTTCCACTATGCCTGCCCATCCATTTTCAGATGCTGGATGAAAATCAGGAAAACAAGGTCCATTCCTCACTCATTTTGTGAAACAATTTCACTTTGCAGGCATTAATTAACTAACCCAAGATCAAAAGTGAAATTGTTTCTGAGGCAACTGCCCTTAAAGACAGGAAGATCTGAGGTGCAGTCCACTTCTTCAGGGGAGGGATATGGGCACTATGACTGTATTCTCCATCTCATTAATATTTAAAATAATAAAACAGTTTCAGTGTAAAGGTCCAAATCCAACATTCCACCACAAAACATTCTGTGAACTAACAATGTGGACACTCTCCCAGCAGGTAGAAGATGTGGATTCAAAAGCATGTAGGAGACAACCCAGGTTTCAAATCCTGAATGAGTCCTATGCTCGCATATGCTGTGCTACTAAATTATATACTCACTGTCACAGCCAGTAGCTACTACACAGAAGTGAATGATAATATACTGAAGATCCCTTCAGAAAAAAAATGAACTACAGGCATCTATATCTTTTGGCACCCAGTTACTTCCAGAATTTTTTACTTTAAGATGTTACAAAAATGTCCCAAATCCTAAGTTCATTTATATCTAAAGCTGGCCAGCCAAAGATTTGTTCACCGAGAAATAGGATGCTATACTCTACAGACAGTTTCTGCTGCATCGTAATAAAGACAAGTTTCTCAACATTAAATAATAATAAAAAAAGATATATTTACCCAGTGGAACGTATAAGCAAAATGTGGCAAGACAAAGCCCTGATTCTGCCCAATTTGCTGCAATCCAAACACCAGGTTAGCACCCAAACCACTGAATTATTGATTTTGTCAAAATACAGGTGAACAGGTAGAGTTTTGGCAAACTGGTGTCATCTGCTGAGAAACATTTCAGAAGAAAATTCCATCCCAAGCAGCACTAATCAAAACCTGCAGTTCAACAGGGTTTGAGGTTTCATTTCAGAACTCATAAAACCAGATCTGGGAGATTGGAAGATGGTGAATAATGACAAGCAGAAAGCAAAAACAGAACTGGAAAGCAAGTGTGAGGAAAATAAAATAAAAAAAACAAAAAAAAAACCACAAAAAACCCACCACAAAAACAAAAAAAACACCACAAAACCCCCCAGGAAGCCAGAAAAAGAAAGCATAAATATGTGTCAAGGGAACCACAGACTTAAAGGAAAAAAATCTGAAAAAATAGACTGCATAAAAAGAAGTCTGCACTAGATATTGATTACACTTAACGACAGATAACACAAAAGACAAATGAACAAGAAATCAGAACTCTTAAGAAATGTAAAAACTGTAACTAAAAAGAAAACGTGACTAAATTACACTGATTGTTCCTCCCTCCTCAACACAGAATAAAGCATCTTCTAAAAAAAATAGCTGCATTATATATTAAAGTGAGGAAGAAAAACTTCATCATCAGCAAAAAGGTGGGTGGGACCTTCTTCTGTCATACCTGTCTGAATAACACTGAATGGGCCTGAGAAAGGATTGTCTAGTTATTTTGGGGGAAAACCACTTATAGCCCTTCCCATCCCACTCAGTCTTCCTGAACTCATTCCCTTGACATTAAATAAAAAGGCACCAATTTATAAAACTTCAAATAGGCAAAATGTTTTCCTTATGACCTTACAAATCAGATTGCAATATTCAACATTCACTTTTCACAGCCATCCCACATTAAACAGGAATGTATTAAAGCTACATAGGTATTTACTCAGCATCAAAATTAGAATAAGTTAGACATTAAGAGGTCAAGATGAAGGTATTTTATTCTTGGATACTTAGCTAACTGGAAGGTACAATTCATGTTCTGAGGAATTCTGAAGCTTCAGTAGTACAAGAAATTATTCCACTTAAGAAGCAAAATTTCTTAGATAATTTGGGGAAGGGGAAAGAGGTTTTCCCCAAGCTCTTTGTTAAAAGAAAAAAGAGATTTTCCATTAAGTTAGGTGAAACAAACTCCCCTAGCTATACAGATTTCCTGCTGCCAGCATGGTAAGCTCTGCCTTAAGGCTGGGATTCCTGGGACCTGTAGTTCCCTTAAAGTCAGTTAGGAGTAGGAAAGACAGTAATTCTATTAGACAGAATTAATATTTTCTCATAAAACATTAAGCTGAAGTAGTGTGTCAACAGATACATTCTCTCCAAAAGTTTCTGACCAATCCTACACTGATACCTAAAATTCCTTCATGCCTTATGTAAGTACATTTTTAAGTGGTAAAAACAAGCTCACCTCAATTACACACTGCAGTAGATTTAAACCACTGTACAGGAGGCACGCTATTCAGTGAAGACCCATATTGAACATCTCTCATTCAATAGCTACAAAACCAAAACTTAATTCTGAGTCTTCCCCAAAGCTTCCTATATAACAACTCACTGTGTATGCTTTGGTTGCTCCTTCTGTTTAAAAAAATAAGTTTATAATAAGATTGTAAAAATAAACATTGTTATAATCTTATTATCCTCATTAAAATCTACAAATGAAAAATTATAAAGTATCTGTTGCTATTATTAACTGTGCACAATGAACACATTTCATGGAACCAGGATCAAGAGCACATGACTGCACAGGCAGAGACTGTGTCAAAATACTAATGCACATATAATAAGCTATATGCAGAGACAATTGGTATTTTTAGATTCATAATTTTTAAAAATTACTCTGCAATCCTAACATTCTTCTTTCTCTGAACCTTTTTAGCAAGGAATCTTTTATAGATAAATGCAAAATCATCTCCATCAAAACAAATACTTGCAATTTAAGACCTAGACAGTTATTTCCTTCCTCACATATATATACACAAATGATTATTTCCATTTAATAAATGAGAATACCCTAGGATCACAAAAAGTAAATTAGAAACAGCAGAGTAGCCCATATTTCTTTATCTACAGTGTAAAGTAATATGATCAACTTGTACAGGAATAACATGTTAAAACATGTATAGTATTATTCTACAATTGGCCGAACAGTTAGTTGCCTTAATCAATATATATGATTTTATTGGATTTTTTTTTTTTAATGGAATTTTACACACTGAATATTAGAGTTTTTACAGAAACAAAACAAAACAAAATGCTTTAACAGCATTTCCTTCTAGTGCAAGCTAGCACAAATTTAAATATCTCCCAGCGGGCAATATAGAGCTATGTTCAATGCTTGTGTATTTCTATTAGCTTCCATTTGATTAAAGGAAACTGCTTCATTATAGAAGCAAAGTAGAACAATTCCTCGGAGTATTAAAGCACAGTATTCTGTGCATATGACCACACAAGGATTCAAAAGAAAAGAGATACAATGCTTTTTTCGGAATACCTGATTACGTGACTTTGAGGAACAACTCTTTAGTGAAGATTTATATTATTTTCATTTTCTAAAACTCCATAGGTAATTATCATAACAGTCCTCTTTTCAAGATAAATTTAGTTTTGAAATTTCTGTTTTCTATCACTGGCACTATTTATGCTATCAGGATACAGGAGATAAAGTACAAGCATAAAAAGCCAGCCATCAAACATTTACACAAACGTCTTAAACTTCCGTAATTTTGTTGAGGGGAGATTAAAATAAGGGTGAAAACAACAAAAACATTCAGCGCTCTAACCTGCTAAAGAGGCCTAATCTCTCAGGATTTTTTGCAGTGTACAGCATGGATCTTGCTTTAGGATCCAGAAACTTGGAGCTAACATAAGAATGCAGTAGAGTATGAAAATAACAAGCCTTTTCTTTTTCTTCATTCTCTAGTGCACATGTCAGATTTTGAATTTAGAAAACCCTAGAAGCACAAAAAAGTCTACGCATTGTAGGGATATTTCATTAATCTACTATAGGAGGGGAGGGAAAAATATCACAGCCAGAAAATCAGTAGTGCACAGCTTACCAAAACTACTGGAAGACTCAACATTTAATAGTATAGAACAAAATCAAAGCCATAAAATGAAATTCTGTAAATTAAGTAAACAGATTAAAAAAACCCAACAAAACACTATCTAACTAAATTGAGCTATTTATTTACAGAATAAACTAAAGGTAGCATGTGGTACAAAGGAAGCAGAGTCAGATCTTTCTGAGACTGACAGAGCCTAATGTTTGGGGATTAGGTCTAAAAGATGTCCAACTGTTGCAACCTAGAAAAAAAAAATCTTAAATGCTTATTTTCATACTGCATCTTAGGAATCTATCACTAGAAAGTGTCAAAGTTGACAATTGCAAGTGATTTTCCATCTTAAACTTAATAGTACTTTCCTTTATAAATGGTACAATGGGAAAAACGGCGGTGTGGGAATTAACGTGAGGCAAGTCTGGAAGATGCTTGAGAATCTGGCTGTTACAAGACTTGGACTTTTTTATCCTGAGTACTATCTGTTTCCTTCATATATGACAATGTCACAAGATAAAATATTTCATTACAATACCTGTGCAAGGCTTATTTTAAAGAATTAGTTTATCTAGAAACAATAAATAACAAATTCTGAAGTTCCAGTCAAAATTCAATTTTTTGTATTTTGTGTTAGAAACTATTGTTTGCAAGGCTTGACCGCCTTTCATTTAATAAGGTCTGCTTAGTGTATAAAATGCACAGAACAGCTTAGCTGAGTAATATGGCATTTTTATGGCTATGATTTTAACTAGTTAAGCCAAGGAAATAGATGACAGCTACTTTCTTTTTAATCTTACTGTTGAAGTAAAGCTGCAAACCTTTTCCTTCCAGAAATAATCTTCAAACTGATTGCTGTCAACTGATTGCTGGAGGGAAAGTCTGTCAACCAAGGAGGGTGGAGACAGGAAAGACAAGCTCCCTCTTTCCATGTGTAACCACCTTTCCATAAAAATGGAAGCTAAATCTGACATAATCTTTGTAAATTAAAGATCTATTCTGTATGAACCTTTAAAAAATTGTTCTGTATAGTAGCCAACACATTAATTCAGGAAAAACTACATCTGACTAGACTCCATTATCAAAGAGACATGATGTTATTCAAGTGTTCAGAATGAAACCCTGTATCTTTGTTCCTTAAAAATGAAAGCATATCTTGTAAGAGCTGAGTTTGGATACTGAGGGATATAGTCTGCCCTTTATACACTTCAAACAAATTTATATCAAAATTCAAACTCCTATCAGATTTCTAGGTCTAAAATATATTGGCCCTATAACATTCATTTGTAGAAGATCACCTACCTCCTTCAGAGGGTGTAATGAAGATCATTAATACCTATAAAGAGTTCTGTACCTAGTAAGCAATATATAAATGCTAAATTATGACAAGGACAGAAGTAACCCAGTTTCTCTCCATCCAGAAACTAAAAAGTTACGCTCAATATTTGGATTACTTTATTCACTCATGTCTAAAAAACCAGTATCTCTCCTAACTGATATTTTGCCATTTATCAACACAATCTGTCTCCCTATTATCTTGCTTTTGGGCTTTCAAATTTTTTCAGATATCCACTAAGGTCCATTGTAAATAAACACAATCTTCAAATACATTTTCTATGGTCGATCCCTGCAAAAAGAGGAAAGTCTTCTGTTTGCAGTTTATACAAAGTTTAATCAGGCATCTTTTTTTTCCCTTTAAACACTTTTTAAGATGACAAAAAGGTAAGACTTTACTTGCAGAGACTTAAATGTAATACACAAAATGGTTGGTTAGCACTCTGAAGAATCATAGTAGCGAAAAAGTACTAAATAATTTTCTTCATTGTTCTGCAGGTAATGTGTAACATTTTACCTAGTAACTATATCTACACCTTTTATAGCACCAGTTGAAAAGGATCTGCTCTGCCTTTCCAAGTTAAACAGATGTACAGCATTAACAGGAAATTTTAGACAACAACAAAAAGAAGGAAAAAAAAAGCAATTATTTTTCTGAAATTCAGATTATGAGCATATGCATTTATATTGATTTTGGAAATAAAGGTAAAGGCTAGAGCTGCATACTTGCACATGTGCCTATTAGCACTTTTTCGATTCCCACCTGTTCACTGCAGCTTAGATGCCAAGAGCGATTTCTCTCCAAATTCTGGAGGCATCCTGAGATGCCTCAGCATCACACAAAGAAGTACAATTCTTCCATTTTTCTAATGGAGTTCCTACAGGACGTGAATCCAGAATCAAACTGCAAAGACTAGATTGCTTCTCGAAATCAGGGTCAAGGCATTAAGTTGAAAGTATAGTTAGCTCATCACTGTGTCCCTAGGACACCGTATCTTCATTTCAAGGAGGAGAAAAAAGAGAATCAGCAGTTTCAGTATTTTAAGTACTACCTTTTGCAGTATTCTGTAAATGGAAAGCCTTCATTTGATGAAAAGGTTCCTTTTCCTCACTCTTCTATGCACACACACACAAAGAAAATACAGCTTTTTAGCTAAAAGCAAATGCACCAGTGACAATAAGCCAACAGAAAACTCCTTCTGTTCAAGCAATATTGAATAAATTTTCCTGAGACAAAACAGCTTGATCCTAGACCAAGCTTAAACAGAGCACTGAGTATCATCCTAGAAATCTTAAGCTTTGCTTATAATGAGGGTAGTCCAGCGTCTCTTCTGCTTGCTGCTGCTGGCAAAGCAGGTGAGTGTGGCATAGCAAGAGGAAATGTGGAATGCAGATGCAATTTTTCTCAATTTTTTTTTGCCATCTGAAGCAAGCATATATTTAAAAACCCTTGCATTTTTCTAACATAAGATACACAATTGCTTCAGCTGAATGAAAGGCCATTTAGGCTTCATGAACTTCAGCCTGATTAATTCACCCCCATTTCACAGTCAATTTCAAGACTACACATTTCAAAATCTCCGTAACTATATCAAGCCCATAGGGACCTCCTCCCTTAAAAATGAGGAGGGGAAATAAATTTAATGAAAAAAAATGCAGTGTCTGTGTGACATATAAAATAACACTCTCTTCCCTGTGTTAAACACATGGTACGGGTAATTCACACTCATCCACTAAAGCATAGACAGAAGGACAACTGCCAGTTAGTGTGTGTGTACACACATGTGCCAGTGCTATTAAACCAGAACAAGGAAAGATGGTGAAAAGACATTTTTATCTGTTAATTATCCTGGCCATACAGCAGTAGCAATCTACATTATTACTGATGAAGTATGGAAGCGAGGTGAAATGAAAACTGGTGAAACTGCTGGGCTCAGAGAATTGTGATCAATGCCACAAAATTCAGCTGGAGGCCAGTTACTAATGGTGCACCCCAAAGGTTGATATTGGGGCCAATGCTGTTTAACATTTTCATTAATGACCTGAATAATGGAACTGAGTGCACCCTCAGCAAGTTGGCAGACCATACAAAATTGGGAGTAGTTGTGCTGCCATTCAGAAGGACCTCAACAGGCTGGAGAAATGAAGTTCAGCAAAAGGAAATGCACATTCCTCACCCAGAGAGGAATAACCCCATGCACTAGTAAAAGGCTAGGGACCAACCAGATGGAAAGCAACTGGGCAGAAAGGGATGTGGGGGGTCCCGGTGGACATGAAGTTGAACATGAGCCAGCAAAGTGCCCTTGTGGCAGTGAAGGCCAACACCCTCCTGAGCTGCATTAGGAAAAGCACTGCCAGCAGGCTGAGAGACATGATCCTTCTCCTCAGCACCAGTGGCGTCACATCTGGAGTACTGTGCCCAGTTCTGGGCTTCCCAGTACAAGAAGGACATGGACATACTGGTGTGCATACATTAAAGGGCCACAGAGATGATACAGGAATTGGAGTATCTGTCATATGAAGAGAGGCTGGAAGAGCTGGGATTGTTTAGCCTGGAAAAGGCTCAGGAGGGATCTTATCAGTATGTATAAATACCTGATGGGAGGGAGAATAGAAGACACAGACTCTTCTCCGTAGCATCCAGTGAAAGGACAAGAGGCAGAAGGCATAARCAGAAATACAAGAAATTCCATTTGAACACAAGAAAAAACATTTTTCATGTGAGGGTTGTCCAACACTGAAACAGGTTGCCTAACGAGGCTGTAAAGTATCCATCCTTGGAGATATTCAAAATGTAACTGGAGATAGCCCTTGGCAACATGCTCTAGGTGACCCTGTTTTGAGCAGGGGGATTGGACTAGATGATCTCCAGAGGTTCCCTCCACCTTCTCCAGTTCTGTCATTCCACGGTTATATATCCATTTGATCTTTTGTGTAAGCAGTTCCATTACACATATAAAGGCAAACTACTGCTATTCAGCATGATAATGTTAATGTCCTATCCTGAATTTTCAATGTATCACTTACATGACATATTCTGCTTTCTTATCTACAATTATAAATTTTAAGTATGAAGTAAGAGTAATACTACACCATCATATTTCCATGGAAATCTTGTTACACTTTGGGGATTAAGCAAAATCAACACTAGAGAAAGGTTTAAAAAAAAGTTGCAATGTCAAAATGCAATAAAATTAAGATTAATGCAAAATGCTATTTATATTTAAAAAACGAAATGTTTAAAAAATACAGTTGTTTCAAAACCACACTTCAACTTAATTAATGAAGTGTACCCATATTCTTATTCCAGCTCAAGTTATTCAAGCCATTGCAGCACATATGTCCCTTTAGTAGCTTTTCCACTTACTTCACATTTCAGTTAGAAACATCTATTTTGTTAACGTGAAGGGCTTACCTTTCTTCTCTAGGCTTAAAAACTTCCTAATCTATTTGTTAGTTTCAGCCAAGGGGGCTTAACTGCATTTTTTTCCCCTATAGAAATTTATTCAATATTTGAACAGAATAGATTCTTACATTAATAATTAGCAAAGCTAAACTTCTAAATATGCGTGAAAGGGTAATGGCTTTTTGAGGCTACAGATGGAGGTGCAGTCCTGCAGCAACATTAGCAAGAGATTCTGGTCATTTCCACAGTTTCCATTCAAAACTTTGTAGGCAGCAGGAAGACTGATAAAGCTCTGGTAACTGTCACTTGTTTCACAGATACCAGTAGAAGTAAGGACTAGACTGAAAATAGGAACCTGCTTTAACAGACAAGAAGGGTCTACAAAAGAAAGACAGACACCTCAGCAAAAAACAGAATCCTGGAGAGATTCTTCACTTTTGAGGTCAAGGAAACTTGGACGTAAAACTGAGAAAAGGGCTTCAAAGCCCTTTCAGCAGCAAGACATAATTTTCTTCTGTGGAGCCACATGAACTAGCTGTCGTCTTAAAGTGTTATCTAGAGAATTACAATATCTTTAAAATATTTCAACAAATTTCCTCATCACAAACAAAGGTCAGTCAGTTTAACAGAATAACCTAAGTAAATTTTAAATTATGCAGTCACAATTACTGCTTTCCACTTCTATAGTACATTTTCAGTAATTCAATGACTCAATTTTCAAGTGTTGCCCATGTCATCATGAAAATCCCACTATATTCCACCTCTATCCCGTTTTTTTGTTAAGTCTCAAGAAAACACCATCTGAGCAGCTGAACAGAACAGACAGTACTTGTAAGGGGGAGAATGGGGAAAGAAAGAAGCAGTAGGGACACAAAACTGACCTAGGAAATTAAACCAAATGTTAAAAAAAAAAAAAAAGTGTTTGGATCAGTCCCCTGTTCTCAATGACTAAGGCACAATGGCTTTTGAGCTATTAAATTATGCTTCCCTCCTGGATTATTAATGGATTGGCCACAGGGTAGGGAATTTACAAAGGAGCTACTATCATCAGCAGAAATCTGTAGGGTACTACTCCTKTTAAACAGTGAGTAGCAAAAAAAAGCTAGATCAAAGTGGAGAGTATATTGGAGAGTACAAAACGTGGTGCTTAGGTGTAAGAAGAGAGAAGCAAGTGACCTAGGCAATTGTTACCCTGACTTCAATGTATGAAAAGTTAGGGGTTTCTTTTTTTCAATGAAAAGGTAATTAACAATAAGGAGAACAATTAAAAAAAAAAAATCAGGATAATTTCAACATAACTTTGAAAAGACATACTAGCCTGGAACAAATAAGTTAACTTTTAAAAGCAAATATTAAGGCAAAGGAAATCCAGAGTCCAATCTCTTCAGATTTCAGTAAAGAATTTGATATGGTATCACCCAGCAATTATTTACTGAGTTGGAAAAGATAGGGTGTAACACAAAAATAAAGTGGATATAAAACTGCCTAATGGTGACATATTGAATGGACTTATTTAAAATCCTTCTTCAGACTCATCTTATTTCATGTCTGTGAACCTGGCAAAAAGTAGAGGTGTTTTGATAAAAACTGGTTACAGGAAGCACTCTTGATACAGGGGAGGCTTTTGCTAACTTACAGAAGAAATTGGAGGACCATTGAGATAGGCGTATTAGAAATGGGAAAACATTTAGCAACTCTTCAAAGCCACATGATTACAAATAGCAGAATTTCTGTGATTACATGGTGTCTTATCATTTGAGAGCAACAGGAGAAGAGAAATCACACACCCATGTCTAGTTTACTGCAAGAAGATTAAGCCAACCTGGCATACCTGTAAAACAAACTTGATCTTCACCAATAACTGATAAAGTATTTTCAGTAGACCAAGTGGAGCATTAGCACTATTATTCAAAACTTTGAGGAAACACTTCAGGTACAAGGTATTTGATGCAGGTGAGGTACATTCAGAATTCAGGAGAATCAAGTTACTAGGCTCTGTATCTTCCTATTTATTCTGTTTTACTAAACAGACTAAAAGGTGCTTGCTCTGCTTGTTTGATCCTAGCACATAAAAGCCGAGGAAGGCACATGATCAATGTTTATAATTTATTGAGGGCTACACACCAAGGAAGGAGTTGTTTTTAAATAATAATATTGAGATATTAAAAATTAGGAATCAAAGAATATATTTAGGCTTGAAGTTCAAAGAAAGTTCTAAGCATTAGGAGAGAGGTTTTGAAACATCTTTCCAGAAAGAGCAACAGGGCAAAGTACTTAACTGGCTTTAAGGTAGCCTGTGGTGAGTTTATGACTGGGATTAGATAAGATTGTTGCCTAACTCAGAAAGGCCTTTTCTTCAGCCCTGAATTACTACGGTGAAGAACTGCTCCCAATTCTGCTCCTCCCCTTCCCAGTCTTTTTGTTCCCACTATTCCCACTAAAGTTCAACTGCGGCTATGAGAGGACTACATGCAATTTTTTATCTTTAAGGGAAAACAGTCTTAAGACTTAAACCCCTACCCCTCTAGCTTACATGTTTTTATAGAATATTGCATCAAAGCAGATGACTAGAAGCTCTCCTTGAGATCAAAAGATTTAATCAGCAACTAAACAGCAGTGCATTGCAAACATACTGAAATTATATTGCCTCTTCAGGTCTTCATTAAATATTTGTCCTCCTTGCCAGTTAAATGGATTCCTGCTTACTATATAAACAGCAAAAAAAAGCCAATAGGAATTTGATTGTACTCCACGCATATACACCTCAAGTGCTGGCACTATCCTTTCTATATTGATGTTGCTATCAGAAAACTTCACATAAGCTTCTGTTAGGACATACAGCTACTCACACCCCTTGTAACATAGTACTTTTATGTTAATCATTGAACAACCCATTCAAAAGTTTTCTTATGGCAGTGTGTAATTCAAAAACAGCTACAGAAAACAGAGAGGGCATATTCACATGACTACAGATACGGACCAGTTGCCACATAGTTATTTGTATAGCATTAAGAGAACATTAAGCAATGTTGCAGACAGCTAACTCTTCTCCATTCAGCTCCTTTCAAAGCTATGTCCATCAAGAAACGTGCAGCACTATGGTGTCATGATACAAAAAGCATGCTTGACCTGTTGCAAATGTTGAAAAGGTAGGTGGGTCTGTCATTCACTGAAGTCACCAAACCCACAATGCATTGAATCAAACACAATCAAGTCATTATTGTACACACAATAAAGTCTCAAGACTGTAAACACATTTCCCTACATCCTTCTGGCTGACAAATGATTTTTTCATTTTAGATTAGAAAAGAAGCAAATGCTTTTCCAATGTAACTTGATCCACACTTTGGCAGCCAAACATAAATTTCACTTTAAAATGTACACCGGACTGAAACTTGAGCAATGACAGAAATTGTTCAAACCCCTAATTTTTCAGAACTTCCATGTTATCCATGTCTACCTACATAGCCAAAGCACTGGCCAGAACAATGCTGGTTACACAGAAGAAGTATTTCTATTAAAGTCCTATCTCAGACCAATAAATGTCCACCACTTAATATACTTCGGTGACTTTGGGGACTGTTGTTCATGATAGCATTTCCAGTTAGAAACAGAAGAATCGGAGAAGAAAACAAATTGCTGTCCTGTTCCCAGTTCAAAGATGAAGTCCACCTCTACTGACTGTCATTTGACCTCTACCATCTCTTTTTCTGTGATAAACTAAGTCCTCAACAACAGAATCTCTTTTAATTGGTTTGTTATAGACTAGACCGAGGCTTCCACCTTAAATGTCATAAACTGCTGTGTAGGAGAGTATGATTTAGTTCAAAAATGACATGCAGTCTTGGGTTTGACAGAAAGACTCCATTTCAAAATGTTTCTTCCCCTCTGACTAGTCTCCTTTCAAATTTTTGTCTTTTTAGACAAAGTCTAAAGTCTTTCCAGCTTGTGCTTATTTTTGGCTCCCTTATTTTGTTGTGGAACAGTGATATGCATACACGCCTTGTTTTCAAAGTAAGCATATTGAGTGGTTAGCCTAGCTCATATATTCTTGCTTACCTCATAGATTTCTGGGTTATTATTAGTTTATTTTACTCGTATTGCCCTCTTTTGCCACACCCATACACACACTTTTACAATAAGCTCACAACTTATGAAACTTGCAGATCACATGTTGTTGAAGAACACAAACTCCTAAATTCCCTCATTCTGATGACATGACTTAATGCAATGTACAGGCTCCATCTATAACACACAACATCTTTTTAATCAGAAAACAATATTTTTACATAATTGGAACAAAAGAACTTAATAATATTTGCCATTTACAGTATTATCAAAAATATGTTAGGCTACTAAAGCAATTAACCCCAATCTAAATTAGTTCCATCTGAAATGACAAAACCTCAGTCTAGTTTTGCCAGCAACAAACCTAGCCAAATATATCAAAATTCACTGATGTCATAAAACTAAATTATTAATAATTTCAACAATACGAAACCATGATCTTATCAGCCCAAACCTCTCATTTCCTATTTTATGAAGAAATACCTGCCACAGGAATAAATATCCCTAAACACAAACATCTTACTGAACAGTAGTTCTCCCCAGTTCAGCTCATTTAACAGGCAAGTGTCAAGAACTATTACAGTATTGCCTTAGAGGCAGTAAGCGAAATTCTTGGAAGTAGTCTATCACATTTTAAAAGTTTTTTTCAAAGGATGGAAATAATCAAAGCAGACATCACACAGATTTTAGTTGCTGTAGTTGAGAAAGTCAACCTTTTCAATGGAAGTTGTGGTCTCCCTAGTCCAAGTTTTCTCCATTCTGTATCTCAGAAAATATGGTTTTGTACAGACTAAAAGCTGAAAGTAAAATTTAATAGCCTGGTTATTCTCAGTCTTTCCATGTGTAGCAAAAATAATAGGACATACGTGATTCTAAAGCATCATCCTTATACTGTCAACCACTTCCAACTCTGCAAGAGATTTCAGGCTACAATGTGTAAATCATTACTACATCCTCTAACAGTACTTTCTATTTAATCAGGAGAGAAGAAAAATCCCCTCTAGAATTAAAATAAATAACTACAGTTTAGTTTTAAATGAAATGATGTAGTTTATATCTGACCTGAGTTTCAGTCTTTTCCTAGTGGGAAATATAAATTCAGCATTTGGATACATAATCCTACAGCTCTCAGAAGCCGACTCCACCGCGAACACTTTACATGATTTATAGCTCTCCTCCAGATTCAGATGACAAGTCTCGGCGGAGCAGGTGCAACGGGGTATTTTCTCCTTCCTTCAGAGACCGTTCCCTCGTACGTAAATTAATTAGCAAGTCTTCATCACTCTCGCGTAAGCGGGGAAGATGAAGCTAATGGATTATCAGCGTTTAATTTCTCACACGGGGCGGGTGACCCGGCAGCCCGGCGGAGGGAGGGGGCTCGCTGTTGTTACTGCTGAAGCCACAACGTTTTTGACAGCGTCAGCGGCGACAAAAGTGAGCCTGGCTCCCGCACAGTTATGCCAAGAGAGTAATTTTTAAACCACGGGCAGGATTTGGGGGGAACCTCGGGGACGCGAGGCGAACCTCCCCCGCGCTAACAGGCTCATTTCTCTCCCCCCTCCCGGCAAGTTAAAACTGCCCTGCCCACGCTGCCGTGCCCCCTCCACACCCCCGCACCCGCCGGCCCTGCCCCCTTCCCCGACTGCCGAGGAAAGGGGGAGCGAGTCCCGACTCCCATTACCTCCTCCGGAGCCATGGAGAGCGGTGCGGCCGCGGCCTCGGCTCCGCGCGGCTGGCGGCGGCGGTTCCGCGCCGGAGCGGAGGGGCCGGCGCTCTCCTCACTCCCTCACCCCGCCGCGCTACGCCTCGAGCCGGTGGCACAGCCCGCTCCACATAAATGCATTAACAGCAGCCACATCATGATTAATTCATCAGTCCCAGTGACCAAGGGAGGAGGCACGCGGAGGGGAGCGGGGGCTGGGGAGAGGCAGGGCACACGGGAGCGCCCCTTCTGCCGGAGCTCACCCCCCGGCGCAGGGCTCCGCCGGCGCGGAGGGAGGGGAGGGGAGGCTGCGCCGAGCGGCCGGCTCGCCGCGGCTGCCTGTGCCCTGCCAGGTCTGAAGGAGGGGGGACTCCTCTGGGCAGATGACCGGGCGATCTCCCCCCCCCCCCGGCCCCGCCAGCAACCCGGGCTCCCCGGCCGGCGCGAGCCGCCCCACGCGCCTCCGGCGCGGGGAACCGTTAGGGCTCAACGGGAGCGGGCGCGGCACGCGCGCCCTCAGCCCGCTGCCCGCGGTACCTCGCCCGAGACCCGGGCGGGCGGCGGGCGGGGAAGGGTGAAGTAACCGTGGGAAGTTGCAACGGCTCCACGGCACGAAGCGGATTTCAGCCACCGCTCAGCTGAACGCCGGGGGGATTCCCCAGTTCAGCGGGAAACAGGCCGCAGTCGGGAGGTGCACCCCTCGCTTGTCTTCCCGCTGCCAGCGGCCCGGCAGGTGCCCTGGAGCAGGGCCCCAGAGCCCCGAGCTGCCCGCTGCCAAGCACGGAGGGGGTGAGCCGGGTAGTGCAAGAATCCCTGACGGCAGAAAGGCCACTGAGCATCCATGTGGCCGCGATCACATTAGCAGGATAGGGCTCATTTGCACAAAAGCATCCAGCCCCGCTCCCCCCGCCTTGGTAAAAACAACTGTTCGGCCACWTGCCAGTTGCTAGAGCCGGGTTTCTCCATGCGACACACCACTGGTGTGCATGTGAGCTTGCTTTCGTCTGCTGAAGCAGCAACACCGACTCCTTCCCCAGTCCTCCGGCGCCGATCTTGGCACTGGGCTTTACTGCCCTCTCGTCTGAGGGGCAGTGCTGTTTTCTTCAAATACCATTTGTTTGAACTTGCGGTACGCTGGACTTGGAGTTTCTTCACAGCAGGGATAAGCAACCACTCAGATTTTAAGGGTTTCAGAACTGCTGTTAAAGGCAGGAGCCCCTTTGCATTTCTCTGCCTTTATTTTCCACTCCAAATACAGGTAGAAGTCCTGCAAGTCCACCATCCCCCTGCAATACTTACTACCAGATGTACTTAGTGTACAACACCAAGCAAGAGACACTTGCTCTTACAGCCACCTTATCTTCTTAGTCAGGTAGCTCCCTTATCAGGTGATGAAATTTGTGTAGAACAGATGATTTATCACCTATTTATTACCTCCTCACCTCATCTATAAAACCAGGTTTGCCTACCTGGTAACATCATCATGCTTCAAGGGACTGTATTTGAATAGGATATTATCAAGGTTTAGCAATTCTTTGTTGATCGTGTGCCAGGAGCAAAAATTTCTCCTGTCACCTCTTGTGGATTTTAGATTAGCAAAGAATTTTCAACCTGACACAGCTATATATAGAGATTCCCAAGTATCAAACAGAATTTATAAGCTTTACATAGAGAGATCCCCCAAATTGTCACAAGCCCTTAGTTAGGTAATCATAGGCAATGAGGATTAAAGCTGTGTAAGGAGGAAGAAGAAAATAAAATGAAAAGGTAGAGCGCTTTTGTGGGAAAATTTCATTTACATGACACGTCATTTTTCCTTTCCCATTATACTGTAGATTTTGTGTTACTTGTATACAAAAGTGTAATTACTTGTAACTCCACAGCTGAGGTTGCATTGTGGTTTGCACTTACAGCAGGACTAAAATCTCTACGTTTAATACTTGACTGCTTGCATTTAGACTACACATTTGGCACATAACACTTGAGAATTACAGCTGAATTTTCTTTTTTAAATAATATTTATTTGCCTTCTGCAGAGAAAAATCTTAATTGCCCTCTTTTTCAAAATTTTCACATATTCTTCACATTTGTGAATTCTAAGTGTTCCCATGTATTGCAAGCCATTCTTACTGTAGGATAAGAACACAGGTAAAGCCGATTTTGAACTTTTAAAATTAAGCATATGAAGTCATCCCAGTATTTGTCACAGGCCAATTAAATTTGACAGAGATTTGTCAGAGCGCACTGTTTCTGATTTTGTTTTTAAAAGTCCTGGACTAATATTCTGATGAAATGAAGTTTTCTTTTAATTCTGGTGTCTGTTTTTCATGTGGATTTAATTTTCTTCATTGTTTTCTGACTGCTTCTGGCTATAGCCACCATATTACTCCATTGCACTTAGTACTGGTGTTCCAACATAATTGCATAATATTAGATAGAACTGTACTATCTAGTTTTTATTGAAAAAAACCCAGTTTGTCAGAATCAAAAGTTTCACATGAGTACATCAGTTTTAGCAGGAAAAAGTAAAAAAACCATGGGACTCGAGTAAAACATCTGAATCACCAATCCAAACCTCTTTGCTTTTCAGCAGACTACATTATCTAGTATCTTCTGTAATCCAGTGGTTCATCTGAAAATCAGTTTCACTGTTCCTACTGAAGGCAGTGCCTGAACATCAGTCCTCTGATTAGAAATTGTCTCATTTGTTTCTCTCTCAATGATGTTCTTAAGTGTTATTCTGTTCGGTTCACCATTTGATGTATTTATATGCAACACTCAGATTTATTTAATTGAACCAGATCCTCTTTTAATCTCTTTTCATAAAACAAGTTCTGTATTTCCCTGATGACATCTATGACCTATTACAGTTTGAATTAGTCTGTCTTAAACACTGATGGACAGAGTTTTATAAATGGCATTCTAGTAAACTCTTACTAGTAACGTGCATAATAGCATTAAGTCTCTCATCTCCATTTAAACACTGGTAAAGATGAGATTAGCCTTACTTTCTTTCATGACTTTCCTATGTTGATAGCTTATAGCTTGTCCTGTGCTCAGTACTAACAACAAATTTTTCTCCTGCTGTACAACTTTTGACTCTCAAACTGCCAGATTATACTAAAGTTTTTCTTAGGCTCTAGTGCATAATCTTGAATTTTGTTATCCTGTAATATAACACCATTTCTTGGCTCCAATAGCTTGTGTGTGCTGTTGACAAGTTGGGAATCAACAGTAAATTTCACATTTTCTTTTTTTCTAATATTACTAGTGAAATTATTAGGAGATACTGAAATAGTAAGACTGATTCTTAAAGAATCTAGTGCATTCCATGTTATGCATTAATCTCTTTTCAACATAAGCCCTCTTCTTTTTGCGTGTCCTTATCTGCTTCACAATTTTTGTACTAGTTTTCATCTCTTCCATTTAAATAGTTGCCCATACACAGACACCTGCTTCCAGGCGGCTAGCATTAAACTCTGGAAAAAGCAAAGGCGTTAAATGAGACGGTGGATGAGGTGTCATATGTTTGTGAAAGAGGGATAAAGGTACAGTATAATTAAAAGGATAGAGGAGAAAAACATGTATGGCTAGCCTGGTGAAAGCCCAGTCTATCTGCTGTGCTAGATTTCCACTTACGAATGGCCTAGGACTATGATGCAAAGAAAAACTATCGTGGCTAGAGAGGGGGGAGAAAGGACCTATTTTCAATGCTTTTCACTTGTTTCTTCTGAGTATTTTTGGAAATTCTCCAGATTCCTTATTGCAGAACTCAATTGCATGGGCAATTTTATTCATGAATCATCTCAGTGACTCTTGTAGAACTACATACCTTTAAAAGTATTCAAAATTTCAGAGCCTGGATTTCTTGTATTGTTTTTATTTATTGAAGTACAACTTTATGTTTCTACTAAATGATTAACATCCTTGCTGATGCCTTATTGGTATTAAAAGACGGACAGATTTATTACATAGGGATGCATAGTTCCACTACTGCAACATCTGAATTTATATGGACGCAGATTCATTGGAAATATTTCAAGTAATATGTGTGTTCATATTGTGGATCACTTCAAGTTTCAATGCTGTCACATGTAGACATTTAGTCTTGGTGCATGTCTGTCAAAGACTTCAGATGAAATCTTGATCACACAAAAATCAAAGGAATTCTGCTAATTCCTTCATCAGGGCTAGGATTTCCTTCACTGAATTTTCTCTGAGGGTTCACTGTATTTGACATGAAATTCCTAATTACAGTAGCTTATATAAAATATAAACATAGAAGTTTTCTAGATTTTTTTGCTAGAAAATGAATTATATTGAAGGAAGAATATTTTATGATAGGATCAATCCTGATTTAGTAAAACTAAAAGCAAATGATAGTAGTACAGCTATGTGAAATATCCCTGGCCTGAAGGCCATATGACATTTGCTTGATTCACGGCTTCATACTCAAAGTTTGGTCACAATTATTCATCCACTAAGGTTCATGAAGTTCGTCTGATTTATGACTAATTCTGGCCACTACAAAGAAACTGTGGTTTCAGTTGAATTATGATTATTTGGTTCAGTTTGAAGCACAGACTAAAACTCAAGGCATAAAGGGTGTCTTTTGCCTTGATTTTCAATTAATTTTTAAGTGAATTAAACATCTGACAAATAATGGGGCAGACCTACCTTTCTGTACTCAAGTGACTAGAGTTCATTAAGAGTGAATTTGACTCAACATTTCCTCATTCTCCAAAGTCACAGCTTTATAACAAAGTGAGATTATCTAGACAAATGTGGATTTCAGTCTGCATAAAACTTACAGGAACTTTATCATATGAAACCTCAGGGCTTGACATAGGCAGCATCTGGTATTCAATACAGTACCAACATTTGAAAGACTCCAGAGAAGTGCATCTTCTCTCATGTTTATTTAGTAACTGAGTATTGTAATTCCTGACATCTTAATTATCATGAAATGACTTTTTCTCACTGAAGTCATAAAGACTGTTAGAAATCCTTATTAACAGTAAAGCGATAGACACAAGTTACTGAGAGGACATCAATGGTGTTGAAAGATGACAAATTTGTTTTCCAAAAATGGGGCAATTCTGTCATTCCTGAAGGGTTACTGAGGGCATTCCAAACAAGTGTAGATAATTTTTGAAGCTGAAACACTTTACCATATACTCTATTGTCTGATTTTTAAAATTGCCCTTGATTTTAAATACCCTCACTCATATGTCCGTTGCACTGCTCTAAATTGTGTCACCAGAGGCAGTGAACTGAAGAAAGAAAAGAGAGAAAATAGGAAGGGTGAATGAACAGTCACAGCAAGGAATAAGATGATCCAAAAAAAGACATTACTCCGAATTGCTAGTCCAGCTGAGTTGTACCTTCTGCAGACTCAGAGTGGACTGTAACTAAAAGTAAAATTGCTTTTGTAGTTCTGTCACCCTGAAAACAGTCCAAAATTATCTATACGCAGCTAGGGTAAGTTGCAGACAGGTCTGGTGTCTGCAGTACACCATCTCTGACCATCCTCCTGAAGCTGTGCAACTAGCCAAAGAGTAAAGGGTGTTGCAGACTTGCCCTTCAGAACCTCGATGCATTTCTGGTTTCTGGAGGAACCGACATGAGATCACTGCAAGGAAAACTCGCTACACCACAGTGCTGAACCAAGACCTTTGTTGTTTTGCTAGCCCTGAATTTTCAGCTGAAATGTGGTTTATAATACTGTGAAATTATAGGTCAGGTAAACCTCATTACAGCTCTTGGGTATAGCTGTCCCTCTTCATTTAAGATAGATATAAGAAGTCATTATGTGCCTTTGCAGAAACAAGTAGCTGGAATGACTGTAGTCTCTAAACCCCAAACACAATTACATGTCTCTGTACAAAACAAGAGCTTGAAAAAGTCAGCTCAGAATGTGAATGGAGTGGGTGGAGTGGTTTTGCTGTTTTAAGCAGGAAATAAATACAAGTGAAACAAATAGGGTCTGTGTATGTAGGACATCAGCAAACATGCAGACACAGCCAATACGTAGAAGGAGCTCATGTCAAATTACTGTGAAAGAACAGGTACCTAGGAGAAAACCTAGACAGGTTGGACTGCTGGCACAGACTGACATGGGTTGAATCCCTGAAAAAAAGAAGCTTTTTCAATATATATAATTTCTGCTATGTGCAAGGAAACAGGATTTTTTAATGTTGCTTTTTAGAAACAGGACTGCACTGAAAAAGATCAATCTCTATTAACAGTTCCTCCTTCTAGTGGGAATAGTCTACAAACCCCCAAATTTTGACCAGCCGTTGGGCACAATAACAAAGCTGTATGACAGAGTGATAAATCTCAGATGTAAATATACATGCTGTTATTAAAGCGATAAATCTCAGATACAAATATACATATCGTTATTAACTGACTTACAGAATTCCCACCTCACATTTTCAGAGGAACACCTTCCTTTAAGGTGTTCATAAGAATTATTTATGCTTGGGAGCTGGAACTGGTATATCTGGTTATCATTCAAATACCCCAAAGACCTGCTAAATCAAAAAGACATTCCTATACAGGAGAAAAAGTTTTTAATTCCCAACTTTTATGTGAAGATTTAGGTGTCTGTAACCTGCCCAACACACCTACATCTCCTCTCCAGCAAGTCTAGGAAAAAATAAGAGAGAATGTAGGTAGGTTATCTTCTGAATTTGGCTCCAGAGCCTTGAAAAAAGCTTAGAAAAGGAGAGAGCCTTTGGGGTAGTGGGCTGACAGTGGCTTGGAGCAAGCAGTGAAGGAATACTCCATTGCCTTGTTCAGGGAAACAGGATTTTGTAGTTTCTTGTAAACAAACAGGATCAGCTCAAAGAAACAGCCACACAAGAGCACAACCCATCAAGCTCTGACCCACTGTTCAACCACTGAAGTATGAGTACATTCCTGACTTATACAGACCAGGAAACAGTTATCTCAGATTATCTTTCCCAAAGCGAACCTCAAGGATAATCCGGATAGTGCAAACGATTAATTTTCTCAGTGCACACATAACTGGTGACTTCATTATTAATCAGTGGGTTTTTTTCTATACCTGTAAATAAATGAAACAACTTATATGGAAGATGCAACACACTCATGAATGAAATATTCCTAGTGTGAAAGAATGAAACATAAATATTTAAAATGGACACCTCTGAGCTTTCTAAATCTCACAGTATCAGTAAGGGCTCCAAAACTCTTCTAGGTTAACACCACAGTATGGAATGCATTTTTTTTTTTTACTTCGCTACATAAATGTACAGCATATTGTATAATGGTCACATTAGGGCAGTTGGTCATTACTGTAAATAAGGTAAGTATAGATGTTTAAAATAAACACACACACACGTATTTTATTCAACAGCAAAAAGAACCATCTTGAAGAAGACAACAGTGATTGCTCAAGTGCTCAATACACAAAAAAATTCTGGCTATTAAAAAAGCATATGAATGCCATGCTGGAACTGAGCAAAGGTCCAGTACTCTGTCTTCAATGTATAGTTCATCTACTTTCCTATCCTTGGCCACTAGCAGATGGTTAAAGACTATAAAAAGAGTGTGTGTACAAAGTAGTCCTTTCAGAAGAACATCCTCCTACCTTCTGGCAAACAGTGTAAAGGTTTTCTGAAACAGGTTCTGTACAGACTTGTCATGTTTAATAGCCACTGATGGACTGAATGAAGAAAGAACAACATAAGCAATGATTTAACGCTTGCTGAAAAGGAACAGTGGCAGCTACTGAATCTTCAGTGCCACCACATACAGCACCCTGGGTTTTCCTCAGAGGCCTCCTATCTAATTACTCACCAAGTTCAACCTGCTTAGCTTGTGAGATCTGACAAAATCACAGCCTGAGGTAGAGCAGCTGGGATTTAACTTTTATTCATAAAACTTGATTAGGAGATTTTTTTCTTTCGTTCCATTTTTTCCAGCTCTGCACTATTAAAATCATGTAACACCCTACATATGCACATACAAACACATAAAACAAAGAGTAAAAGCAAACCACAACAGTCAGTGAAGTTACTTGCTGTAGAAATAGCAGTGCTGGCATTAGCACTTCAAAGGGAAAAGCTATTTTAAAATTTAACTGCCTGGCAGATGCAGCAGATATAGAACAGGAACCAAAGAGAGGTAAGGAGGGAGGCAGAGTAGGAAGAGGAGAAAATGGGTGGGGAAGGATAGGAAAGCAGATGAACTGTACATTAATTCAAGGTAAAAATAGCCAAACTCTGTGTACTGAGAGTGAAATGTTGGCAACATGGAACCCAGTAGCAAAATTCCCATTGACTTCAGGGAAATCTGTCTTTCACTCTGCATCAGTAGTTTTATGTACTACAGTGTGTCAACACAATTCCTCAATGTATTTATTTCCTTTTAGTTCATAGTCGCCATTCATTTATTCTGCAGTAATTCTACAAATACTGTGAAGTCAAGAAGGAAACTGACCCCTGCTACTGTTTTCAGTACTACATTGGAAAATCAGGATAGAAACCTGTCAGATTTTATGGCATAAATTGCTATTCACACTGATGGTATTATACAAACCATAAATAGCCATTCATCATATATTAAACTCCTGTATTTTGAAGCAACTGGTATAGAGTTTTAGCCCCCTGATTCCTGGGATTTGTTATCATACACTGCACTGCTGAACTCCAGATGCAATAATGATTTCAAAGGGAGGGATTTAAAACAGTATGTTTAGTCTGTAATGCAAGATATATGGAATGGTTAGTCAGTCTACATCGATGCATAACAGATTATTCTTCAGGCTGAAAAAATATTCATGGAAAAGTATTTTATATACAGTCAGTCTGATTGCTGTGGTAACACTGAATAACCTTAGCTGGCTCATTAAATCCATCTATGATAGAATTTTTTCTTTACTGTTCTTTGCCATTAGTAGTAATAATAATGTAGATAAGTCATTAGACTATTACAACTTTGTCATTTACTCTTAGATCTGTTCTAAACAGAGTTCAGATAGCATGGTTAAAAAGTTACTGTCCTTGCCACTGTTGTTCCAGAAGATTGTTCAGGTAAAGTGCATTACAGCAAATATGAAGAAATATACCCATGTCAAAATAATTTACAGGACAACCTTTGCCTTGATATCAGCAGTCCATATTAAGCACTGCATGACATCATTTCACATGAAGCTTTGATGGAAAGGAGATGTATTATTCTCAGTGCTCCTAAAACAACTATGGCAGATGCATACACTTTTACAATGGGGAATCCAACTCCATGAATCAGGTAAAGTTTTCTGAGTGGCATATGGGAAGCGGATACAAGCTCATAGCTCCAAATGTATCTACCTCATGGAGAAGCTCGGAATGCAGGAAATGGCAAAGGGTGACCCATGAACTTATGGTATCATAGTTGAAGGACTGTACTTGGCCCTTTGTAAGGACTATAAAAAGATGACGGAACTTTGAAACTTAACTGAAGAGGGCACAAATCCAGTTTAGGCTTTTTTGGCAAATGATTTTCTCTCTTTTTCGTAAGCAGGAAAATGAGAACAAAGTAGTCTGTTAAGAAATAAGAAATACCTTACCAATTTTGTTTGTTTGTTTGTTTTCCTGAAAATCACATTTAAACTTAGCTTTGTTCATGTAGGTGCTCAGAAAATGTTAGATGGGGATTTTACTTATCCAGGTATTATAGAATGGTCATTATCCTCTTACCAGGATAAAAACTCACCATGATTTAAGAGATGACAGTAAAAGATACAGAAGAGACTAATGCAAAGAACAGGGTAAATCCACTGTTTTCAAAGAAAAATGTGAAGTCTTACCAATCAGCCTAGTGAAACAGAGACTAACTGATAGATGATTATGTTAACAATAATCATATCCCATACCTTTATCTTATTCACTCCATCTTTTACGTGTTTCCTCCTGCTTACTTCTCCATGTCTGTAAAGTTCAGGCCATTTAAAGTTCCTTTATCTGTATGGTTGGGTTGACAGTTATTTAATTACATTTTTAAAAATCAGCGGTTTTGCTCCATGGCCTCAAATGTTGAAGCCCTTGGCTGAAAAAAAGGCTCGGTAGCAGATAAGTCTCAAGGAAAAAAACATTTAAAAGGAAATGGCCAGGGTTAAAAATAGAGAAATATATCTAAAATGCAAATGATTTAATTCAATGTATAAAATGATTTGGCCTTCATTTTCACAAATGAATCTGAGAAAATGTGGAAGGTTCTAAACATAAAATTATGAAAAAATGCTACTTGTAATACTTCTAAGTGAGCTAGTTACACTTTGTTCAGCTCCCAAACTACTTTATAGGCTGACTCCATTTTATAGTAGCCTGGAGACTGAATCTGCTACAGCTCCCCTAATACATTGCAGATTTCAAAGTTAAGAGTTCTCAGCTCCTTGAAGTCCTGCTTTTCCATTGAAAATATTTTCAGTTGTTTACATATGTATCATGAAATGGACCTCTCACATCTCCGCCTACATTTGTAGAAGTCAAATGAGACTTCGCCATTGACCCATGACAGAGGAAGTTGGACTGAAGTTAAACTGGTGTTTAAGATTTGCATCACAAAATCAAGATCGATATCTCTTTCTTTGAGGCAAACTGTCCTTGCCTGAAACAGCCTAGCTACAAAATATCAGAAAAGAGTTGAACAAGGAAATACACACTTTTTATAGGTGGGGAATTGAGGAAATGACAGTAATTAAAACAAAAAAGGGTGGCCCTTGACTTCATTTAATTTTTGATAATTTGGTCTCTTCGCAATAGTTTTTGATAATTCAGCTGGATTTTTTTCTTGGTAAGTATATACATTAATTGGGTCATTTTAACACATCAGAGCACTATGGGATATTTTAACTAAATAGAATCCACTCTAACCCATCAAAGAAGCTTAGTCAGTAATGATTTTAGTCTTTAAAAGATCAGGTTGACATTAAAAGAACAACTTACCATACCTGTCAAAAAAAGAAATCGCCTAAAACAAGAAAATAATGGTATCTGTATTCTTCTGATGTTAATTGTCTCTCTTGTTGTAGATTCTACTCTCAAATAATAAACCTAATCTCTATTGAGCAACCTTGCCTTCAGTTTGGGATACATAACTCATGTCACAGTCAATCCTTTCACAGTTGTGCCTGTAACAGTGGAGACCTGCTTAATGAGACCTCCCTCCCAAAAACCAAGGAATAATTGTATTCCTGTGGTTTTAGGTACCACATAATGTTCTAAAAACAAAACAAAAGGCATATGAGCAAAATAAACCCTCCACTATTACGACATGACGCTTCATAGGCAAAGGCTACCATGCAGGTTAACACAGAAAATAACGGATCTGTTTGCCTCAGAAACTTTTGTAGATAGACTTAATTGCTTATTAACTCTACAGGTAGAGATAATTACAAAGACTTAAAAATAGGCCTTCAATTTTGACATGTCCAACCTATGCAAAACTGGGGCCTGATTTTTTAGAGTGATTTGTACTTTCAAAGCCCAGCTGATGTTGTTGTGGTAACAGTGGGTACTCATCCCCTAAAAATATTCTTATACTAAGTATATACTAAATATAATATTCCTATATGAAGTATCCAGTATTTGAGACATCAAAACCAGAGGCACCTTTTCAAAATTTTGTTTGGTACAGCAAACCTCTTTTCGTGAACTCTCTTTTATATAATCTGGGTCTTCTGGTGCAAGATATAACAAGCACAACCCCCCCTCCTAAAAATTGTCTTCAGTCATTCCCTAGCTCAATTTTGCTGGTTTTAAATAAAATGTTCTTTTTAACTTTTTTGAGTTCGCTCCCAAGAAACGGTTCCTACACTCTTATTCAGATCAATCCTCCATAGAAAGCATTCTGGAGATTTCAAAATGTATGTGCAGTCAGTTGTCGCTGGGGATCCAAGATTGTTACTGGGCATCAAAGGTGGTTTGGGGAGCAGAATGGTGGTGCATCCTCTGTAACTTTAGTGAAGGTTTATGTCATAGCATTCTTTTAAAGAGTAACTATTCTAAAATAATTTCAAAGCAAGCCAACAAAAATCCACAAGTGTTCTATGCTGTATCATTTATTCATCAGATCTGCCAATAACAGCAATGATAGCTTTGCTTGTACATCATTTGTTAACTAGTTGTTAATATAAACATTTTAACTATATTAAACATACTTAAAAAACATAAATATAAGAAGTAGTTTTAATTTTAGTGTGTTTTTTTTTTTTCTCTGGATGCTTGAGAGTTTTGGATATGCAGGGTTGTCCTATGTATCCAGAGGACTCTGTGTGAAAAATCCCCAACAAGGGAAGTAGAAATCTTCTGATTAGAACTAACTAAAAGATTGAGTCCAGGCCTACTGAATGACACACTAAATCAGATGATGTTAACAGAGGATATATCTACAGTATTTTACCACCAGATGCAACTTCAGCCTGCCTATGTTTTGAACTGATTAGAGGAAATCATCTTCAAAACAGAAGCCATGGATTGCTGTGATATAGGGTGTCGTAGCTATGCTTGGTGTCATGCTACTGAAGCTATATAGCCGCTGGATGGCCCATATTTAGTAAGAACTGGCTCATGCGGCTTCAGAGAATGGGCAGGCAGAAATCACGTTTGCCTTTAAAAGCTCATATAAATATACCTAACAGTGGAAGAACTAACATCGCAATTTTTGCTGAATATGACCAAAGCTTATTTTCCTTATTATGGTTTTTAAAATTATTATTATTATGTACCTTATTTTTCTATCATCTGCTGTGGAAGCAGACATCAAAGTTGAAAGTAAATATATTCACATGGCATTTTGGTCAAGTTCTAATTTGGGTCATTTTGCTCAATTTATTCATAGATGTTAATATCATGATGTATGCAAAACCATGATCTAAAGCAATACTTAGATACTTAAAACAGAAATTTTATAAAAGTAGATTTTTTTCCCCCAAAAATTAGCCAAGTTAGCAAAGGAAAAAGTGATACTTTTCTTTGATATGATATATAATTTATGATGCCAAGCACATATGCCATCTGTTGACTGTTGACAACGACTAGAAATATGACATTTTCGGGAACATAATAGCATTAAAATATTACTAAAATGCATTGAATACAATGGGCAATTATGGTAATTATGTACCTAATTACAGAAAACAAGGTATACTGAAGATACATTGGTTATTTGATTTATGTCTTTAAAATCTGCATAATTTGTAAGAACTCTTTTGTCTATTTAGAGAACGTGAAGGAACGTTTTATCACTGTGATTCTCAATGCATATTTTATAACAGTGTTTCAAATGTGTTTGAGCATGAAGGGAAAAGGGAGGTGCTTCCAAATATCTGCACCCCAGGTCTTCCTTATAAGTGAATGTCTCTAAGGTTTCATTGTTTCCTCATAAGTGCAATATCTTTCAGTAGCACAGGATATGATCTATGGGACTGCAATTCACATACATAAGACAGAGGGAACCAAGATACAGGATGCTGGAGTGAAGCGTCTAAGCTATGTGCCCAAGGCCACTGAAGTCATGACAAAAATTGCTTCTTGTTAGTGGGAGCACCGTGGCTACTTCTGGACCAAGTGGCCTATCAATAATATATTAATGGTCTTGAGTTTCCACATCCTACTAGCAGCTGTATTATACAGCATGCTTGAATTCTCAAGAAAACAAGATCTGATTCTGGGTAGAATTACTGTGTGGGCGTAGAGATGTTTGGATCCAAGGTATTAGGGCAGGTACATAACTAACAAGGATGTATCTCAAACTCTGAACAATCAGCAAAGTTCTATGCTGGAAAACCTTTCATTTCTTTTCAAAGATTAACACATTAATAACATTTGTGGTGAACTGAATGGATGAAAACCTATTCTTATTTCAGAGAATGATAAAACTCCCCTTGACTATGCCAGGAAACCTTGGGTACAAGTATCAAGTTGTACGTTCTGCTAAAGAATACTGACACCTCATACCTGTTGTTACGGCTTTGAGTGATTTTTTATTGAGTAAACAACTGAAGTGACTCAACATTTACAGAAGACATAGCATGTGAACAAGGTTTATTTCTTATTTTGGCTAGAAAGCCATGTGGCCTTACAAAGGACATTTATTCTATCTGGCCCTCACTACTTCATCTATAATCCCTAAATAAGCTTTTCTTCATCACTCTTCTCTACCTAAAGGATCAGCTCTTCACGACATGCAACATCTCATACTATGCAATTGCACAATCTCCAGCACAATAGAAACAGTGTTAGATGGGCCTCCCAGGCACTGATGTCCTGAAAATTTACATTCAGCTTTAAGCATGCAGAGGTATGGATTAAAAAAAAAAAAATTAAAATGTAGGCTTTAAACAGTTACGCACATGCACTCCATATATTTTTCATAGCATTGTTGCTTTCTACATTTGTAATAACCTTACAGTAACTCCCTCTTAGGCATGTTTGATGTGAAACAATACCTCTAATAAAATAGTTGAAGTGAACCATGGTAAGTCCCTTTTAGGTATTTTTCCATTTTGCAAAGTGACCAGAAGTTGCAAACTACAGATTAGGTTCATTTAGATGAGAAGAGTTTACATCTCAAGGYAAAAATAAACAGTCTTAAAGTTTAGGGGAGAGGAGGAGAGAGTTATTTATTTATTTATTTCCATTTCTATCTTTGTGGTTCAGCTAACTAAAGCATTCAAGTTCCAAGTCTGAACTTTAATCTGTTGGGGTTTTTTTTTAGGACTCCTGGGATCTCTGGGAGGGATCTCCACAAAGAAACCTTGCTGATTCTTCAAGGACAGCTTCAAGAAGTCAGAGTTCTCAAATATTGGCCACACTATTCTGTGGTCAATAAACACAAGGAAAAGCCCTGCTTATGAGCCAAGTTCCTCTTTTTGATGGTCTACCCCTGTAGCAAGACCTCATTGTCAGCCCCCTTCTCTGGAACAGCTGGTGTCAGGAAACACTTTCCCCGTCTTCACTTTTTCCTGGCTTGAGTATCTTGTCAAACTCTAGTTTTTACAGCTAGGTTGGCAAGGCAGCACCTTGGGCCTGATGATGATGAAGGAAGTGAGATAAAGGTTAATGAAGAAGCCCAAGAAAATCCCAAATAACTTTTAAGATGTATCATGTGAAAGCTCTGTTCATATGATGTTTCAGGAATCTGTCGCAAAGCACTCCACCTCAGCAGGCTTTGATGTACCTTCAGACATTGTCCTTGTACAAAAGCTTACAGTGAAACAGAACTTCCTTGCAGCAATTATTTTCTGCTTTGTAGAAACAACACCTCAGAATGACTCCCCAGAGTGAGCCGATGATTGTGTGGCCTTTTTCTTGTTAAAGTCAGAGTCTTAACATTTTAAAGTTTTTAATAAGCATTTTAGTATAGTTTGCTAGCATGGAAGCTGCTCATTATGAGCTAATTGTTTCAAAGAGTTGCTGAAAATGCTTAAATGTTAAATTCATGCTGCTGTAAGCAAATATTCACAAGTCTTTCAAGACAGATGTTTGAGAAATGGTAGGCTGTCTGCTCATGGTAGCAGTACACAAGGACATGGAGAAGTAGGATTTAATAATAAATATGCTCACAACTACATAGATGCTAATCCACAATGTTTCTTTTCTTATGTTCAATTAAATGCATAAGGCAGCAATAACCCTAACAGTTTTTGTAAGGCCAAGTTCACTGCAGACACCAGTAATTCCTGGCTTTCCTCTGTTCTCCCATTCACCTCTCCCCACAGCTTTCCTCCCCACTCTCTCATGCCTGGGCAGGGCCCTCCCAGTCCTGACACCCACTCACACCCCTTGTTTTTTTCTGTCAGCTAGGGCTCTGCATGTGCTGCATCCGCTACAGACCACTCCATCACAGCATGTCTCACACCCTTCGGGGGGTCTGTGCACTCACACATTCCTTTCCACTCACAGAAGGGCCCACCACTTTCTATGCTATTTGCTTGGTGGGAGCTACCATGCCCAGAAGGCCCTGTGCTCCACTTTACTCCATGGTAGGATCTGTGTTTCCCCACCTTCCTTCAGTCCCTCTGCTTCCCTGCTGAGGTTATGAACACAGTATTTTCAGTCTTTGTGCACACACCTTTTTTTTTCCCCTTTCTATTATTATTTGTTTGGGAGATAATAATTTTGGTGTCAAGATATCTTAAACTCTATAAGGCGGAGTTGCAAGGTTGGATAGGCACCAAGGGTGCCATCCATCACAGACAACTGCAGAAATACTAAAGCTGAGATTCTGTCAAAGACATGGCAAAAGCTCCATTGTCCTCCCTTTCACCTTTTGTTGTTGTTTTTCCTGATAGGTCCCCAAATCAATAGCATTCTGTCGACTGATTCCTAGAATATTCCCTGGTATTGACTGGCTAGGACATTCAGCAGGTACTGCACTACAAATGGATAGATAGATGTTATTACATTGTTAATCTGGCCTTACAAACTTTAAGAACTGGTATTTTTTACTTTCCTATTTTTACTTTTTATTCTTGTGGTTTTCAGTTGGTTTTTTGTGCTACCTTGTTTACAGCCAGTTTTCTTTGCCAATCTGGTATCTGAATACAATATTGTTTTATTTATGGTGGATACATTTGCTAGTMTTTAAATATGTAGCACATCATAGTACTTTGTGGTCATTAAGGCATCTGGGGGAGAGATGTCTGCACTACCGAGCTCAAAACCTAGGTACAGCCAGACCCTTATAACTGTACAGATTACCATTACAACAAAAACAATCAACTGCTAAATGAGCGTCACATTTTTCTCATTAAATTAGAGAGATGGGATTTCCGATCTTAAAGCATTTGAACACAGGATTGAAACAGAACTAATTGCTGTAGTTCAAATCTACTGTTAATTTATATCACAAAGTTCCAAGGTAGTAAATACATTACTATAACATTATACTTAGCCTGAGCTTATTTTTCTACTTGCTGAACCTGGAGGGTTGGGGGGGTGTTTGGGTTTTGGGTTTTTTTTTTACAGATGATTTCTTATCCATCTCTCTTCCCTCAGAAAGTCTCTCAGCATTTTATTATACTGAATTGGAGCTAAAAAGACCCTTCTGATCTGGTTCCAAGAGTGAATTAGAAGAGCAGCTCTGCACAGACAAGCAAAACCTGACATCCAGTCTCCCRTAGCTACGTTTTTCTGTACTTCTACATTTTAACCATTATCACTCATTTATTGTAACCTCCTGTGGCTTTTGATATACCCAGAGCTTCTTAGCTTGTCTCCACAGATTTCTCATGACCCTCTACTTCTGTTCACAACTGTGCCCCTCCCCTCTTTCTACTATTATACCTTTTCTTTTCATGGTGAACCACCCACAAACTATGTCAGAAGCTCAAAATAAGAAACGGAGTTTGCTGAATCAGCAAGTGCCTTGAAAAATATCATTGAAAAATACTTTGCTGCTAGGGCAACAAAGAAGGAAAAAGTTTCTTCCTTGCCCAAATGTCCAAATTACACTCCTTAGGCTCCTTGTAATGCGAGTACATTCATGCACTAGTTTTCTCTGTTTAACATTTGTATTGAAGTACTAAAATACTGAAGTACTTTAATACTGAAGTATTAAATATCCCTTCAGTTAACTCTCTCTGGTATCTCTAGAAGATGGGACTGAACTGTTACGGCTTATTCATGTGTTTGATGATTTGTCTGCTGTAAAGAGGGTATGCCAGAATATTTACAATGACGAACCGGCTTAGTTAGTCTCAGTAGAGAACTTGCAGAATGTCTGAGCAATCTATTGCAAGCAGAGCTTTACCCATCACCATGGCACAGGGACTCCTTTTTTTCATTTGAAAATTCCTGTGTTCAAAGCAGAGTTTGAATGGCAGAGCTGAATCAGAGAGGCCAGTCATTTTCCCCCCATGGGCCTTGCTCCATTAGGAAACAGAGTARGCGAAGACTTCAGTGCCTGCAGAACTGAACCCTTAAAACTTTTTATCATTTTATAGAAACACTGTTGAAGTTAAAGAAAATATTGTCTAATCGTTAGCTTACTTCACCAACCTGATCTGCCACAAGAGGGCAGAGGCTTATGTCACTCAGCTTCATCTACTGTCATATAAGAATGTCAGGGATCTTTAATGGGGAAATTTATCATGGTTTAAATACCAGGGTGAAAAATGAAATTCCATTAACTATTTTAAAATGGCTTTAGGCTAAAAAGCCAAATGCAGCAACACAACTTTGTCATCTCTGCTGCAATAAATACAGCTGCTGTAGTTTGTTTATAAAGCATTAATTACTATGCAATTATGCAAAATGGGGGCTATGTAGAAAAATAATGTGTATGGAGCAAGGCTTAGTTAGTTTGAAAAACGTGTCAAGCCAAGATACTGAAACTTCTATGTAAATAGGGTCAATTGTTTCTTTGCAATAAAAGGGTAGATTTTGGAGTGGGAAGGTGTTACGAATCCAAAACTATCATGCTAATTTTCTGTTGTCACACTTTGGGTGTAAACTACTTCATGGCCCCTTTCTCTTTGTTTTAATTTTTTTTTTTTAAATCTAAAGATAGACCTAGAATAGCTTAAATTATCTGCATTTGATTAGCAAATGCCTCACAGTGAAATAAACTTTGTTGAGACATTTAGCAAGCTGTACTCAGTACTTCACACATGTATGCTCCCCTTAATTATCTCTTGCACTTTACTGGAAAAAGTACAATGACTGGAGTTTGTATCCCTAAATCGGCAAAAAGATGAGAAAACATTTATCTGAAACTTGATCTAGTCTTAAATGATGTTCCAGAGTTTTTGTCAGTATGGAGTTTGAAAAACACTACGTGTGAGCCGGCACAGGCAGGACACAGGAACAACCACAAAACCATAGATGAAATGCAAAGAGTACATTTATTTTCATTACCTCACCAACTGGGGGATCCCCAAAGCAGCACCTGGGCAGAGGCACACAAGCAGGGACACAGGCACCACGGAGCTCGGTCCATTCTAGAGGATCACCAAACCTGCTGTTTTCACCTGTATTTCAGGGATTCGCGCAGGCGCAATTTACCACTGTGCTTTGATCTTTCCCACAGCAGGGCAGGAATCTCAAGCATGTTCGATAGGGTGCCTCTAAGTCTATCACAGGCCTATGTTACCTCAACACAGATGTTCTACTTGTCCAACACACGAGGCCAAACAACAATTAGTATGATAGATGTTTTTTTTGACACCCCAGCTGCAAGTCACTTGAGCATTTTTACAATCCTCCTTGCCAATCTTCCATTAAACTTCCACATTCCACCCCCTCRCTCAAGGGACCACTTCCACTGGGGCTGGCAAAGCTGGAGGTGTCCATTTGGGCTTGCGGGGTGTAGGGCAGGGTAATTTACAGAGGCATGCAATAAACACATATAGAAAAAGGAATAAACATATCTCTACAATAATGCTTTGAATCAGGTGTCCCACTCATCCTGTCAGGGAGTTAAACCACTCAGCCAGCCAGGCACCACCAGTAGATTGTTTCAGTTGATGCATTAAGTCCTGGAGATGTTGAATGTTGTCCTCTACGCTGGCTGATTCATCAGTTATGTGGAAGCGACACATGCCTTCAAAATCGGAGCAGTGTTTATGGTGTCGAAGAAGGAGATAGTCCACCACCAATTGATTTTGTAATGCTCCTTGGCGTACAGCCATTACCTACTCAGAAAAAATAGCAATGAGGAACATTAATATCAAAAGCACTTAGCATAGTATAATTCTGTAATACAGCTACTGGGGTTGGCACACCAATGAAACACATTGTCAAAAGATCTGCAGCTGTTAATCCTCCCTCAATACAAAAGGCAGATGAGTTAGTTACAGTAGAGGCCAACCAAATCTAAGTATTTACATGTTGATCTCATGGAAATGTATCCAGGGCATGTGCTTGTAGTACAAGACTACGAAGCACAACGAGCCAACCTGTGATAAGGGAGGAAAACAGGAGTATCATCTCTTTCCAGTAATACATAAGCCATTGCTCCAGCTCCTTCAGCTTCAAACACTCCGTGTTTGATAACCTGATGTAGGGTAATTGCCCACACAGATTGAAGAGCTATGGCTTGCACTTTTTCAGATTGAACTTCAATTCAATGTTGGGTTCGCAACACCAATAACAGCCTTCCAATGCTATCTCCTCTAGATAAGGCACAGGTATTCGTCGAAGATACCTCAAATACAAGAACTCGAGAATCTGATATCAATAGAGAATGTAAAATAAGAGAAGTTGGGGTACAGAACCATAAAGCATTCTCAGGGGTTATTATAGAACCTTCACATCTAGACTAATAGGTTGCGGTCTCACCACACAATCCAGTAGGTGTAAACAATTCCATTTCCCCTGTAGTTAATATTTTGGGAAAGATACCATCTGGAAGAATTTCAATCCTCACCATGTTTTGTGCTGGAGGTGTTGTAATACGATCACAGGGTGTTTGATTATGAATATTCCAGCTATTTAACAAAAAACCTGCTTTAGTAAGATGTGAACTCCAATGTTGTCAAGTTTTAGTACTGGTTGGCTTTTTTAATTGTTCCTTCAACATCCCATTCATTCTTTCAATCAAGCCATTAGCTTGGGGATGGTAGGCAATGTGGAATATCCAATCTATCCCTAGCCCTTGAGCCCAATCTTGGACATTATGCCCACTAAAGTGTCCACTAAAGTCACTTTGTATTTGGTGAGGAGGTCCATATTGATGAATGAGTTGTTCTAACGCTTCAATTGTGTTATGTTGATTAGCATATTTGGTGGGTTTAGCAAAAAACAGTCCTGACACTGTATCCACAGCAGTGAATACATATCGCCACCCCCTCAAGAGGGGCAGGGGGCCCATGTAATCGACCTGCCAGGCATTCAAGGCCCATTGACCCCGTTTTATCTTTCCCCATGGCCTATATAATGCCCTTAAATGTAGCTGCGTACAAACAGTACAATTATGTGCACACGCTTTATAAATATGTAATGGTTATCGAAAAGAAAGTATTAGCAAGATCTATCACCACCTTCCAGGGCTGTAAATTTTTGCTGATTTTTTCTATAAGACTAACCATGTCTGGTACTGTAACTGCAAGTAGGGGGGTGAATTCATTCAATTCTCTATAATCTACAGTCATTCTCCAAGTGCCGTCTGGTTTTCGAACAGGCCAAATAGGATTATTAAAAGCAGTCATGGTTTCCTTATCAATTCCCACTTGTTGAAGTGCCTGAATGGTTTGAGTAATTTCCTCCTCCCCCCCTGGAATACAATATTGTTTTACAGTTACCACCTTGGCAGGCACAGGCAGCACAACAGGATCCCACTTCGGGAATCCACGCAAGACAGTTATAGATCAAACAGCAAATCCCACGTGCCAAGTCCCGAAGCAGAAGTGACCATTTAAAGTTTCAACTGTTTGTCCTGCCAACACATCAATACCCAAGATATATTCTTTAACTGGGGCAATTAACACAGTTGTGGTAAATGGAGTGGCATTTCCTATTGTTAAGGTAACCTTAGCTTGGAGGGCAGGGTTCGGATGTCCCCCCAGTCAACAGATCTGTGATGTGGCTTCTTTATTATTAATATTACTGTGTAATACAGTAACCTCAGCTCCAGTATCCACCAGAGCTAACACATGTAAAATGCTCCCAGACCACCACTTTATAGTTAAAGGAACGTAGGGCTGTCGGTCCCCCTCACGGTAAGAGGCCACAGTGGCAGCAATTTGGGGGGACCTGTCAAACCTTCATTTCTGCTGTTTTGGCATTTACCAGGTAGTGCCTTGCCTTGAGGTGGCAGGCAGGGGTGGAGGGTGGGCGCGGAGTTGGYGGTGGGGCCAGGGGCAGTTGGCTTTTTTGCATAAGTGCTAACTTTTGCCATCGGCAAAATATTTCTGATGTTGTGATCCCATCTATTTCTGATCATGGGATACCTGCTTGTACAAGATCATTCCACATTTGTTTCCTCGTCACCTGCGATGTAACTCCTTTCGGTTTTTCCGGCTTTCCTTTATTCACCACCTGCAGAGATGGTCCYGACATTACAGCCCCAATTTCCCTTAAGGTATTTGCTAGGGCGCCTGCATTACCAGTAGCATTTATGACTGCTGGTATAATCAAGGGTTTTAGTGAGGCAGGCGCCCATCTCAAAAGCTGCATTTTGATACTTCTCGTTACTACTACCCTGTCTGGATTGAATCCCGTAATCAATGCATGAGCCATTGCTGTTATCAAAACGTTTCAAGGCACAGCAGAGTAAGACAATAAGCAGTACAGCAGTACAGCAAGCAGCGAAAGCAGAAAGCAGCCACGAATGAGTACTAGACTCTAACATACAGTAAGGCAAGCAAGCCCCATGGCAAGCACAGAAGCCTGCCAATTAATAATTAAACAGCAATAACAACTATAAATTCGATCTAGCACATTCCAATCTGTCCTGGTTCCGTCTGGGACAGAGTTAACTTTCTTCCCAGTAGCTGGGGAGGGTGTGCTGTGTTTTGTGTTTGGTATAATAGAAGCGTTGATGGCCCATTGATGTTTTGGGTGTTGCTGGGTGGTGCTTGCACCAGGGACTTTTCAGCCTCCCATGCCCTGCCAGGTGCATGGGAAGCTGGCGGGGGGAGCATAGCCAGGGTGGTTGACCCAGCTGGCCAATGGGGTATTCCATACCATGCAACATCACGCTCAGTATAAGAACTAAGTGTGTGTGGGGGCTCTGGCATCACAGGACAGGCTCTCACATATCGGGCTACGCGTCGGTCAGCGGGTGGTGAGCAGTTGCATTGTATATTCTATTGTTGTTGTTGTTGTTATCATTGTTATTATTACTGTTCTACTTTGTTTTATTTCAATTATTAAACTGTTTTTATCTCAACCTGCGAGTTTTCCTGCTTGTGCCCTCCCGATTCTCTCCCCCATCCTACTGGAGTGGGGGGTGGTGAGCGAGCAGCTGCGTGGTGTTTGGTTGCTGGCTGGGGTTAAACCACGACACAATCAAACCTGTCGTTATCTTGAACCCTTTGAGCCCCACGTTGGGCGCCAAAAAGGACTGTTGTGGTTTAACCCTGGCCGGCAACTAAGCACCACACAGCCGCTTGCTCACTCCCCCCCACTGTTTATTAGCAATACATGCTATCAACCGTTTTACAGTACCTTGCAGCCCATGGCACTGCTCTGCTTGGGTAGTAATTACTTCTTGCATGATCCCCTTTGCATCTTGTAAAGTCCCGATTTCCTTTTCCAATTCTCTCATTTTACTCCGTAATGCAATAACTTCACGGTCAAGAGCTCTAAGACCAGTAACTAATAACCAATCCAATCTCCCCACTAACTTGCAAGAAGAATCTGATGCCACTTTCCATGGCAATCCACACATAGCCATTTCAATTGTCTGGGGTGTAATCACCGTCCCGTCATCTATTTCAGGCCATGCTTCTGGTGGAGCCCATGTAGCCAGGAAAGTGGCCACGGGGGTCCAGCGCTCAGTACTGGGCCATCCTGGAATATGGGCAGTCACCGTCGTGGCCTCCCCAGTACCCAACTTTTTTGCCAGCCATGGCCAGCTGCCAAATGTGTGAGCCAGCACAGGCAGGACACAGGAACAACCACAAAACCATAGATGAAATGCAAAGAGTACATTTATTTTCATTACCTCACCAACTGGGGGATCCYCAAAGCAGCACCTGGGCAGAGGCACACAAGCAGGGACACAGGCACCACGGAGCTCGGTCCATTCTAGAGGATCACCAAACCTGCTGTTTTCACCTGTATTTCAGGGATTCGCGCAGGCGCARTTTACCACTGTGCTTTGATCTTTCCCACAGCAGGGCAGGAATCTCAAGCATGTTCGATAGGGTGCCTCTAAGTCTATCACAGGCCTATGTTACCTCAACACAGATGTTCTACTTGTCCAACACACGAGGCCAAACAACAATTAGTATGATABATGTGTTTTTCGACACCCCAGCTGCAAGTCACTTGAGCATGTTTACAATCCTCCTCGCCAATCTTCCATTATTTTCCCACACGCTAGTTTAACAATACAGTTTAGCTGGCAAAAATGAGTGAATCTGCTGCTATAGGCATAAACAGGCCTTCTTTTAGAAGAGACAGTATTAGAAACAATGGATACATGATGCTCTGACCTGCTGTCGTTACAACACACTGCTGGCTGGTGGCTGATTAGGTAGTAGAGAAACTCAAATCAATACAATAACATTTTATACTTATATTCTGCACTGGTACAATGGTTTTGATGAAAAATGAAGAAATGAAAAAATCAAGCTCACTGTTTTCACACTGGGGTAATTTCCATTGCATACACTGACTTTCACCACATCAAAACTTGTTATAAATGGAAGTTGATGGAACTATGACTTAATGATTTGTGGGTTTAGATTCCCCCCCTACCGCCACCCCGTTTTCTACTGTTGCTTCATGAAAGAACAAAATAATGCAGAATATTTTCTCAGCACAGCAGCTTGTATACCTTGGTTATAATTATATTCAGATTTTAAAAAAAAAAAAAAAAAAAGTTTTCCATAGTTTATCAGCTGATTTAACTACTGAAATGAAACCTTTGATATCGATAAGTGATGTATCTGTCATTAACACACATTGCTTAAAAAGAGCAGGAATTTCCCTTTCCTCTTACAGATATCGCAGCTGTAAAGCAAGAACAGTTCTTGCCTGTCTCAGACAGTTTTTTTACTAAGCATCAGATTAGTAAAAGACTMCACTACAGAGAGGAAAAGTTAATGCTCTTTGCAATTTAGTTAAAGCATATTCTAACAAAGTACAGATTTCTGTGTAGTGAGATTGCTACCACATCCTTTCTCCAATGCCTTCTAAAAGATACTGTTAGACACAATTGGTGGGAGAAGATATACCACAAATCCCTGCACATTTACAAGCTCACAAAACTGATGGTGATGATTGTAATTATCAAGGACAGCATGAAGGAGGTAGTTATAAAATTCCATTAAGATAACTAAGTTAGCACATTGCTCTGTCAAAAATGAAAATCTACCCATAAGAGGGGAAAAAAACCAACAGCCTTTTCTCTACCTTAAAGAATTTGGAAAAAAAACAGGAAAAAACCATATTTTTCTTCTTAGGTAAGCAGATTTCATATTCCAGAAGCTGGAATATATCCATTTCRAAAGATTTTAGGTGAGAATTCTGTTGCATGATTCCATGGCCACTTAATATTCACCATGGCCTTTAGATTACAGCTTGGAATCTCTTGTCCTAGATCATTGATAAAATGGCTCCAAAAAGTACTCTCCATTAAAGCTACTGGGGACTTTAAAAAAAGTGGGGTTTTGTGCTTTTGTGATTGGAAAACAGACTAGTCTGCCATCTGGGAATCCGGATAACCCACAGTCCCTGGCTCCCCCACACTCCTTGGCTCTGCAATTGCCCACGGGCTACCAAGGAGCCAGTGAGGTCAGGTGAGCTGTTGGGAAACTAAATAGGATTTTATCAGAAACTTGTCTGGTTTCATTCAAAAGATTGATCACAATTACCACATTTCCATTTTTTTCCTGACAAACCAATASTGCCTGATGGAAATGTTCCATCAGAAATTTTCCAACCAGGCCCAATCTCTGTTATAAATTAACTTGTGACAGCACTAATGCAGTTAATGCGGCAGCGACAACAATCAAAGAACTGATTCCAGCTTATTCTCCCATTCTTAGACTAGGCCTTGGACAACTGTTACCACCACATCAGCTGTGATTATCACAGTTGATCTAACTTATTTCCAGCACTTGCAAGAATACTAGTACCTGAAAGACCGTTTTTTGGGGAACAACAAATGAATAATAAACAGTGACAAAACAGTGTCCTTAAAGCAAGGGTATTAACTTAGGATGAAAAGAAAGGGACAAAGTATTTCCAACTTAGGCAGCAGCAAAAACTTAGGTGGCTGATTCTAAGAGAATGATCCAGGGAGTCACAGTTAGGTACCCAGGTTCCCCTCAGAAGTAAATACAGACAGACAAGAAACTCAGTAGGCTGGCCCACAAAAACCCTTCTGTGAGTGGGGGGGATACCCAGTTCCAGCCAATAAACCACTGTCAGCATAGCAATGAGCCTAAAACCCCACCAAATGTATCAGTGACAGTGTGGCATATTAAGGACCTCCATGCATGTGGGCTCTACAGACTGGAATAATTTTCTGGAGACAGGCACTTAATTAGTCAGGACTCACTTTTTCCGGAACTTAGCTGACTGATGATACCTGCCTTTTTCAAAACAACTCACCAATTAGGCTAATGTGTTCAAAAGCATAAAACCTGTGGTTTTGTTCTCCTTAGCCTGTGCAAATTCAAATCTATGCCTCCCACTTCCCAAGTGTACATCCTAGCCGCCAGAGTGTGGGAAAGCTACTTATAGCAGTCAAGAAAATCAGGCCCAGTATGTGTTAGTTTTGGATTAGAATACATCAGGAACTCTATTTGCATAGTTTCCAAAAATAAAACCGTACAATAGACTCCTTAAGCTCTTCAGTCAGTCTTTTTCCGATGTCAGGAGATGGCACATTTTGCTGAGTTAAAATCAACTGTAAATTCCCACAGATTTCAACTGAGACAGGTTATCACTGCAAAACAGTAATACCAAAGACAAAGAAATGGTATAATGTATTTTCCTTTTATAACTGGATTAATTTGTACTTTATTCATATTTTTAAATGTCATTTTTATATCCGAAGGTCAGCTATCATTCTTGTATCCTTTGAATAAGACAGCTGTGAAGGGGACTGATTAAAAAAAGTTGTCATTTTAATGAAGTTTCCATTCTCGATTGGTTTTCTCCAAGAATCTTGCACATGCATAATACCTTACAGCCAGGCCTGACTCTTAGCCGTTAGTTCTGCCAAGTATAGAAGACATCCATAACCCTTCACAACATGTAAAAGACATCTTTCTGCTGAATAAAGTCTGCCAGTTTTATTAATCTTTTTGCCACTTAATATGCCTTTATATTAGACATCTACTCCCCACACTACTCTCTTCAGGCTTTCTAATTTCTTTGGACCATTTTCAAAAACCTAAATTGGAATGTTCCTTCCCCAAAGATTTAATATCAGTGGAGCTGTAAACAGCAAAGAAGGATCTGAAAGGACTCACCTGTTGCATATTTAGGACAGTAACACAGCAATTAGAACATCACAGTGAATTATGAAAGAAAGTGCTGAAAAAAAATTAAATTGTTCTGAAGCAGTGATTTAAATGAGAGTCAAATGAAATTCACAAGATGAAGTTGGCCAAAATCATTGTTGGGAAAGGAGAAAAACGTGATTAGTAGAGGTACATCTGTGATTAGCCTACATTCACATTTTCAAAAATATTTAAGTGACATTGGCAGTTAATGGTATGATAAGAAAATCACTAAGGAAGCTATTACCCTTTCTCAGGTGAGATGCAGGAAATAACAGTGTGACTGCTCCTCATTGGTTTTACTGCAAAGTGAAATGGGTTCGCTTAAACTTTAAGCAAACCTGTTCAAATTTCCATTGAAAGGATATGGAAAACATGCATTCATTGCTGAATCTTAGTTGAGCCACCAATAATTCCCAGCAAAGGGAGTGAGAAGTTTTAAAACTGCAACACTTGTATCATTTCTGTTCATCAAGCAATACCCTAAACTCCTGTTTAAAAAAAGACCTTGAGAGGTCTATATCACACAGTGAAAAATTATGTAGAGACATCTGAAGTAGCCCTTAACAGCCCACTTTTTTACTGGAAGCTGCATGTTACCCTAGTGCCCTGCTGGCTACAGTCATACGGTTGCATTGATCTTCCACAACATGTAGGCTCTGAAATGTCATAGATAACCTGTGTCTACAATGGCTGTGATCTTCCTTTTGCAGGTGGGTCTACAATTGACCAATATGAGCTACAGACTAGTCAGAGTTGATTGAGGCTGGAAATGTCAGAGAACATTCTCCTACAGTACTTCTGGATAGCTCTCTCCATTTGCTGCTTCTTCTACAGTCCTGGGCTGCAATACAAAAATCCTCCCCTTTAGGATCCAACCCAAAAAACCAAAACATGCAGACACCAGTTACACCCTGTGTAAGTGTGCCATGGGTTTTGGACCAGACAGGTGAAATTTCTTCAATCTTAGAACTATCTGATTCCAAACTGATATCAAAGATGCACAACTAACAGATACTGCTGTGAGAAAAAATACTGTGTCATGGCTGTCTGTCTCACTAAAACTAACTATGCCAGTATTACAATTTAGCTTATTTGAAAACATGTAACTCAAGTAGTGTTAGAGAACTCAAATCAGTATTCTGATACACATAAATATTTTCAAGTAATAAATTGAATTAATAAAGTGTCTTATAAAATATTATCCACTGCAGAGCTTCTCTTTAAGGGAAGTGGTGATTTTAGACATTCTTTGCTATATCACAGTAAACTGAAACAGTTGAAATTATTTAATTTTGAGAAGATCCTTTCAAAGTTGCTAGGTCTGTGCACTTGCAAGTTCTGACCTGATATAATTTTCATCCTTTCTTGTCATGCTGTTAGTTCCACTGAGAGTACCATGTTTTTACTCTCCTATGTTGGATGAATTTTAACAATGAATTTCAGGGTTGTTGTCTTAACTCTTTCATGGCTTCATAACACAAATATTTCAACCTGTTGTACTAAATTTTTTTTTATCTGATGCACTAAACTATTTCAATAATTGCTCCTTTGCAAGGCACTATGAAAACAATCTATTAATTAGCACAGCTCATACATTTCACCAAGGACATTGTTTTTTCCATTTGTGGTAGTACGATCAATGTCCTCAAGTAAACAACATTTAAATGCAGAATAAAATTAAGGCAAAATAAACTATTTAAATCCATACTGTTCCGTGTAATAGCATAGAAACCTATACAACTAGAACAATCATTGAGAAACCTTTTTAAGATTTTTCAGACCTAACTTATGGTAACAGTTTCAAAGGAAAATATATCTAATGTGTTAATTTAAGTTCAGTACAGGCAAAAGAATTTACTTTTYGTAGCTGGAATATATTTAATTTCAAAAGATACAATTAGAAATAACACAAGAATGAGGTATCAATGGCTAGCACACCGAGCATTTTAGAGAGCATTGAGATGATTCCAAGTAGTTTCCACTTTCAAGAATTTTTAGTACTAAAAATTAACCAGAAATATAATTTGATCAATATTCTTCAAACTTACATGAACAAAGGTTCTTGCCTGAGAATAATAAAAAATCATTGATGTTCAGAATACTACTCTGTTTAAACATCTGATGAAGGGAGCAATTTGAGATTGCAATACAACTCCAGTTATAAATCCTTAATTTACAAGACTCCCTTGAAAACCTGGGAAATGCTGATCTATTACAGCTTTGACTTTTGGGCATTAGGAGTCTGTGCTGCAATACTATGATCTAATTTTTTTAAAGAATCAATCATAATGCTATAGACCAACAGTGAAAATAATTTTACCAAGAACAGAAGATAGTTGGGAGATCCTATGAAACATTAAAAGATGATAATTACATGGCAAATGTCACAAAGAGACAATAAAAGCAAGACATAAGAGATTTCACCCATCACTGAATTAATTAAAAAACCCCACAAAACCAATGAATCATTATTACAACTTCTACGCAGTACAGTTCAGAGGCTTATGTTTCAGCAGCATGCGTACTTGTCAACGTCATTATAAATGTCCTTGTAAGGATATGACCTTCATTTAAGGTTACTATGCTTGTGTTCCTAATTACAGAAATTCACGTTTTCATTCACAGTGTAATATGAGCTTTTAGCTTTCTAGACGTTATTCCAAGCAAAGAGAAAAATTTGGTGATATTGCCTGAACTCTGATGGTAGTTGAGGCCACAGTATCCCTAATTTTACAAATAAAGATATACAGGAGTGCTTTTATCAAAGCAAAATTCACCATGAATGAATAAACTGGGACCAAGTCTATATTGTCCTGCAAGATTTAAGAACAATTCACTTCTGTGCAAAGTCAATGTAATGCACCATCAAAAGACAACTTTTAATATTCCACAATGCATCTGTGATTTTAGACTATGCCTGACAGTAGAGACAGGCTCAGTGAACTATGTTACTGCATTTAGAGTATACTTAAGTATACACATAGTAGCCTGTGTTTTAAAAACAGCATAATCATGATTGTGGGCTGCTTTACTCGGTGTACTTAGGTTGGCTGAGGACAGTATATTATAATGCTGCCTTCTTCCTGGAATATAAATTATATTTAAGGGACTTCTACCACCTATGATTACTGGTTCAGAACAAGCACAGATATATCTATACAGCCTTGCATTGTGTTGTGTAGCTCATCCAAAATTATTCAGTCATCTATACATTGCCAAGAAAGAAGCTTTCAACCGACCACCAGAAACCCCAATGTGGAATGCCACTTTACAGAATTAAAATAAAATACAATTGAATAGAAACCATAAGAACCCCACAGGGACACTCCCTCCCCCCCCCCCCCCCCAAAAAAAAAAACAACAACCCACCCAAACCCTGCCAAAAACCCCCAAAACTACAAAAAAACCCAAACCCACAAAAACCCCCAAAAACACAACAACAACAACAAAACCCAAACCACAACAGGGCATCATATTTTAGAGGAGAAAGTGACGGGAACAAAAGCTGGCTAACATATTACCTCACACTTGGGCTTTCTGCACATTCTCTTAACAACTGTGATTTCTGCTATATTATTATATATATTATAGGATCTGTAATATCCTGACAACTCAATCTTTATTCAAAACTCTCTGTGCCTCTTGCTCTAAGAATTCTAGCCAATTCTTCCTGTAAAGTTCAGTTCTCTTACAGAAAACAAAAGTTACTGAATTATCCCAGCTACTTTGACAGAGCTTTGTCAGCCCAGTCTCATTATCGAAGTCCACAGACCTGGTGCAGGTGCCCATGAAGGATTTGGGGCAAGGATCCTAGGTCTGCCTAAACTCCATATAGCAAAAGACCCCAAATAATCTAAGTCATCCCATTCTCCTGATCTTTGACTGGACCAGCCTCTAGCACAAAGCTGCTTGAAAATTTATTCCCTAATCTTACCACCAGCTGGGGATCGTAAGAACAGTTGTATCTCCAACACCTCTTGGCAAAACTTTGGTCAACCAAGGATATGACCTGTTAGTTCAGCTCTCCATTTCTTTTCTGCTGCCAGAACAATGGAAAAGGTACAGAATCAATCCTGTTCTTTTCTTGGAGCTGATTTCTTCTAGGAGTGCTTCCAGGAATGATCAGAAAACTGATCATACAGGAGATTCTGTTAAACCCATGGGAGATGGATGGAAAGCAAATGGTTAGTCCTGTAACTTCCAAATTACCTGTAGCCCTCTGTTTTGGAACAGTGAGTGGCCACAGGCTTCATCCAGCATCTCAACTTCCTATTTCTTCTTCTTTGATTCAGTTAAAAGTGACCAGGGAAGAAWACATAAGTGAATTCTGTTCTCCCCCTCCAGAATCTTTTTTCTCCCTTCGCAGGCTAAAGACCCAGCTCCAGCAAATTAACRTGGAATTTATTATTGTTTTGTTCCCAAAAAAGCTCCCCAATGAAAGTGCAAATGCGATTTAAAAAATTAGTTCAGATTAAATATAACATTCACAAATAATCTAAACCCAGCTCTATATAAAATATTAAATCACATTACTTTTACCATTCATGTAACATAGTCATTGGTGTTTACATTCAGAAAGGTTAACAGCATATGTAAGATGAGATTTAAGTCTCAAAATAGTGACAAATGCTATCATCATGCTTGTAAATGAATATAGTAGACAATGCTGAGATAAGAGTGCTCTTGCCTCTTTGCATTTCTCCACTTTACCCAAAGTATGTACAATCACAAATTCTACTTTTCCCCTCATCTTGTTTAGGCTTCTTCTATAATTATAATTGTATAGACAAAGGTAAGCTTTCAGTGTGAAAACATTTTTACAGCAGTTACAGCATTGCATTCATTAGAAACATGGGCTCATATTAGAAAATAAAAACAAAATAAATTTATTTGCATTTTCCTTATGAAAAAGCAAGTGTTTATCAATTTCTGTAATAAAGTTCTTGTAGTTTTCTCAGTTGAGTTACATACCTAATTGCCATTTCTACCTTTGAAAATCTTCCCATAAATCCTTAAGTAATCTGCCTAGAGACAAGGTATCATATGTAAACAGGTGGAGAAAGTCATTTAGATATCATCTCTCCGTCTCTGTATGAAAAGCAAAGCACATTGGCATCTCTAGAGAAAGAAAGAAAATAAGGACATTGGAATMAAATTTGGCTTAGTTTCCTTTGTGGACACAAAAGTATAGCACGCTTCATAAAATATAAACAGGTCTCTGGAAACAGTAAGTGCCTGCTTTTGCAGGAATTTAATGCAACAAAACTCAGCATAAAACCTTATGGAAGGGAAAGGTGATACTTATTTTAAACAAAACTGATTCTAGTCATTCACACTCATTCTCTTGGATTTCACTCACTCACATTCTTGTATTTCCATACTCACAAGCACCAAGATGTGTGTATCTCTGGTCTGGCCAAGATCTCTGTGGTCCGGTCAAGATCCCTTGTATGAGCATGGAGAACAGGTGATGGCTGGTATCAAGACCTTGCTACATCTCACAGGTTTCTCTTGATTGCTGACAACGAACTGGTGCTTGGACTGGCTTTTTAACCCTTTTACAAGTCAAACAATTATAGCACAGTCTTTTGCCTCAGAAACTTGCTTACTTCAACCTCTATCATTCTGAGGCCAGGTTATGGTTCACTGTTACCGTTTCCTCATTTTGGGTATCTGTATGGGTACAGTCTGTCTTCCTGTTGGGATAACAAGGGGGCAGTGCTTATGCAATGGGCCGTAACTATGACATCTTTCTGTTCTCAGAGTGAAGGTTACCTGCCAACAATTCATCCGTGCTGTGACCCTACTGAAACATAACTCTTCTAGTCTTGCTGGAAAAAACCCAAATTCCTCAGTGTTTACTGGTTTTAATGCTATCAGTCAGCTCCTTGTTTATTGACACGGGCCTTTTTTTTTTTTTAACCTTTACTCTATATTGTTTCTTGTGATGCTTTCAAACTCAGACATTTTCATTCATACTAAATGCTTAAGTCCTAATATTTTTGTTACAAATCTTTCTACTTGGCTGCTTTAACTAAACAGGTGATAATAATTCTTAAAAATTTGAATCTCATTCTATGTAGTTTTCAAACACAGGTAAGTATTCAGATGAAAAAGGAGTAATCTTCATCTTAACAGACACCTTCACAGCATGTGTGCAGTAGTTACCTTTCTCCAAGTGCACATCAAAACCCAAACCTGACTGCCTTTAGAATCAAATAAACAAAAAGACACATCTCTCTGACTCAGCCTCATGCAGTCACATTAAACACCACATGGTTCCCTCATGCTTCTTCTCAGAATGTGGAAGGAAAGAGCAAACAAGGGAAAAGGATCAGCATACAGAAGCACTCCCCAGGACAGAATGACAGAATATTCTGCTCTGTGTAAAATTTGAACTGCCGCTAACTGACAGGAGAGAAGCATTCTCCTAATGAAACTCCCAATGAAGTTACTTAAAGATATAATCTACCAGCTCCCTGACTTAAAAAAAACCACCACTTTAGATACTTGGCTAGTGCTGTAGACAAAGCTTCGCTGATTTCAATGGTTTAGCAGGCCTAAATAATTCAGAATCTGAAACATAGTACTGCTTAATACCTAAATACTGCCCCCTTTATACCAGTGCCCAGGGCCAAGCTAATGGAACAACATAAGCATGACTATTGTTTTATCAACAATTTCAATTTTAAAATTTAGATTTCTCAAACTGGTTTAATATTGTAGACTAGAGCTCTTTATCTTTGATGTATCATTTAGGAATCTTGGGACTGATGTTAAATTTCTTCTAGCTATATCTTCCAGCTATATCAATTGCATGTTTGATTGATTATACAAAGAAAAAACATTAAAAGACAGCGTATCAGGTCAAACATTGTGTATGAGTCTGTAACAAGGTATTAGCCAGAGATTACTTATTGGGGATTTCTTGTTCACTACCACAGAACAAATGAAATGGAAACCATTATTTCTCATATTTCATACAAGGCTATATATACGCACACAGGAGATACCTATCTATCTATCTTGTGCAAAGAAAATCTCAGTAATGAAATAACCAAACAGCAATATTATATGCATCATGTGGTCCTGCACCTTCCTGCACCCTCTTTGGAAGGGTACTTGGGGAGAAAGGGAACGAGGGAGGCATGGTTTCTCTTCATTTCCCGTTGCTGTAAGGTCTAATACACAGTGCTGTGTATGGCAGAGATTGCTGCAGGGTGCTTCATTCTTTTGCTTTTTTTTCATTGCTTATGCTTTTTCATAACTGTCAAGGATGCCTAGGGCTCAGCATAGGCACCTCTTCATCTACTTGTATGAATCTAAATAAATACATAGATCTCACAAGTCTGTGACTTTGCACTCTCCTGAGACTTTCTCCCTATTGTTCTTTATGAAATGTGTATTCTTGTAAGCCGTAATTATTTTGCCTGTGTGCATTTGTTTGCATTCTGCAGCAGTATGTCARTTTAGGTTAGTTCTGAAGATGTCTCCATTTTAGAGAACATGGGATATTATAAAGAGTATTATTTACACAATGTCTCCATGGCCTATTTTGGCCTACATCCTCTGAAGTAAATGGAGAATCTMTGAGGGACATTAAAGAGAATGGAATGAGAAGATAGTGCCTCTGGTTTTCTCTATATACGTATAATTTCCTATGGTGAAACTATTGAAAACAAGTTCCTCCAAAGCTTCTTATGCCCCTACAGAAATGGAGAAAATTCAAGGATGTGATATTTTCCTGAGCAAAACACTATTTTTTCTTTCGATCTATTTTAAAATAGCCACACAGATGTTCAAATTATAAAAGGGATCCTGACAACTTCCTSTGCGGTGCTCAGAGAAGCAAAGTCCTGTTGCAAAGCATATTTGATCACAGCCCAGAAGATAATTCTCTATCCTATGAACCTATCCAATATGACAAGGTAAACAAAACTCTGAAATGAACATTGCAGAAGGAGGGGTTATCATTAGGCTATCTTTGCCACCACCAGGAAGTTCTACTTTCCTCAAAGGTGCTGAAGAGAGTCAGGGGACTCCCAAGGTCATGGGAGAAAACAGGAGATGTACCGCTCCTTAGGGCTCCTGTAACACAGTGGACACTCTGTTCCTGCTGGGTCAGCAGCACAGATTGCCTCCTCTGAGTTAACTGCATTGAAACAAGGCATCGCACCCAGAAGACTTAATGGTGTCTCAGTGTTGAAACTGAGAGTGGTTGGGAAGTTTGCACACATTTCCTTCTTTTTCATTGACATTTCATTTTTATTCAACTGTCAGTCTCCCACAAGACTTATTGGTACATTTACTGGTTCCAAAGTTTCAGACTAGTTCAGTGCAATGAATCTGTTGCACATCTAACATGTTTATAGAAAAGAAAATAATATAGAGCAGACCTCTASCAAGACAGTAAACACTGAATGAAGAATCAGAACAGATCACTTTCTGTAGAATTATACAGCAATGAGAAGAGCTTAAATATAAGTATAAAAAGCGTAGGACATCATTCAATAGAAATTAGTATCTATTATCAGCTGAGATAATGAAATTTTGTTTCTGTTTAATTTTAATATAGGTCAAGTAAATGAGCTAGAAAAGATAATTAAATAGTGTGGCAGTTTACTTAAAGGAAAAAAAAAAAACAACAAAAATTAAAATTCAGGCAGCCTGTGTTTTTGAAGTTGGGTATTTCATAATGATTGCCTTTCTTTTGGGGGCATATGCCCATGAGTATCACCTTAGTGTTGCGCAGTACGGCCTAGAGCAATAAATGAAAAGAAAAATCAGTGTAGGAAGAGACTGCAGCTAATAAATATTTGATCAGATACACAAATTCACACAGTTTGATAGTGCCTTGAGGAATTTGCTATCATTTATTAACTCCTGCAATGTAAACATATGGTATTATGTTTCTTAAGAAACAGCAAGCCAATAAACAGCTATTAATCTTTTCAATCAATTATTTTCCAGAAGTATATACATCTGAAATACTATCAGACTTATATTTGTGTGAATAAAAAAAGAAAAAAAAAATACAGAGAGGTGCTCCTGCAGTATAGAAGCTGTAGAGTTGTTCATGCTTTTCTGAAGAACTATACAGTTTTAATATGGGAATAAAAGATGTTTTTAACAATTAAATTACTTTGCAAAAAAAAATCAGTCCTAGAGTAGAAAATATCAGCTGTCTGGAACAGAAACAACTCTGGACACTGATTATTTAGATGTTAAACACTACTTTAACAAAACACACATGTGATAGCATCCATTGAACTCAGGAGTAGCTGGAAGAGTAGCATCACTCAGAATCAGACTGTACACCACAAAATACGTTTTTCATAGTTATCTTCACAACGCTGAAGAGTACTAAAATATTCCTGTGGTGATGGAATCTTTTTACAGTTTCTGTGTTACTGTAGGTCAGATAGTGTCCTGCATATCGTACCTTGCTGCAAGGCAGTGATCACACTGAAATGTATGGGCCTGCTAAGAAACAAAAGTACTACTTAGATTGGTCTTAAGAGGAAGAACAACTCAGTGTTTGTGATACAGCACACATCATTACCGTGCTACAGAAAGATGGTGAAAAAGACTGCAGGTGTTAGGCATCAAGGTGAGCTTAAAGAAAGAATTTTCTATTACTGTTTTATTGGAAGTGGAAGGAAAAGACTTTACTTGTTCATTAGTTCTTAGAATGGATTAGAACTTCAGACATCTCATTACCAAATACAGCAATTGGGGGAATCTAGGGAGTCTTGATGTTTAATGTGGATTTTTCTGTATGCCTTTAAAGATGTTCAGTAATCACACATACAGTGATATTTATTATCCATATCATGTCACCCTTTACCCTTGTAGTTATTCCTTTATGGGGGACTTTAAAGAGGAAAGGTCTTTCTTTTTAGTCATTCTAAAATGTAATCATGAACTTAAATGCATTCCAGTCTGAATAAACTCACCTTAAAATGAGCATGAACAGTACATAAAAGACATCCATCATCTTCACATTTCTGAACGGCACACATGCCTATGAACCCTGTATAGTCCATGTCTGCAGGAAGCCAATATGGCAAATGATCCGCTTCTGCAAAACTAAAATTGCTGTACATGGCTGGACTTCTCCTTACAAATCAGATAACACTGGGAAATCCTAAATGGTATTAGGAAGAACTTACTGTATGAATTGGTGTATGTACTAGAGAGTTTTCACACGTTTCAAATTATAGTTTGTGCTAYTCAATCAAATGTCCAAGGACATTTTTTAGGAAAAAGAATGGTTAACATTTTCTCCACAGTGTCTTAGTCACTGAAGCTGTCGGACAGAGTATTGTAGTTTGTTAATTTATAGTCTACGAAATTACATGAATACATTGAGTCCCACACTGAATTACATGCAGCTTTTTCTCCAAACTGCACCTCTATCACGACAGGTATTAGGCACAGGGGATCTTAAAGTTATTTTGTTTCATTGTATGGAGGGCAAGTATTTTATGGATTAACATTAACAAAAGCAAATTGCAAACACTTATTTCTACTCCTGTTAAACTTGCACTAAAAAAAAAACTACCCATGATAGAATATTGATTGTCATGCACAAAGGTAAGGAAGAATTAATGTAGATGAAACATTATTTCTTGAGCTGTGCAAGCTTCTTGGACTCTAATTATCACAGATTCCTGCAGATATTTATGTTGGTCTGTTTGGGGTGCAGGTAACAAATGATACATTAAAAATAATTTTTCATTTGTTTTAAATACAAAGTCTTCATCTTGTGTCTAGGATCAAAATTTTTGCAATCATATTCCATGTAAACTTTGCTTGGTTTCATGAATTTGGAGGAGTCCACAATTTTTGATAGGCAAGTATTATGTTAAGGAATCTGTCTTGGTCAGTAACCTCAAGTATGAAGAAGAATGATTACATGTTTGAAATGTACAGCAATTTTAGTTTTGCAGAAGCTGGGCAAAAAGGGAGTCAATTTAAACTGGTTAGAAAAATATAGTAGTTTATCAACTCTCTGTGAATATTTTATACAAATAAAATATATATGCACATTTAATTTTCCTRAAAGTATAAATTGCAGTAATAAATACCTTGTCACATGTTGAAGTTTAATTCCTAAATTTCTCAAAAGCACAGGAAAGATACTGGCAGAGACTTTTACAGATAATTCTGAGTGAAGAACTCAGCTGCCATTGAAATTCAGTATCTACTATGTACTCCTTTTAATCCCAGTGAAGATTCCTTCAGAACTAAATGTATATTACAGCAATTTTTACACAGAGACAAAATCAATATGACAGTTTGAATACCCATGCAAAACATGGTCCTACAAGTTAATATTTAGCAGTACAAGAACCCACCGAGGCCATGCAAGATAATCTTTTAAGGAAGTACTACACAAAGGGRCTAGTAGCTTTGAACTTAATGTAAAAGATGGCATTGTAATTAAGCCATAGGTGTGCCTTGTATGAGCCATAGCAACATGATTGTTTAGAGAGAAGATCCTTTCACCTGAATATGGATGGTGCAAATTCTTCTGTGCTTATACACAAAGAAATCAGTCGAGCTGGTTTTTTTGTTGTTGTTGTTGTTGTTTTTTTTCCCCCCCTTAACAGTCATACAAGACAAAAATTAAACAGGTGATAGGATGTGTGTGTGATGGCACAACAAATGGATTGAGCACTTTTTAAAGGTTAGTAGTAGTCTCGGGGCCTAAAAATACTCTTTAAAAGTCACTGTACATGATGTGCAATTAGATGGATGAGATTCTGCATAATTTGGCATATGTCAGAGATAAGATTCCCTGCAGAGCTGCTTTGACTGCAGAATATAATAGATGCGACCTTTTAGGGTCGTAAAGACAGTAGTACAGTTAAAAATCATACATTTCCAAGTATTTCAAAAAAGCTCTAAACACTTCAAAATACAAAAATGTGTTGTCCCAATAGCCAATCAAGTTTAGTCCAGAAAAAAAACCAGAACTAAACTTATCTTGGTAAGCTTGGTCTTGCAAGGTCCCTAGGGTCATGGATCTAGATTTTAAATAGGACAGGGCAAGACAATCTAATACCTCCTTGTGATTGAGCTTTATTTCAATAATGTCTTTCACTGTGGCTTGCTGGAACTCAAAAAAGCAACAGATAATATAAGAAAGGAGTAATCACTATCCTGAAAAAATTCTTTATCTCTTCTCTGCACTTGAGCAAAGGGCACCAATAATATGGCTTTAAATTAGCATAAACTATTGTACAAATATTAAGTTAACTCACTACCTTCATTTGCCTGTCTGGTAGACTGGTAGGTCTTCAGAGTGAAAATAGTTTTTTGATTGAGAATACTCAGTACCAATTGGTCAAATAAGGTTTTGTAGAATTTGATCACAGACATTTCTCTGGTTTGTTTCCAAGGAATTTCTTTGTATTAGTAACAACAATGCTTACATAACTTGGTGAAAAATCCATAGTGACAGGAGAGACTGGCTATGAATGATGAAAGCCCACTAAAGCTCATTACAGCCTTTCCACTGATTTTAACAGGCTTTGGATCAGACATCCAGGGATGGAAGAACATGATGGCACTGACTGCAAATACGAGAGTGAACATGGACTGCCTTAGAACTGGACACTGCAGACAACGCAAGAGCAATTGCAGCTGAGACTCTTAACTCTACCTGAAGATAAGCTATAAGACTTGCTGCATAAGGCTGGAGGGTTGATAGGAAGATACTGAAGTTTTCAGAACTATGTAGTACTAATGAAATAGTTACACGAGTGGAGAATATCAAGTTCGGTTTGAAATCAGTTTTCATTTGCTATCCTGTATGGTCTTAATTGCATAACGAAGTAAACAGAACGTATCAAATGTGATTTTTACGGTTACTGTCAGTCTATGAGAGTTCCTTTTGCATGGTTTCACTTATTCTTGGTATCAGAGTGGGTTGATAATTATTTGAACTACACTAACAAATAAAATTCACTGCCTTTCCCATCTTACTAATGAGGTGTGAGCGAACAGTGAAAAGGATTGCCATGAGATGGACACATTGATCATCTGTCTACCCAATGTGGCACTCAATAAAGGTAGTGGAAAGCAAAGGGTAAACTATAGGATCTGAGGAGCTTTGAAAAATGCATTAACATCTTCTCTGCTGCAGCTTTTGCAAAGATATCATTCTCTCAAAAAGCACATTAAAACAAAAGAAGCGTCAAGACATGGAAGGTATGTTTGGCCTGAGGGCAAGTGCCACCTGGCACCCATGTTTAGAATGAGCGTGAAGCAGTTAGAGAGTTTTGGAAGTGAACGTTATAACAGGAAAAATTGTGATGCATTTCAAGAGAAAGTCTAAGAGTGAGAGACTTTAGATTTTTTTTTTGTTTTAAACACTGTGTACATTTTTTAAAAGGTTAGTGCATGATTTTCAAATATCACTTCACATCTGTGCATCAGTGCATCGTTTCATAAGCCCTGGTCTCTTTCACTGTCTTAGTAACCTATCAGTGCTGGGATTCGCCTTCATCTTCTGAGGTTTCTGAACTGATCTGAACTATCAGTAATTGAAATGTCTTTGAAGAAGACATCATGATGGGCAGAGGATATGGGTTCCACATTATGAAGGATTGGCTAGCAGTGAAAACATGGAAATTTTACTGTTAATAGTGGAACTGGTGTGAAGCAGAAAGCTTAAGTTTGTGGGTCACATTCTTGTGAGATATTATACAAACAGTTGGAGACTGGTTCAAACAGCTGGGAGGGCACTAAATAACCAACGCTATGAAGTAAGGAGGCAAACGGAATACAATCCCAATTTCAGGTGAGCTCTCAAATAAAATCTGAGTATTTTAGCCTAAGCTGAATTTTATGCTGTTGCAACTTGACGGCTTCTGATACCTAAGCTAGCTCATTTACAGGTAGCTTGGTTATCACTGTACTAGATTTAAATCTGCACCCTCATGAATAAACTGAACTGATATGACAAAAAAATACAAAGAAAAAGAGGACATTTCTCAGTTGCTTATATGCAAGTCTTATGAGACTCCATAAGAACCAAGAGGAATTGGAAATTCTCATTGTGGAAAAGGAATTGGACATAACTGGCATTCCTGAGACTTGATGTGATAATTTATGACTTGAATGCCAATATAACCGGTCATTGCATATTCGAAAAAGGTAGACTGTGTAAAAGAAGAGTATATAGGAGAAACATTCTACATATTCAGCATTCTACATCTATCTCTTTTAGAATTACTGGTAAATCAGAAGTATAGGTTTTAAATGCATCTAAAGGAATATGATAACAATGCCAAGGTAGAAATCAATAGCAGATTATCAGATCAGAAAGTGAGATGCGTTCCTTTCAAAATGGCTGTCAATAATGTGTGCAAATAAAAAAAAAACATTTATTTTTACATAAACTGGCAAGCTATACATTGAAAGTTTTGTGTATATGGCAATAAAGAAATATTTACTGAATGAAAAAAAAAAAAGAGGAGAACTTTACCCAACTCAAAATAACTATTTTGGCCCTCAAAATCATGGATTAAAATGGATTACTCTCAAGGTAGGAGGTTGGTGGTTGCCTGGGAAACAGTGGTCATCACCTGATTTCTTTAAAAGCAAGACAAATAACAGGATGCAGCTTCTCCCCCAGCATGCGACACAGAAACCATGCTGTGTTGGGCAGGGTTAATGTAGGAAAGAAGGCTGCCTGGTCCATGCTTTAACATCCTTGGTCTTTACTGGTGGCAACTTTCCTAAGCTACTGGAAATTATGCATGAAGTGACTACAAGGAAAAAGTCAATGAAAAACGGTCAATTGTGAGATCCATAAAATGAGATAGTGGAAGGCTAAAATAATCAGTACAACACAAAAATAGTTGCTTTAACTATGGCTTCAACTTTGATGAAATCCCATCCTGGCCGAAGGCAGCAATTTTTAATACAAGTCAATATATCAAAAATAGGAAAAGAAAACTATCAATAGCAGTAGAAACCAATTTGGAGTTTACTGATAAGACTTTAGGAAAATGTATGGCTGAAACTTAAAAGGAAAATAGGGAGGATCTTTTAATCTATATCAGGAGAAAAAAAAGACACCTTTTTTTTCCACACAGAAACTGTGGAATTATTAGAGATGAGGTAGAATATGTATGAACATTCAGTAAACATGTTTGTACTGTATTTTGGAAGAAGTTTGACAATATGCTTAAATCATCTAAGCAGGATGTAGGAAGAGATGTTAGACAACATTTACTTAGAACTGATATTTTATAATCAAGATGCCCAGAATATCCCTGCTCAAAAGACTTACAGGAATATACTAAAAAGTACAAAAGATCACTGTGTTCCTAGTGCTACCAGAAAATTTCAGATGCCTGGAAGAGTGCTAATGTTGTATCAGTATGGAAAAAATAAATAAATAAAAAATTAGAGGGGATGACAATAGTTTTTTTCAGGCTGGTTAGCATGGCATGAATCCCATGGAAAATATGGAAGCACTAATATGAGAGTCAACTGACAAAAATTACAGGCAGAAAACAGTCAGCCATATTTACAAAAGTAGTAGGATTGAATTTACAGATATTCTGTCTTGTCAAACTACCTGATTTCATTCTTCAACAAAATTTCTGACTTAGTTCATAAAAGTAACTGAACAGACGCAATAGCCTTTGTACAGCATTTGAATCAGTACTGTARGATAATCTGATAGTAAATTAGTACAATACAATATCTATAGATCTTACACTAAACAGAACAAAAACTTACTAATTAAAGGACTAGAAAAAACATTTCTGGTGCAGTTCTTCAGATATCAGTATAAATCCTGAAGCTATTCAGTACTTTCACCAATGAGGTAAAAGTGAATAAAAAAAACTTCTTATAAAATCTGTGGATGATGGAAAGGCTAAAGAAGGTAATTAATGATAAAGGCATGGCAATCATACATATCAATGCCCAAATATTCTGTATGATAACACTACAACCTCCAAAGCTGAGCTGGTCACATAAACAAGTAAGACTGGAATAAGGCTGGGACTATGCAAATATAACAAATTGATTTTCTATCGATTCTGGAAAAAAATGATGAAAATGTTTGCATTTCTATCCTGCCCCAAGTGTGGTCTTTTCAGAGACAAAAATGTCAGTTTCATTTTGATATGCATAGCATTTCAAATACTCACCTGTTTTGATTTTACATGGCTTTGTTGAATTGAAAATTCAAAATATAAAATGCAAAAGTGTGGATATAAAATCTGGAGTATTTTGAATGAGAACAACCCAGTGATGTCATTTTTTAAAAGGTTAGTTATGGAACAGCTATAATACTTTCCACAAAATGCTCTAGAATTTCTTGATACTGTACAGGTAAGAAACTGCAAATCTCAAAGTTCAAGATTCTTACTTACAGCATTTCTGTTTCACACAAGACTATTTGAGGACCATTAGTGCTGCCTGGGATTTTTATCTTCTCTTGCTATTGATTAGTTGCCAGTAAACTCTCTTCTGGCACTGGTTGCTGCTTAGCAGCATATCTATATTGTTAGATATGTTGACTTCATTTAGTTTACTTCAGTGTGAAGGATGGAAGCTCAAGTAAATATGTGACTTTGAAGTTTCTAACATCTTTTCCACTGGGGGCAGAAGCATCATTTATCTTTAAATTTATTTGCATAACATACAAATCAGCTTCCTCATTCAATACATCTCTCAAAAACTACAAACATCTTGTATTTCAATAGTGCCCATGGATAACTATACTAAACCTTATCCTAGATGCAGCATCCTCTTTCCCCTTCTAGGAACTGTCAAACAGAAAAGACACAGGAGTCCCATACTTCGGGGGGAGAAGCAAGTGCCTTTCTGCTTCTAGTTACCTGCTGACTTCCTAGTAAACTGTGAGGATACCTGAGAAAACCACAGACAATATCCACTTGTGACTCCAACTTTTGTGGCCTGTACTCTTGTTCTTGGTATGCATCACATCTATCTCTGTGGTATGATATAAAGGCATACCTGGTAAGGAAATGCTTCCTCTTGAGATTCTTCATCTGAGTTCACATCATTTGCAGTATTCTACCATCTGGAGCTGTGGAATCAGTAGAATGATACAGAACTTCTTCATTCTTTTTTTTCCTTCTACACATAATTTTCTTTGCTACTGCATATAAAGATACACAGATAAAATCATCATCCTTAAGCAACGAGAATTCTGTACTTCCTATCATGAAAATAAACATAGGTCTTGCGCTTATATTTTATATGAAGCAGAGAGTTCAGAAGGACTAAGATTAACTATTTCAAAAAAAGTCACAAAAACCTTAAGCAGACAGGATTACCTGCGCACAAGGACTGATGTGGAAATAAACTAAACAGACGTTTTCCTCTCCTGTTTACAAGAACTATCAGAACTGTATTCCTAAAGACACCGACAAACCCCAGAAAATTACTTTGGTATCCTGACAGCTTCTTTCTATTACTTTGGTCTTATTTTCCCAGAAGTCTGCTGGGAAAATCCCGCATCTACCATGCCTCTTCAGCTTCTCTGCCTCATCTCCCTTTAATATCCTGGGTCCTGCTATGTGATCACAAAAATGCAATGAAGGTGCAAGTCATCTGCCTAACAGTCCCTACTGCTAAAAGTTGACTGACAGTTTTGGAATAGAAAAAACAAATTAAAGTGAGCATATGTATTTGTTCCTGGCTACAAAAAAAATCCGAAGGGAATAATAAGTAAAACACTTTGGTCTCAGGAAATGTTTGGGTCCAATTTTCATCAACATTCTCCATAGAAAACTATTAAGAGAAAAAGTGGTTTTCTTAGTCTTTTAAATCACTTTGACTCCATAATACCACTGTTCAGATTAATTTAAATAAATATGAATTGTTGATGCCCCAATTGCCTCACAAATTAAGTGTCCTTGGTTTAAACTGTCCAAGTAAAAACCAGTATTCAGTGTGTAAGTACTATCAGTGTCTCTAGTGTCCTGACAGAAACAATAACAAAATAAGCTGCTGTCTGGTCAACAGCTTACTCTTTAAGGATGCCCTATTTCTTTTTGTTCATCACACAATAATTTGCAGTTAGTTACATAGAACAGATACTATTTAAATTTTTTTTATATATATATATGGGTGCAAAACATCCACATGATGTCTTTGGGGTATATTTTGTTCATCTATGGCAACATGCTTTCAAAATCCCACTTCCCTGTGACATTGCCTTCCAGGTTTTAAAGGTTAAAAAAACCTCAACAGTTTGTGAATAATGCCTCATAGTGGTGAAATACTCACCCCTCATGGGCTTGGTTGTTTGCCAATTCCTTCATAGCCAAAAGCAACAGAAATTGCTCAGTACTGCAGATTCAACACCTGAAATACAACACCTGCAGGAAAGGGCAGGAACAACCCTAACTAACCAAGGACTTAGCTACCTGGTGCAAAATGTCATTTTTCACTGTCTTTTTGACAGGTCAAAGGTCAAAGTAAAGAGAAGAATCATATGTACCTTTCACTGTATTTTGCAGTGTACAGGTCTCTGTACAAGTCCATAAATGAACTGTAAAAAAGTTATGATATAATGTGGCTGTGTGGTGTCTAAGGTTGTCTTCACAGTTCTTTTTTTTTCCAACAAACCACCGGATAACCTCTCACATTAACAAATAAAGTCTTACATACAAGTTTCATCATATGAGATCTTATAATTTTATCAGCCTGTACAGAATTATGACCTACGTTGCATTCTTCCTTGATCTTCTCATATATTTCTGTCTTCAGTCCTTCTTTTATCCAGCTATATGGAAAACACTGGGAATAAAAAAAACATACATTGATTTTTTTTGAAACAAAGTCTTGAATATTTATTATGTATTTGCAGATAATGGACTGTCCATGGCTGAGCATGACAATACTGGCATGCTTGACTTGCATACTTAAAAGTAATTTTATGTGGAATAATAGCCGGTCTGAGAGTTAGCAGTGGGTGGTACCTATGAGCCATATTGCACTAATAGCTACTAATGGCCACTGCTAACCCTTGTCATCAATGTGAGCTACACAGAATAAAAGACCTACTAAAAGGCAACCAACTTGAAGTCCAAACAATATGAATGCAATCTATATTACAAGCATCATCTCCTTTAATTTTCGTTCATTGAGCTAGATTTATACTTTATACCAATGCAGCCTGAGTTGACCAATATTAAGTGACAGGAGATCTTGGTTATTTAAATTACTTTCAAGGTGATTCATGTGGTGCAAATAGTAGGTACCAACAACAAATGATGGTGAATAATGAAATGGAAAGAGACAAATAACATTCAGTTAGCTGAGGCTAATTTTGAGAGCAAGTGCTGAATACAGTCTATAGCTATTACAGTGCTGAATAAAATGCATACAGTAAATGTCTCTAATGCTGTAAGTTACAGTCTGCATACTTAAATTGTATGCAAGTATCCTGTATTCTGAGATGTCAGCAGCAACTTAATTGCTATCCATTTGCTCTAATAATGTTTACTTTGAGAGATGTTGCTGAAAAAAAAAAGTAGAAGGAATTATGCTTGGATGCACAACAGAGAGGTCACAGGTACTTGGGAGTATTTACCATCTGCTGACTTTAGTTTCCATCTGTGTGTCTTATTGGCACTGAAATTCTTGAACCACCACGATCAAATTGATTCAAAACTGATGAAACTAATACTGCTATAAAATCCTGATATTATCTGATGGTAGCTAAACTCTACACATGGGTGACTGGTATTTTGACTCCGGGTGTATGCAGGACTAGCTCAGTGTCTCAGAATACAGGGTTTGAATCCCCTGTAGGCAGAGGAGGACCTTGATTTTAGGCCTTAAACATTTCGAGTAGTGTTCTGACTTCTAGGCATCATATTAACAAAAGTAATTAGGTACATAATTCTCCTGGGTTTCAGTGGGAGTTAAGTTCCCAAAAGATAACCGAAGAATTGGACCAAAGTTAGTTATATAAAAGAAGCATTGTCACTACCATGTTGTCTTCTTTTTGTTCTACTCCAGCAGTTAAATTTTAAACAAAGAGTAAACCTACCTGAAATTTTCAGAAGAAAGATTAAATGGCTATATACTGGAGAGGGATACTGGTTGTTGGTCCTTAGTGACAGTTATGAAAGGTTAGAAATTATATTCACCTTCTCAGTATTCCTTCTTGGATAATTTACTCGTCACATTGGGATTCCAACTGGAGGCTCATAGCTTACCTTTTAACTCTTGCAGATATCCATGGCATTTCACTTACGTTTCTGGATTCCATTCTGGAGTCCAGCCATCTAAATGCCTGCATCAAAATTGCAACTATAAGCATCTACACTCTTTGTTGTACCTAGCCTGTGATTTGTTGGAGTGAGATTGTTTACAGTAAATGGATCTTTTTTACCTCGTTTTCTTTCTTCACCTTATTATCTTCTGTTCTTTGTCTGATGGAAAGAAAAACATTTTCCCTTGTTTTATGGGTGTAATGCCAAATGTTGATTATGCTACTCAGTCAAACCCCAACAAAGTTGCCTAAAATACATGGCTATCACCTGATCATATTTCATAGGATAATTAGTGTGTTAATACCCAAATACATAGGCATTTTATTTTGTATTTGTAGATACTACATTTCTTTCTGTCTTAGAAATAAATGTGATATTTTCTATGGAGTCCTATTCTCCGCATTCTGTATATTTTCTGATGCCATTATTGTTTTGTAAGATTTTGAGTAATAATGCCAGTTCACTATTGATGGGGGCAACAAAGTTTATCAATTATGAATTCACCATTTCAGCTGTCATGGGTAATCCAGTGAAAAAAATTCCCTGCTTTAAAGGCAATTTTGTATTCTCATTGCAATTAATTGAAAACTAGGTCAACAGCCACTCCAGACAGACAGTGATATTAAATAGGGGGGAAATGTTATACAGAAATAATTAAGCACTTGCTATATTAAATCCTGATAACATTCTTTCAACTGTACCCACTGACATATAAATTTGAAAGCAAATTCTTTTGCTTCATGTTATATCCCGTTTCAGGACTGCAACACAATGAAAACATCACTTTTCTTTGGAGCTTCAGTAATTGCTGTGTGATAAACATGCAGGCATACTGCATGATAATGAGTGGACTTATATATAGAAACTAGTAATTAAATGGTGGTTTTTTTTTTTTTTTTAACTACCTTAATTGGTAGTTAATTTATGCACCTGATTTTTCAGGTGCTTCTACTTACTCATTAAAAATGACCTCCAAGAAAAGCAGGAATGCTGAAAAAGGAGGCAGAATGACAGGCTGGCTGCTACTAAGTTTAGCCTTTTTCTGTGTTGGGAAATGCTTTTGTAAGTACTGTAATTATATGTGATGGAAACTTTCAGAAACTTTTCATATTCAACAATATTACAATGCTAGTAACAGACCTGTCAGTATTTCTCTTCCAAATCCCTGTTTACCACTTCATTACAAAATTCACTACAGGCTGAAATCTGGGGTGTACCATATTAGCCTGAAAAAGAACAATTTTGTATTGTTTTGTTATATAAGATCTGCCCTTTTTCTGTCAGAAAATTAAGAAATTGTTTATTATATTCTAATTTGAAGAAGGAAGCAAGGAAATGAAAGAGTAAATTTGTTTTAGTCGGTGCAGAATAAGTGGACTAAAAATTTGGTTTTAACATAAAACTGTGAGGCTACATACAATTAGTTGCAGCACACGTACAATGACCTCAACTCATTACTTTAATACAAATGTCCTTAAAGCTTCACACAGACTGGCAAGTTGTGAAGCATTGGCTGCCTCCCTCAACTAATAAATACCTTACAGTGGGGAGAAGTGCATAAATGTAGGTCTTCATTTTATGTAATAAATGCATTGATAATATTTGAGATTTAAAAATACTGATGTACACAGTAGCCACGATGACTTTATAGACATAGGAATCCAAAGCGTACATTTATTGTCTTCTGGGAATAAGTCTGCCTCACAATACTTTCACAGACACATTAAAAATTCCATGTGCATCTTGTGTCAGGGACAACCACTTTCCTCGCTGGTAACCGCACTAAAGTTACATAAATGCACTAATAGAACTCTCACCTGCACTCTTTGGTCAAGCCAAAACATGTCCAGGATTTTCAAAATCTTAAATGACCTTCTCCAATCATTGATCCACTCTTGCTTTGCCTCTTACACACTTTGGAATACACTTTTCATGTCAAGGACATCTACAGGGGCAGATTTTGTGCTTGGTAAAAGGCAAACACACCCGCTAGTAGTTTTTTAGTTTTCATCTAGCTGTGACTGAATTCCTCACTGCTAGAGTAAGGGGCTGAACTCTGCAGAGTATTATGAAGACAATCTTTTTAAGCTATGTAAAGTCCAATACTCTACTGTGCAGTGTCAAAGGTCTTTAGAATCACTTAAAAATATTAATTCCAATAGAATGATTTCTTAGGTATCCTGCTATATGAACTGATAAGAGAATGCCAAGATGGTGGAGTGATCTCAATCTCTGAATGTTCAGGGGTAACATGTGAAGAACAAGCAATAACCAGGACACTCTAATGTGTTTTACCTCTCTTTTTCTAAGTTTACCAAAGCTTCATAATTCAAACAGAGATGCTGAACTTTAGATTAGGGGCCACATTTTTCTAAGTACTTGTATGGTAGCTAATACAGTGGACCATAATCAAGGCTTTATTGAAAACTAAATATTAAATAGCAATAGCAATTCAAATAATACCACCATCTCTCTAGAGCACAGTACATTGATTGCCTTGTACTTTTCATAGGATAATTTTAAAAGCAAAATAAAATGTGGATTGATTGTACATCAAATATGGAATGGCATTATGTACAGTACAAGCGTGGCAAAATGTTCTCTAAAGGAAAATGCATACTAATACCTAAAGCCCACTCTGTTCTGCTTCCTTTTTCATTATAGCTGATGTTTCATTTTAACATATACATTTGAAACTCACTTTGTGTTTTAATGGAATGCTCTGGGCCAAATTGATCCCCAGTGTAACGTTGCATGTGCATGTCAGACAATTATTACGATTTTTAATGGCATGAGTTTGGGGTGGCTGCATTATTCATGTGGGGCATATTGATGAGAAGGTCATACAGGTCATTGCAAGAATTTAAAATACTTCTGCAGTTCAGAAATGTACTTTTTACATATATACTTTTAAAATGTGTGCTTACTGGTTTTGKTTTTTTAATTGATGAGTACTAATATTATTTATTTCACCCTCTGTCTATAAGGTCAAATTTCACTAGCTACTATTTGCAGGCTCAGAATGAAATGAAGACTACAATAAGCTTTAAATTAGAAAATCCCAAAAGAAAATTCCAGTGTTGTAGCAGATTCTCACTCTCTTAGAAGATTAATGGAGCAGACTTGTAGAACATTTTCTGTATCCTGCGGCTATTTGTTTAATATATTCATTATGCTGGACATCATGTTATGTTTGAGCATTTGCAAGAACCTGCTCTATTTTTTAGCAACAAAGCTCCTGAATTTTCTTCATTATGAAAATATTGTTAGGTTCTGCAGGGCTGTCTATAAGAAATACTTGAAAGATTTCTGACATCATTATAACAATATCCTGGGAGGTATGTTTTATCTGTTGTGGCAACTCTATGCCCTTTCTTCTTGCAGCTCCTGCAATAGGGGATGCAGCCAAAGAAAAATGGCATCATATCCATATTGCTTATACGTTATTCCTGTTCCCCTTGGAGCTATGGTTTTCAGCTGTGAACTGGAGGAACCCAAATAGGTCTTGTAACTTACGTTATGGACTAGATCATCCACAGGCAGCTCCAGTATTTGGATGCAGAAACATGATATAGAAAACCATCCCAGAGTTTCATAACTACCATCTGACAGGAATAAATGCTTATTTTGAGTGGAGGTATATAGAAAATATCCTTCATTTGACATGGTAGCATCATGGCTTTGCCTTGACCAAGGGCTGAGTGACTGAGTATAATGAGCCATGGCTAAGAGGACACTGCAAACAAGGCCTGAGCATAATAAGCCATGGCTGACATGACAATGCAAAGAGGATCTGAGTGTAACGAGCCTCGGTGTGGGCCGTGTATCAACAACTGACAGGAGAATGGTACCTGGAACTGCTGGAAGGGTGTACTGTGATCTGACTGGCAGCTTGTGTCAACATCTGGCTATAGACCCTTGGCAGTAGAGGCTGGGGTTGGGAGGGAACGTTGTTATGTGGACACCCAACACAGTGTAGAAGCAGACTGCCTGAGGTGGAACTGCTATGCATTGGTGCTGAGCCTCTGCCCAAGAGCTTGAGACAGAGACTGGTCAGAGGCAGTGTCACATGTCCCTGGGCTTCACTGTGCTGCCTCACTGGGCTGGTAATTGGGGTGGGTTTCAGTTAATTGTGTGTATGTGTGTGAAAAGCTTTTTCTGACACAGCCTATTTGTTGCTTGGTCCACTTAAATTGAACTTAGCAGTGTCACAATGTTTTAGCCTTGGTGACATCATTCCATTCCTTTTTGCAGTATTCAAGGATAGAACACATAATTTAGGTTTCGATCACTTTTTAGAAGCATTGACCATCACTTGCCTTCAGTCTCTCAAGTAACATTTAAGAAAAACACCATGGCCTACAGAGAGTAGGCACAAACACCCCAAGAAGAGCTGGAGAAACCTGAGTGATTTCTATGTGTTGGGAGCATTTTGTGACATTTACATACAACAGTGTTTGGAAAATATAACATCAGTCAGAAACAAAGTTTTGAAAAATCCTAGTAACAGATACAAGGCTGTGGTTTAGAGGACTGGAGCAACTRGTAGTAAAACTGTATTGCCAAAAAGCAAACGTCACTTAGATTCTACTTTGAAAATTCTCCTTGTTTTGAGAGTATCCAGGAGGTAGCTGACCAAATCCTTTGCAATCAGGGAAAAAAGCCCCTGCTGATCTTGCTTTTCAAGAAATTATCCTGTGTAAATTATTGAAAAGATGAGTCACTATTTCCACAATTTCCTGTAAACACACACATATTTCATGAGATCCTGTGGGAGAGGAATATTTTAGAAGCATAAAACCATAAACTTATAATTAACTTCTGTACTTTGGAAATGTCTGACACACATGGAGCAAACATTAATTTTTTTAACTCAAGATTTACATTCTCACTAGAAAGWTCAACTGATTTTTTATTTCATAGCATTGTGTTTTAACCATCACTTCTTTAGCTGTGCTTCCTGTCATCAGATTAGTGTATGCTCGCAAACAGAATAGCGTATACAGAGACCAATTTGTTAATCAAATCCCTTCTCACACCTTTACTCTTTCTTCTTACGATCCCTGCATGTTCTTGGTATTAATCTTGAAAGAACTTAAGAGTGGTTCTTGTTAAAAATGTAGCTCAAGAATTCAGCATGACCTTTTACATCTAGACCCTGATTTAAGAGCCAACACAGCTAAAAGCATAAGATAGTATGCTGCTGTAGCACATCAAAAGGTCAAATTTAAATGAGTTCAGGTTGAGATACTATTCTTTATCTTAGGGAGGAATCAGTTATGAACTCCAGTTAAATATATAACTCTCATGACTTTTTCTCAAATGGCATATATTGATGAATTTAAGCCATAATTATGCTAGTATTAACAAATACTTAACATCTGACTCCTAAACAGTCATACCAGACTCAAGAGGTATTTAATGTTTGCAAAATTAAGTATATGTATTGGTGTTTGGAGGACTGATGTCTTCTACAGTAAAGATCTGATATGTGTGCAACAGTATCTCCCATACTATTTAGTCCAAAGGGAGATTCCTGTCCTCAGCATGCAAAGTAACTTTTACCTTACACAGATCACTTAGGATGTTTTTAACAGTTAAGGTACTGCAGGAAGGACTGGTAATTACCTTCAATGATTCTGTTGTGGACAAGGGCTGACTCCGAATGCTGGGTTCAGAAACTCTTTCCTTTTTCTCCATTTCTTCGTATGAGGTATCAGTGTTAGCTGTGAGGCAGTCAGAGCACAGGAGCCAGGTGGAGCCTTTTCAAGAGCTTTTTTTCCCCACTGTTGCTAAGATCATTCATCTGTTCTGTTCAGATCTTGTAATAGGATCCATTTTGCCTGTGGAGGTTCCCAGCAAGGTCAGTGTGTCTCTGTAGAAGTGGCTCTTTATGAAGGAATGAGTTCCACATAACTAAAGTCCCAAATTAAAAAACATATCTTACTTGTCTGCAAACCACCATCTCTGTGTGTGTACATATATATATGTGTGTATGTGCATGTGAGTATATATATGTATGTATATATACACACACGTATACATATATACACACTAAGTAAGAGAAAACGTAAATAATGTGGACAGGGGCTCTAACCATTGTTTCAACTTGTTTATTCTGAACAGCTACATCATGCTTCAGTGGAATCTGTTGGACTTCTGCCATTGACTTCAAAGGAATCAGATTCAGGCCACTAAAAAAGCAAGTTTTTGAAACCAATAATATTTAAAAAGCCTGGCTTTGAAAGTCATGATATGAAGCTCAGAGTTTACTCTCCCCTACGTAGAAATAACCTGTAGGGGGGAGAATGGGACCTTTAGATAATTATAACTATTCAGTAAGTCTTAAGCAGCTCAATAGTGCTTTTTATCTTCAAAGTGCTTTTTAAACATTAACTAAGTAATCCTCTCAATCCTCTGAAGTAAATAATTTGGTATTTATTATCCTGGTGAAGAACTGCTACAAATTAAAAGGAAATGCTGAACTTTTCATTTACATTTTTTTAAATAGGAAAAGCAAAAAAATGCAAAAAACTCAGGCTGTGAATCTGCATTCCCTTGGTACTTACTCCATTTCAAGAGTTACTGCTCCAAAGGAAACATATAATCTGTATGACTGCCCATTGCCAGAGATGGAAAACCTACTGCAGAAAGTAGCTGCCTCTGAACTCTACTTCTCCCCCAGACAATTGTACTCTTAAGTGAACTTTTCTGGCACGTGCTTCAGATAGCCTTCACTGTCATGAATTGCCCTGATTTGTGGAAGGATGGTTTGACTGCAAACTCTCACAGTGGATGAAATTTAGTATAGATAAATGTAAAGTAGTGCACCTGGGAAAAAAAACCCCAAAGGATAGCTAGAAGAAAAATGTTATCAAACAGGAGTAAGATCCTGTGGTTGTGACACGTAGTTCTATAAAAACATCAGCTTGATGCCCAACATAATTAAAAAAAAATAAATTAAATGCTAAGAACTATTAGGAAATGTTCAGTGGGGTTTCCTTTCAAGTATATATTTCAGTGGATAATCTCACCATTCCTGTATATTTACAATTACATACACAAATGGACTGGAGAGTAAGTGTCTCATACAGGATTTCAGGTTTTGGTGTTATTTCTTAGCAGTGGAATTAAGYGCATTTCCCACAATGTTTTTTAAGCAAACGGTGTTTATCTAACAAATATTTGACAGACAACCACACACACTCAAGCCTCTCAGATTTACAACTGTATTAAAAAGACTGAGAAAGAAGGTAAGCCTAGATCACATCACCCAACAGGTAGGTTTGCATTACAGAACATCAGCATCCCTTTAACTTAACTAACTTTAAACTCTCCTACAAAATGCTGAATGCACAATACCAAAATACTAGCTTCTGATTGGTATTAGTGGTCATGTTAGTATTGCTATTCTCTGCTTATGGGAAAATGAAATACAAAAAGTGATATGGAATATTATAGAATTAATTTGTATCATATTTTTATCAACACTTCTCTAATATTAATGTATGTGCTAAATCTGAATATTAGCTTTACACCCATATGCATGGTAGGAAAAAGGCAGGCACTTAATCTTTTTCCATTATAATCTTTTATTCTTGCAAAATCATACGTTTCCACATCTATACTGAAATTAGAAAAAAAAAAAAAAATTACTCAAGAGAACTTCTTTTCTGATGTTGAGTTTGCAATTGAGTTTATGGGCAAGCTGAGCATCAGGTTTATGCTTCTGTTACCTGTCCTCCTGAATGATGGCAAATGACATAGTAGAATGTTAGGATGAAGAAATGAAAGTCTGAATCAGATACTGGAAACACTTCTGATAATCACATCAGGAAAAATGTGAATTTACTTCATTCCAGGAATCCAATTTTTACATGGTGTAAATTATATGTTAATTCTGATGAGATGGTTTATTTTTCCCTTCTGCTGATTACTGAGGAAAAATATGTCAAAGAATACCTTTTCCCATGATAATATGACTCTGATTAGCTGGTTCAGGATCTTTCCCTGTTTTGAAAAAAAATAGCACCTTGATCAGAAATAATCTAAAAGAAAGTGGATGGATAGGAATGCCATGGTCTCAGCCCAATCCCTGCTCTTCAGGGACTCAGAATCCTTCCAGTCTTTGTTTCACCACATTTCAGTAAGAGCTTCAGGCAGCAGCAGAATCTATACTCTAGGTTAGTGATGCTAGTACTTCTTTGTCCTAAATGTTCACAATGAATGTGCCATAAAGATGGTTATAGGAACCTTCTACACAAAGTAGAATAGTGTCATGTAATATAATAATGTGAAGCATCCTCACAAGCAGATCCAGACTCTATGTAACTTGGGGATGCCCTTCACTTTGTGTTCATGTTGTTGGGGCAGCATTCCCTGCACACTCATAGCTCTCAACTCCCTACCTGAGGTAGCATTTGGGCAAGTATCAGCACTGATTCTGTTTGAGTTCTTGAGATGCTCTAGGCATTACTGTCAAATCTTTTTTTAATCTAAGGATAATATAAAACTTCAAAAAGATCTAAGAATTATATAATCTTTTTGGGAAAAAAAAGTTAATCTTTTTTCATGGATTATAATGGTTCTTGTTTATGAACTTATATAAAAAGTTGAACTTCAAATATTTCAAACTTGTAATGTTTCTTTCTATCTCTACTGCTGCTATGTATCTAAGGGTTTTCAGAGTCTACATTCCAATACCTTTCCCCCGCCCCTGAAAATTAGTTAAAACTGTCCATGTTTCCAGTATTTTCTGTTATGTAAACAGTTTTCCTTAACATTCTTATTTTTAATTCAACATTTATTGCTATTTCCACAAAGACTTTTTCACCAAAACCTATTTTCCCCAACATTTTAGTAAAGTTATTTTGATTAAAATGTCAAAAATCTGTAGACATTTTAGTAAAAATGAAAAGCATCCCACTATCTAAAATCCTGCAAAATGAAAGCAGTTTAAATTTTAGTAGTAGGAAAATTATGGGTTTTTCCCCCAAAGATTCAAGTGTTAGCAATTGTAATTGATAACAAGCAAGATTCTAATTAAGTGTTAGCCATTAAAAGGAAACCACAATGGGTTCAGCTCACATCTGAAGTTTATCTACAGTTTATTTTCTATTCCACAGTTGGTTTACAAGCTAAAATTTCCTTCAATTTCAAACATTATAAAATAAGGACCAGAATAAAGAATTTCTTAGAGACTGTCATTCCTCTCAGTCTGCTGGTCCAAACCTTACTCCAGAACCAAACTGCCATGCTGCTCAAGGCTTTACTATTTGAAAGTTTTAGCTATTAAATTTTTCATCCCTAATACACATTTAGGAATAAGTTTGCCGATTGATAGAAGTGTTAAAAGTATATACAACCTAAAATTTCAGAGAACCAAGGCTCTGAAATCATTCAGCTGCAGAGAAGAGAATAAATAGAATTAAATCTTCTACAATTTTAAATAATTGAATTTTGCAGCAGGAAGAAATCAGTGAAAAACTATCAAACATGCCTCATGTCATATGGAATAATTTGATGTTGGGAGAGAGGTATACCTCCTAAACTGTTGGAGACAGGAAATAATTTTAACATATTTGGGTTTGGGATATGTATGTCAGTTCACCTTCCACACACAATTCAAAGATGAATACAACTAATGAAATATTCTTTTCTAAAAGGCATCAGGAGAAGTTAGAGAGTGGTCCAAAAATCAAAAAGAAAAATATTAATGTATAAATAGTAGATATGCTGCATGTTAAAAAGTAAGCCAGTTAGTGCTTGACATGTTTAAAAAAAACAAAACACAACAAACAAAAAAAAACCCTTTCCCTTTGAACAGCTGTTTCACTCTCCAGTCAAGCATCTGACACTGCCTGCTATCAAAGTTATGACACTGAATAAAAGGACTCACTAGTTCAGTCAGTTACTGAAATTTCCACTGTCCAAAACTAGAATTTCCCACTGTCCTTTAGAAAGTTCAGATCCCAACCGAAACAGTGACAATAAGACCCCTTTTTTTAGAGATACTCTCACAAAAAGAAAAAGAGTGTATTATAATTATTTATACTGGAGCAATCAGGGCTGAGGCTTAGAACTAATAGAACCAATGATAATGGTTAAAAAGAAATTGCTCAACAATGGCACAGTTGATTCACCATGAAACTAAGCTATAAAAGACACTTTTAGAGCAGAGTTATAAAATATTCATGGGGTGCCTCTACATCCAGTGTGTAACTAGGATACTGCTTCTGGAGATGCCATTACAGAAATATGATATTCAAAATATGAACATCTGGTAATCAAATGCATGGCAGTGTAGTACTTACATGAGAAACATGATTTATTCCCAAGGAAGGATATTAATTCTAAACACAGGGCTTCCAGACTTTCTGGAAGACAAAAACATGAAAGAGACAGGAGGGAAAGTAGAGCCGTGTGTATCAGGAGAAAAATCAGAACTGAGATATTACTATAGTGAGCCTTGGAGAAATATAATGAATCAATCTGGGATTAAGCTACTAGATAGGAAAAAGAATAAGGATAGCACTAGGGAGGTTGTACAGACCTCCAGGGCAAGAAGAGACATGAGAATAAAATTCTGCTTAAAGATGAGGTGAGAAAAAGAAGGTAAAAAAACCCCACAAGACTATGAGAATTCGTAATTCCAACCCTCCAATTACCAAAAAACCTCAGAGACACAGGGGAAGAGAAATATGGGAATGAAGATGTAGTGAATGGTTACATCTGAATTAATTAGGGGCACAAACATGTGAGTGCAAAGACCCTGTTGCCAAGCGTATTTGTTTGGCATTAACTAGTGATGAGGATGGCATTGATGCTTTTAGAAAACTGAAATAATTTTGCAGAACAAATTTAATGTGAGGAGTTGATAGGCCTTCTGCATCTCAGTACAGTAATACATGGAATAAAACCTTCAAAGGAAAGCCAGTTCTACATGAATTTACACAAGCCAGCTGAAAAAAATAAGAAAAAAAGTGCTGAGTAATGGACATGAAAGACAAATCTTTGTCTCTCTAAAATGGTGCAGCTCCACTAACTTTTTCATACAGTTCAAGGCAGGAAGGATCCATTAGATCATCTATTCTGACCCTGTATATCATAGGTCATTAAATTTCATTTTCAATTGTACTCAGATCAGTGGTTTATGTTTAATGTATCACAGAAAAACGTTTAGTCTTGATTTGAAGGCAGAGAGATGGAGAATCAAACACTGCCCTTGGCTTTTTGCTCTGAAGGTTAAATACCATTGCTGCTGTGAAATTGTGCCTTATTTCTCATTTGAATTTGTTTGGCTTCAGCTTCCAGCCAGGAGTTCTTATTACATGATATTTTTTTCTGCTAGCTTAAATAGTCTTTTAACACTTAGTATATTTTTTCTTGTACTTCTAGATCATAAGGAAGTCAATTCTTCCTTGGGAAGCCATACAGAACAAGTTCTTTTTTGTCATGCCTCTCTATAAGGCAGCTTTCTCCAGATTAAATAACTTTTCCATTTTTTAACCCTCCCATTTTTAGCAATCAGCACCTGCAATTCTTGTACTGGTCAAAGTTAAGTTACCTCTCTACCCACATTTGTTCACCCTTTGTGTGTACTTTGCAGTAATCATTTTCGCAGAGCATCATACTGAAGTTCAGTTTGAGCTGCGCGTCTATTGTGTCTTTTGAGGCACTGAAGCTCAGTTAAGTCGTCTRCATTTCCTATATAATCAAGATACAAAGATAGGTTCCTTTAGAGAATGACCCATATTTCAGGTGAGTTATCTCCATTTACCTCATAGAGAAGACAGAGTGACGGAGCTCCTCATTTGGAAACTCTTTGGCATTAATAAAACACGTAGGAGTAGGAGATATACACAAAGACAATTCAGCTCTCTACACTGTACCTGGAATTTTGTTATATTTCCTGGTAATTTCTACAGCCAGTAGGATGAAAGCAAATTCTTCTAAACTCGTTACCCATTTCTTCTCTGGCTCTCCACCATTTCCTCTGTATTTGATACAGGGCTGCCTGCAAATTCTGGGAAACAGGATTTCTGTACTGTTTGATGAGGAATTTACCAAAAATTACGAACAATTCGTTAATCTCCTCCTTCTTGTCTATCTGTAATTATTTCCTCTTTGCCTGTGTTAGTAATAATAGTTTCAGGAGCAAGGATAAAAAAGGCAACACAACCCTTTACTTATCTTTACATGCATGCTTATTACTTACTTCCAAACCGGTGGCAATACCACCAGGCACTCACACTTCAACCAAGGCACTAATGTTGCTTCAGCACTTAAAATAAAATATTACATTCCATCAATGCACAGTGTACAATGAAAACTGGTGTTCCATAAAGAGAACTTGTAGAGCAGGCTGATTCTGTATACACCATTTATTTTATTAAGTTATGACTTTTCATAACTCACTTCCAGCTCTGTTTTGCTCCATCACTCATGAGTTATGAGGTCATCTATAACTTATGGAAATAAATGATATATCATGAGTTATCCTTTTGTAAAATGTTGTGTTAATACATTTAACTTGTATCATTTGGATTTTTCCCTAGAAGAGGATATAAATTTGTTTATGACATATCAACACATTTAATTCTTGTACTGCATGTTAAAGTAACAATAAGGCAGCTCCACTCATACCGATTTCTATCACCAAACATGACTGATATTTTTCTTTGCAACATTAAACTCCAAAACAATGTGCATCAAGAAATCTCTCATTGAGCTGGAAAAAATTGCTACCCCAGGCATTTCCCCAAACGACCTTCCCTTTATTCTTTGAGTCTTACATTCTGATTTTGTCATCTAGAATATTTTCATTCTTCTCAAGCAATTCCCTTCTCTTATGCACTGAACTAAATGGTGCCTGGAAATGAATAAAGGAAAAGTCAGTGCATTTTGTGATGTTTTTCTGTGTGGTGTTTGGTTTTTTTTTTTCCTTCCTTGGCTGATCAGAAGCTATTTATTTATTTACTTAGAGACCTTACTAAATCTGCCAAATACTATTAAGCTGCCATCTCATAAATTAAACAATGTGGTGTTTACATGCCCTGCAACGAGCCTTTGGTCCTACCCAGGCAAAAACTTGAGTTTTCTAATAAATCAGTTACAGCAATGAGACCAGATGGCTCAGCTCAAGACGTTGAACTTGTTTGTCCTTTCTGATCTTGGGTCAGTTTCTATTCTCTCATAATTCAATTCAAGCAACCTTTGGATGACCACAATTTCAGAGTGCCAATATAACACTGATAAGACTGATGAGAGTAAGAAGGATAAGTAAGCACTGGGCCTGTCTAGTGGGTGTTACTTTAGCTTTTTCCCATTGCAGGATCCCTGTCCCCTGGCCAGCCCACAATTCACAAAGGGTGCAGAGCAATGCAGGTAACAGGGAAATAATCTGTCTCAGAATTTTAAAATCTTGTTTAGCGATAATGATTGACCTCCAAACCCCCATAACTCTATCAAACCCTATGTAGCTGATCTCAGCCGGTGTGATAGTGAAAGGAAAATTGGATGTTGCTGAGGTGACTTCTGTCCAAATCAGATTCTACGAATACAATTTCTTGAGTAATATTCTCTGCAAATCTCTCCAGTGAAGATGAGAGAAAGTAGTTGCACCTTCCTCCTTATAAAAATAGAAGTCCCCTTATTTGATAAGGTGGTGTATTTATCTGAGTGTTTAGGCCAATATGGAATAAAACATCAAGAACAAGAATAAAAACTAAAAATGTAGGTAATTAAAATATAAAATGAACTTGTCTATTCTCAAATTTGTGAATAAATTGAAAATATTACATAAACAGTTACATTTTTTCCTTAAAATGGTCATCAGAATAAATTAAGTAGTTTTATTACCACAATTGATACTGCATCAATTTATACAAACTTGCACATTTTAATGTAGCGACATAATTAATTTTTAAATTCTTTACAACTACTAAGTATTACTTAAAGATTGTTTTTCAAAGACTGTCATTAATAATGGCACAGAGCAACATTATATACTGGTAAGGCTCTCACTTCAGTTTCTTGTCCTTGATCACACAGTAGATTTTTGAAGAGTGCTTAGACACTGTTGATTTCTTTTCATTGGAGACAAGCATCATTTCAAAAACAACAAAACACTATTCACTGGCATTCTACACAAAGCCAGTTAAGATCTGCAAGATGTAAACCATGAGTTCTGGTTAAATTTTATTTTTCTTCTACATAACTTTCTTGATCAGGGAGTTATGTGCAGAACTCTGAAGGCAAAGTACTAGAAATATGAAGTTGCTGAAATAGAAAAGTGTCATTTTCATACTGCCAGTATTATTATTCTTGAGAGAGGGAGGAGGAATAGTGTACTTCTGTCTTTCAACAAAGAAGCGTTTGCTATTGCAGCTCTGGACAGAGTAGAGGCTTTCACTCATGGGGCAAAAGTCTATTTTTGTCATGTATGCTTGGAGCCAAATTTCATCCCATACTCTAACCTCTTTGTAAATAGAAAAGGAACTGTGCTTACAGGAAGAACTGGAGGAAGAGGATTTTTGGGTAATGTTTCTGTTGGAGTACTGGGCTTTCCATTACCTGTTTGCCTCTTTGGCATGTAAGGAACATCTCTGGATGAATTTGGTCTGGGGAGTACAAAGCAGGTTATACTACACTTCAGCAATTCACAACCATGCAAACTGTCTTGTTAGCTATTTTAAGTTGCGTGGGCTGTTTCAGACCCTGGATAAATTGTAGACAAAAGGGCAAGTAGTTGACTTTTTAAATTTGTTCTTTGCCCTTTCTTTTCCCTTTCTTTTCCTCCCAGAGTCTGAGAGGATCTGATCTATGGTTCATGTATGTTTTGAGGCTATCTCATCATACAAAACATAAAATTTCATGTCAATCAGAAGAAAGCCACAAGCTTCTTTTTAAAGATTGGAAAACACTTTTTTTTACTCTTAAGATTTGGGTCAGATGTCACCTACGTCTTTCCAGGTAATTAGCAATGAGAAATAGCATTGAAAAAATAAGTAGGTAGGAAGTATTTCAGAACATGCCTCTAAGGGATAGCAATAATTTAATAAGGGATAACTAGCATAGAACAGCATAGGGAAAATTCTACCCACCTAACTTTGTGGATATTATAGTGGAACTTACAAATTTTAACAGCAGATGACATTACTTATTTATATTTTTAGAAAGCCTTTGATGAAGTTCCTAATGACAAACTTCTATTAACTATAGAGTTCTACAGTCAGACAGTGAGAATCAGTTAGTACCTAATTAAAACATACCAAAAAAGCCAGTCCAGTGATGTAGCTCACTGGACACAGTTCTTGTTCCATTGAGGTCAATCTTCAAGACTCTTTTTTTTAGCAAACATACACTAGCAGAGGAAGGGTTTTTTCTTCACCTAAATTTAGTCATCTTTAAAACAGGCTGATTGAGCTTGTTGCCTAGGATTCCTCTGTAGGTATTTAAGATGGAAGCAATGAACCTTCTGGCAGCTCCTCTTTCTCTCTAATAGTTACCAAGAGAGTTCTGGTGACTAGCAAGAGTGACAAATAACTTTTAGATGGCTGAATTAAATCAGCTAATGAATCCAGGCTTGCAAACCCTTCCCAGTCTTCAATTATTCAGCAGTCACTAAGTCAAATAAGTATCAATAATAACTAGTCTTACTGATTTCTGATTTTATTTATCTGTATAACCATCTTCCATCTTCAAAGTGGGAGATACAGCTGACATAGTGGTAAAAAAGAATTAGTGTACTGCAAGATGCAATTGAATTTGAAGTGGCATTATTTAGGTGAACAAACAGTATAATCTACATTTATCAAAGTAGAACATACTCCACTAGTATTTGGGTATATCTGAATCTAAAGGAAGGAAGTGCACCAACTCTTTTGTTACATGAAAAAGTAAATTTGCTTTCAAGGAACTGGTGCTTCCAGGAAGAAAATGTGCAATCTGTGGACGAGAGTAATTTGATTACAAAAAATTCAAGGCTGTTGCTTTCCTTCTGAAGAAACAAAGATTGCCCTTGGAAGAAACAAATTCATTGTATCACAGTATTAAAAAACAACATTGCAATGTTTTCAGTAAGCACATTCAATAGGCATAAGGAAACGCAGGAGAAATACTAACTTGGGCCACAGTTTACATAGTGCTTTACAGATCACCCGGAGCAGTGCACTTTAAATAAACAGATTCTGATTCTAGAACATTTTGGTCTTGAATCTAAAATCTGAATTTAAAAAAGCTAGATTGCAAAAAAGAAAAAACATATAGAACTAAGATCAAAAAAGTACGCGTACTCTTCAAAAAATCTGAATACATTATGCGAGGCACTAACATGGCTACTACGTCAGAGTTGTGCAAATTACTGGTTTTCATTACAAGCAGAGAAAGTGATCTACAGAATCCTGATGCAAAAGTAATTACCAATACTGTCCATTTTAGCTTTAACTTGAATGTGAAAAAAAAAAATAAAGGTAAGTACCACAATACAGCGAACAACAGTTGACAGAGCATCCTGTAACAAGTGCTTTATTTAGTTATCCATAGTCACTGATGGATGAGATCTATATCATCTTGGGAAATTGGCTGGATTCTACTTATAACTTTACTAATCATTGATGATGATGATGATGATAATATTTTTAAATTTGACAGAAGGGAAAAAATAACAAAATTCCTTCAAGTGACTGTTGAAAACTTGCAATTTCATACAGTATCACAAGAAATTGAAACGAACTTACAAAACTGTATTTAGAATGAAAAGAAAATATGATCCAAARGCCTTCTGAATTACCAGTAGATTCAACTATTTTCAAATTTCTAATTGATTTATTTCACATTTCTGAAAATCCAGAATTACCCAGAAGCTCTGTAAGGGAAATATCAGCAAAGGAAATTTCCAGATACACAAACCAATCTAATGTCTAGGCAGTGATCTGACAAAACTGCCTGAACATCAACATGCTGATAATTTCTAACTAAAGTAGTCTTCCCATCTGTAGTTAAACAAATAAATCATCAGAATTTTGTGAGATCTCTCCTTCACCTCTATCACTGGGTGCAGTTTCAAAATATATTGAAAAACACCTAATGGCAGGATGGTACCACTAGTTTCCACTTTTTTCATCCTTGGCCTAATATTCAGATCCAGTCTATTCAATTTGTGATCACACAGGGAGTCACTGTGTAACCAATTTAATAGGAAAAACCCCAAACAATTACAAAAGCCCCCAAAACATTTGTTTTCCATGAGATCACCAACTTGAGGGGGGAGGGAGGAGAAAGCACGACTGCCCATTTTTAGGACAGCCTACTGATAGGCAGGTATAAGGATAAAATGCCTCCTATCACTCCCAAGATAGGATTACTCTTTCTCAGTGTTAATATTTAGATACTCAAAATGATCTGACCATTTAAATTTCCACTGGTACCTGCCATCACCTGCTGAGCACCTTTCAACTCTCACTGAAGTCAATGAGAGATGAAGAAACTCAATACTACACAAGGCAAAACTCCCACTGAGCCAACAGCTGAGATCTGAGACTTTAGAAACAGCAGGCATTCATGGACTTACAGGCTGTAGCTGCTCTGATTTCATCATAAGTTTTGCCTGAGTTAGGGATAAGCAGGCTGAATTGCTGAGAACGTCCTTTGAGATACTGAGCACCTACATCTCCTTGTAAGCTTGAGCCACTCTGAAACTCAAAAAAGAAATATTGTCAATTTGAACCTATACTATTTTAACAGATATGCAGGACTGAGGTCCTACAAAGAGGTATTTGTGTGAATGTCTATATGCACACAGGTTTACACAGAGAGAGAAGCAGGTTAACAGGAAATAATGGGGAAAAAAAAAATCTGATTTTGACTAACCTTGTTAGCAAACTAAACACATGCTGTTACTTGTATCAAAATATATCTGGAAACTAATGAGATCCAGCATATTATTATACAGCACCCCAAGACTGCTGGCAGTTTGCAAAATAAATTAAGACACAAAACTTGCCCCCAAGGAATTTACAGTGTAATTTTAGATATGACACAGGGTAACACAATGACAGAGAAGAAAATTGGGGACAGGAATGATAAGTGTTAGATGGTGTCGTGGTGTGCATGTTTTAATGATTGCTTCAGATACTTTAAATATAATTATTTCCTTTCTCCTCTAGCTCTTTTAATGCTACCCCTCTTCTTTGACTGACACTGGTTGGTGTGCAGACACAATTGAAATAGAAGTTTTTTGCTGTACATGCACAAACAGGTGAGCCAATTGTCTTCAGCCTCATTATTTTTTAATGTACAGTTGTTTTTCCTTCAGAATTAGAGCTCTAACACAGCTGTTTCTGTTACTATGATTGCAATCCCATCCAGCTTGTTGTCTACATAGAATGGAAAATCATATGAAAACTATAACTATATGCACTTAATTAGGTGCAAAACATGGAATTGTTCCAGGAAAATAACGAACAAAATGTTTGTAATATGATATCTGCTTAGTTTGAGGCACCAGAAATTTTTATTTTCTTTTCACTTATTTCCCTCCTTTAAAATATCCGTAACTTTTTCCTTACAGAATCACTCTTTCTTTGCATACAGTAATATTTTTACCTTTTAAACATTTTAATAAAGCAGATCTGGCATGGTATTTTTGTTCAGTTGCTAAATCATGCATAAAACCATTGTGTTTTAAATGCAGTATTCAAAAATATGACAGAAGTTACATGCAGAAGTTTAATTGTATTTATAGTCCCGTCCTAGCCTGTATAAGGCTAAAGAGTATTCATCCTCATTCTATTTTTTCTAGTCCAACTTTTTATTTCTGGCTGTGTTTGAAATTGGTGGGATGACTGACAGATCAAATAAGCAATTCCAAGCAAAAAATGGCATCAATTGTGCTTATTTTGGAGAACAATTTTCTCATTGTTGTCTAACGAGTAAAAGAAAGGGATAGATATTCTCTGTGATAGTTTAAAAATGGAAGGCAGACAAAGAAGATAGTAGATCAATAAAGAAATCAGTAACATTAGCCAGCGGATAATATGAGACCTTTGAGTGCTGAAAAGCTTCCAAAAATTCCATTTTCAGGCAATGTACAGAAAGAGCTAGATAAGGTAAAAAGAAAAGATAGGAAAATATAAAATTGGAGATATTGTTAATTATATATGTATTTTGCAATAAAAAGGGAAAGAGACAGAAAACAATTCAAGCCAAATCTACAAACAAACTTATGTAAGAAAGGGAAAAGGGAGGGAAGTATCTAAGTGAGAACCCTTGTTAGTGATGTTATGATCTTAGACTTCAGACAGGATCATTGTAAGCCCCTGTTCTTAAGAATTAAATTGCTGACCTTAACTGAGCTGCAATCAGTTTGGAATCCAAAGCAAGCAAGACAGGACAATGACAGCATGTCTGTTCACTGCTCTGCTCTCTTCACTGTTTTCCCTCTTAACACATGAATTCAGCAAATGCAAATTCAGGAATAGGTTGCTCACCTTCAAAGCACTCTCTATAGATTTGGACCACATTATCTGAGAAGTCATCTATTTTTGCAAGCATATCTACATAGTAAAATAAAAAGTGGTGCTTCAAAGATCCTTTAGACGGTAAAAAGCCAAGTTATAAAATGAAATAGTGTAGCACAGTGTGGATTCACCACCTCTGATTTGTAAGCAGGAGATAATCACTTAACACTATGAGGGGAGTAACCATGAAAATCCTATATCCTTTTGAAATAATTTCTCAGACTACATTTCAATCGTACAACAGGTACACAGCCATACTAATGGGTTGGACCTGCCAACCATTCAAGGAAGGAATTGACTTGAGTGTACCACAGCTGCTTTCTGGCCCTTCTATGCAGGTTAGGTTCCTGCAGAAAGTAGAGTGCATGAAAAATAGATGGTATGCCCCGAGCTTACCTAAACAAACAGGTGAGCTATAATGGATATCTGCATTTGCAGTGAAGTGCTACTGAAACCAGCAGTTTAGATATTAACCAAGACACCTGGATGTAGCACATACTACACACTCTGTTATGAAGAAAATATGTAGTCACAATGAATGATTCATTTTGGAGGAAACTTTGATGTTTCCATGAAACTCCATGAAACCATGAATTTAAAATTGTGCACCTGACTAACTGGTCTTCTTCAATAGATGAAAGCCCTGTGAATAGGGATTATAGAGCTTAACCACAGTTACTGAGGGAAAAAGTGATGACAAAGTAATAAAAATTGCCTACAGATTTTTTTTAAAAGAGTGAAAGCCTTTATTTTTATGGCAAAAGTAGTTCCTCCAAAAATATTGATCCAGTACAACACCAAAAGCCTACTTAAATATTGCACTATGAATAGCAGGTAGGTAATTCACAATAAAATTCAGGCAATCAACACAAGTTTGAAATGAGAATACAGACAGAATGTACATCATACAAAAATAAGTCTTTGGCGTATAGTTTAAATCATGCTTGGAGTATCATTTTAAAATGCCTGATTTAATTCACAATTGAAATTAGGAAAGAATACTTAGCAGAAAATAGACAACTTGTCTGTATCTGTATATTCATGGATGAATAAATGCTAAAGATGTGCAACATCTTGTAGCACTAATTTATAAAGCGTGGAGTCAAGCGTAGTTTGCACACAACAGAGAATGCTAGCGGTTTCACAGTCTCATAACTTCTACTAAATCAAATGTTTCTTTTAAATGCTGTATTGGGAAAAGCTTGAATCATATGTGGCAAATCGAGTCTATTTTGGGAGCTTTTCTTTGCAGTTGTAAGCTAGTCTTTTTACATCCTCAAGAATTTAAACACTGCAGTGTAATCTAATTCTTTTATCTTGGCTGTTCTTTTTCTGTATTTTTCTTAGGTGATACTAATTCTTACAGGTTATGAATTGAAAAGAGTGAGATCTATGTGGCTTTGCTGCCAGACTAGCTGAGAAAAGCATCTCTGTACTCTGGGATCCCTGGCTAACAAGCTAATTGTTCGAAAGTTGTTAGGTGGAATCTGATGACATGGAACACATGGCCACAAAATATTTGAATCCTACTTTTTTGGGGGAATAACAGTTCTGTTGAACTATGCCAATTGAAACGAGACTGTGATTTTGATTATACGAAGGGATAATGTTGGAAGTTCAGGATAGCACATGCCATTATTATCCCTTCCAATTGACTAGAATAATTTTTCCCACCATAAAATTGAATACCATTCCATAAGCATTACATACAATATAGCATAGAGTTAATTTCATATAGAAATCAAATCTGAATTATTTAATTATTGATATAGTAGTCAGTGGAGCAGCAATACAGTCTATATGCTAAAGCTCAATCAATAGAATTAAAAACCAGAGGTGGGTGAGCTGGGAATGTATTTCACCTACTGCTCTCATAACACTTCCTGTCATTTCAAGTTGCAAATAACCAAATGAATTTTCACAGGCAATTAGTTGTTAGAAATACCTGTGAAAGCAAGTATACTCCCAGTGTCTCCAAGTAATTTAGACCAGCAGGTGTTGAGGAAGCAGTACATCTTCAATAGCACACAAAAAATTTCCACACTACAATTGGTAAGACTAAAAGAAATTAATTTCAGGAAGATAAGATAGTCTATTGTTTCTGTCTTACATTTAGCAAAGAAACAACCAACTACAAAAGCTACTCGCACAAAAGCCATACCACTCTTTGGAGCTTAGTAAGCCCTTCTCAATCGGAAGACATTTCACAATGCAGCGCTGTGAGTGTTAATTACACCATAAAACAGTAACCCAATAACACACACAGCTTTATTGCAGGACCCATAAATCATTGAAATATGATTCTGCTTGGTTTCTTTAAGTGTAGAAAAGTAAAAAGCATAGAATTTTTATCTGAAAATAGCAAAGTGGTATGGCAGTGTCATATAAAAACAGTGAAAAGTACACTTTTCAACATATGCTTACACTTAAATATATGTATATGTGTGCTTGCATACAGAACACCTAGATAAGGACTGTTGTGATCTTGTAGTTTGCACAATATCAGATTCATGGCAACACTGTTAAGTAGAGCCGTCATCCTGCTTTCTGCGATACTACCTATTTTAAAAAAAAATAAAGAAGGCACTTCAGTGTGCATCTACAAGATATCTGTAATTTGGGAATGACTGAAGTCAATCGAAATTCAGAACTGTGGCCAGACATCTTTCCATCCCTCATATTTAAGTATGGAGATCTTTTAGAATCAGGCTTACCTCCAGGTAAAGAGCTGACTTTCTAAAATCAGCCACTGTCCAAAGATGACAGTGATTTACTAAGAGAATCCGGAGCTATCTGGATCTAGCTGAGTAATGCCAATCTGATAATTTATGACAAAATGGTTGATATATTATCTGACAGATTATATAAACATTATTCAAGCGAGTAATTCGTACATGAAGAGTCTTCTGTTAAAAATAGTTGATAGTCACAAAAAACATATTTCTAATTATTTCAATTAAAAAAAGTTTAAAACCATTGTGTTTCCTTTGGAAAGTTTTATGGGTATATCCTTTGAAAATTTAATCCAAATATATTTAAAAGCATTTTATTTGGAAGAAGAAAAAACCTTACATTTTAATGTAGATTCTGTAGATTTCATTTGCTTTGAGACACAAATAATAGATATGGACTGGATGAGTAATCTTTTTCATTGAATAGAGAGTCAAATAAAATTTTGATATAGCACAGATCATCTCAGGAGAAATGATGATCACTGCTTCACTACATGACTCTGAAGTTCCCAAGTAATTTCATTATGGATTATAGCCCTGGTGTAATGTAAATAAAGCATCAACTATATTTTTACATTATGCAAATGGTTTGAGATATACGTCTATATAAACACTAGGAGTTTGCTCAGTGATTCTAATATCATCTGTACAATTAGTCCTCCAAGAAAAAGGCAGCTTATCTATTGAAAATGGAAGGAACGTAGGAAAGAAAGAATAGAAAGAATTAAGTTTTTTCTACTTGATTTAAGGATTTAGCTGAGACATCAGTATTAGAAGGCTAGTAACCCTAGGCTTCCTCTGTAGTTGGAAAGAGAAAGAAAAGGCTTCGTAAGTTTGTGTGTCTGCTTACCCGTGAGACGACTACCTGCTGGTAGCGCCTGTCTTTTGCTGGCAAGCATCAACAAGGATCTCAGTTTAGGGGGTTTTACTTTAATGTCTAAAAGTAGGTAGAATGAATCTGGGTACAGGTGCAAAGTCACCCTGTTGCTGAAGGCCTGGTATGCCTGTATGGAGACAGCACAAGCAACCTCAGCTGCTGAGGTTGTGCAGAGAGGTTTCCACAGAAACTGTACGTGCAGTGAGGCCACAATTTACCAGCCAGAAATAGAAACTTCTATTACATTGTTCTCTTCTACCCAGAGAAGTGTCATATAGGATCTAAGACAAATTTACTAGCCGACAGGGTGCTGGAATATCCTTAACAGCTTTCTTTAAAGTCACAAACTGGTACTAGCTCCATAACTACATTTCTTGTATTTCTGAAGGAGCAAGTTTAAGAAATTGCTGGAATTAATTAGTGAAGTGTTCTGAAATTAAAAGCTCAAGAATCTAAATGTAGAAAAGCTTTATTTAAAAACTGAAAAAAGCAACCTGAAACTTGTACTATAAGCGGTGTTACAAGGCTTCAACTCTAATTGAAAAACCTCTTCCAAATACTGAGAAGTAAGCAGATAGCCCACAAAAAAGAATGAAAGAAAGGAAATTATTACCAAAGAGGACTGTACCCTGGAATTTAAAAAATGTAGAGGAAAAAATTAGAATTGTCAGAAATCACACTGAATTTGAGTTTGCACCAAAAATTAAATCACATCATTAAGAGGTTCTTCAGCCAGCAACCTAAAAATACAAGGAATTAAGAAAGATTCCGATAGAAGATGAAAAGAGCACAGCTTAATAAAACCCTTGAAATCTGGGATAATAGGGCCCTGAAACTAAAATTCCTTATCGTAATTTCCAGTAAGACCACTATAAACATGAGGGCAAAGGAAAGATGACCAGTAGGAATGAGGACAAGAAACAAACTGCTCATATTTAAAATAAAAGGAAAAATAGGCTCAGTACATCCAGCTGAATGGTGGGGGGGGGAACAGGTATTCCCCGTATTAGAATTTTTAACTAGTCTATCAGATGAGTGTAGTGTCTAACAGTGAGAGCTTCGCAAATAAGGGACCTATATTCAAGAACAGGTGAAAAAAACCCAGAAGAGATCTAGGCAATTACAGACTTGTTGGTCAACAGTATGCAAAAAGAGTTATAAAGCAAGCAGAAAAAACGGAACATAGGTTCCATTACTGAAATAAAGAGATTTAATGAAACTGATTTTCCCACACCTATTTCCTGAAGTGGACAACTGAAGGTTTTGACATACCAACCACAGTAGACTTCAGACACAACTGATACACATGAAACACTATTAAAGTGGAGAACGTACTAGTGGTATTAAGATCACAAGGAGCTAATCTAGTAAGAAAATAGGAAGTAATGTTTCTTCCATACTGATTTTAGGATGACATTTACACCAAGAACAACTCTGCTAGATTTTCACAAATTGCACTATGCACTGAGCGTAAAAAATGAACAATAAAAACTTACTATTGCATGAGGGATGATCTATATTGTGCCACCTCCTAACAATACAACACTCTATTCAGTACTCTCTGAGCTATGGCAATGTAAGCACTAGGAAAGGATTATTTGCCTTCCTTGCCCATATATAGCTCTCTCACCCTAAAAAAAAAACAAAACCAAAACAAACAAAAACCAACCCAAAACAAAACGAAACAAACCAAAAACCTTAGTTTTTCTCATCGTAACACATTGAAAATTCTTGTCTAATGAAATGTTCCTTTGTGTTTCTTTCCTACTTTCGTTCATCGTGACATCTTTCTAACCACTTCTTTCTTGGTATTTTTATCTTGCATTGTTATCCTTCATTTCTTAAATTGACTTTTACTTTATTTCCTATTTATTTTTTTCCTTTTGAAGTCCAATATTCCTATCCCTTCCTTCCCAAAAGAAAGCATGAAAGCAAACTTTGCTGCTCTGTCATTAAGTCATAATTAAGACCTGTTACCTGAGAATTTGTTTATGAAATACTTTTTCTTTTAGTGTTTATACAAACTGAAATGTATCAGGATGGAGGAAACAAGTTTTAAATAAAGAAATACAACAGGAATGTACGGGAGTTTCATTCTGTGGAGAGTGGATTGCTATGGCAACAGGATTTAACTGTGTTTAATAAAGCAAGGTGAATCTACAAAATTAAACAAGAATCCCCTTCAATCTTTAAATGAGGAACAACTTGTGATACTTTCTTCTAAACTTACTCCATTTACATCTTTAATTTTTCTCCAAACAGAAATTTATGATTGACATCCGCAAAATAAATCTAACGCATAACAAATACATCCTGATATCTTTACTCAAGCTATACATTAAAATTCTGTTTCAAGAACTGTAAAATATGCATGTGATTTATTCTTACTTAAAACTGCTAAACAAATTCTGAAGTACAATCAGAAAATCCATATCAACATGCTGTTGAGAATTTCACTCTGCTTTGTAAGCATAGTCAAGTATTTGATTTGTTGGGTCACAGATACATAAATCCAAAATAACATCATTGAGAAAAAAATGCAGGAGAAAGGGCCCTCTTGGGATTCAGTAATCCTTGCTCTTTTCCTCTCTGTATTTCTGAGGGTGAAACTTTACATCAGCTCAAAACACACAAGAAGAACATGCTTTTCAAAAGAAGGTAAGGATTTATTGATCAAATGACAAACAAAATCTCAAGAGTTTCATCAGCTCCAATACCTGTTAAAGAGAAGTCTAAAATTTTCTGGTAGTTTTGTGACTTATTTAAGGCTGTATTTTACATAGTAAATTCTTTGTTTAAATTCTGTATTTTGTTACATGGACTACCTCTTTTCTAGGAGTGCTACAGCACTCACTGGATTTGGCAGAAATTTCACTTGCTATCTGTGCTGGTTGCATTGGACCCCTAAAAAATTATCTTAAAAAGGACAAGATCAGTCAGGTTTTGTCATTTCTGTGAAGATGACTGCAATTTTTACATGGTATATTGTTATCTATTAGATGACACATTGAGAACAGCAAATTAGAGGGGCCCAAACATAATGGATTTGGCTGTAACAGGCTTACTCTTCTGAGGTCAGTATCTAGCCCATATTTTTTTCAAGTAGAAGTGTACTTTTAACTGCTAACATTCTAAAAAACTTTATTAAAAAAACCCAACACTGAACCCTCACAATGCAATGATGGGTATACTAGAACAGACTAAGGACAGATTAAAAAAAGGTGAAAAGAGCAAATTCATCAGATCCACCCTTCTCAAATTTACAGTTAAGGTTTTAGTATTAATGCTCTAAGATATCTTGAGGGAATTTCAGTTACAGAAGTACAAAGTCATAAAGCTTAGTTGATTTTTGTTTTTTTTAAATTACAGCATCCACAAAGCTATGAATATCATATCACTACAAGGTTTTAGGGACCTGGAGAAAAAGGTTGAGAACTTGATATCAATTTAAAACATTACAATTCCATTTCTATATCATTTCAATATAATCATTCATCTGCACAAAGATTCCCACATCAAAGATACATACAATTAATTAATTCAAGCATTAAACTATTATGAATAATTGGAATGACTCATTTCAATCACGATCACACAACCTGTATGATTTCTGCTATTATACTTATTTATACCAACAAAAGATACAGTAATATCATATGTAGATAAAATACTTGATTTGTAAGTCTTAGATTTAATCACAATTTATAATCCATTGGAATTTTTGTATGAATACTATTCTAAAACTATTGTTAAAAACTTTTAAGTGTTTAAAACTTTTTTTTAATATACAAATTTTCTGTAATTCTTGACAAAAAAACATTTAGTGTGTAATCCAAATAAATACAGGAATACTGAGCTAGCCAGTTTGGTTGGTTTCTTCAGGACAGCACATAGGATATGAAACCATTTTTCCTGTAATATTACTGAGTTTTCACTTAAATAATAGATGTGTTTTTAAGCAATTATTTCTCAAAATTAGAGGATTTTTTGCCCCACCGTTGTAGTCAGATTCCTTCTTTACCACTGAAATAGAAGGGTAAATACATAAGTTATATCTAAACTGGTAAAAGTAAAAAAATCCCTTAAATTCGTTTAGCATCCTTCATTTTCAAGGCCTTGTAGCAGTATATAGGGATGTGGGGAACATTAAAATTTAAAATTGAAGTTTAAAGAGCAGTAAGGAAATATATTTGGAAATAGAGCAAAAATGTTCTMATTCTTCCAGTTCTTCTGCAGGAGCTTTGACTCCTCTATTACACATCACCAAAATTGCTGTGAGTACATATATGAACCTTAAACAAGACAATAATTTGATGTCAGGGAAAGAAAAGGCAATCCTCATATCATTTAACATAATTTTACAGGTCATCTATAAATATAAATCAAATTTATCAGTAAGCCAGGATATCGCGTTAGAAGATAATGATTTTGTATGGACTTATAGTATAAGACGAAAAGCCTCAAACTTTACCTAGCAACAAAACAAGTTTAAAGAGAGTCCTGACTCAAACTCTAGAATATATGCTTATGAGTTTTAAGAAAATTTATCTAACTACTTTTCCTCTCTATTCAATAATTTTAGCATTCTTTAATTTTGTTCATTTTCATGAGTATTCTTGAGTGCTTTAAAAAAAAAAAAAAAAGACTATGCTTTGTATCAATGCCATTTTTTCCTTCTCAACAAATCTATTATAAAAAAATTACACAAAAAAAAAAAGTTAATTCCCAGAGCTCAGTCTAGGATTTGTCCATCTCTAAGTAGCAGGAGAAGACCTTCTGCATAATGGAGTGATATGATTAAGGTACAATTTACTTCAAAGGCACAACTTAAATGATAAACAGCAGGATTTGGAATTCCCTTTCACTAGTGATTTTGTAACAGCAAAGTCATATTAAAACATCACCTTCTGCTCTGCTTGATCTTTTAAGTTTATTTGAACCATTTGAATAAATTACAGCTTACAAGCATTATTATGGTGTATGGGGACTTGCTCTGTGAAAATTTCCTGCCATGGATTAATTTAGCCATGTTACACATCTCAGCTGCTGAGCCAAATATATATACCTAAGGTATTCCCTTACTATTGTAGGGTGCTAGTTTCCAATAAACCAGTGAGAATTTAGCAAATAGAAGACTTCAATGAAAGGTTTGTTCCACAAAACTTTGTTACATATGTGACATTACAATCAATGAATTTATTTAATTCATAAAAGTTGCACAGGATTTACTTAATCCATAAAGATCACACATAAAAATTGCACAAATTCTTCTGTGCACAGAAGAATTTGTCCCTAGACTGGTCTAGGGCAGGTAGAAACCAGACGTCATCTCTCTGATGAATCATATGCATACATGATGTAGAACAGGAATACACATTCTTCCTGTTGCTGCCATTCATTGAAGGACATTTAGCACACTTTAATATTCAATTTGGATACTACATAATCCTTGGTCAACCTTTCTGCTTTAACTTTCCCCCTACTCTCGACACACTGTGCTTTGAATATTTTCTGAATATCAAATGAGAGAACACTTTCTTTATACCTGTGTTTGTAAAACTAGTTGTTCCCATAGGTTATCGAATCCATCAAAATAAGATAAACTGTCTAGATACACTCTATCATGCAAGAGAGTCTAGGGACTAGTCAGTCAAACTAGGGAACCAATCTGTTATTTATATGACAATAATCTATAAGAATTGCTGTTTTGGCATAATTACATTTTGTTTTCTGACTAGCATTATAAGTTCATTTTAAGTTATGGAAGAATATAGAGGAAATGGAAGAATAGACAAACTAAACTGTTTTTAAAAACTCTCAAGAATCCTAAAATGTCTTTACAAATATTAATCTAGTAATAGTCCTACAGAATTAGTATTATTATTGGACATCTTTCTCAAATAATAAAGGCTACTGGAGTCTGTGACATCAGTATAGATAGTGAAGTTCTAGCCCAAATGTGTGGGTCAGTGCACTGAAAGACTGCTGAAAGTCTACTGTGAGTATTTCATCAGACTATTTTACTTACTAAGTCTATCGAGATTGAGAACTGTATGCAGTGAAAACTCAGAGTTATGATTTTATGCAGAGTGATTCATAGTAAAACTCCACCACAATTTTCTAAAAAGACAGATCAATACTCCAATGCACTAAATGAGTAAGTTAATGTTAATAAGCATCATAGCATGTTTAATAATATCAGGCATGCAGGCTAAGCTTGTGTAAAAAATATTGGCCATTATATGTCAGCGACTGAATAGCTATGTTCATCATAAAGAATTGAAATCTATCTGAAATATTACTTAAGTGCTTTAGCTTTTCCCTTGAGAAAGATAGTGTAAGCTAATTACAAAATGCTGCATTTGAATATGAACAGTCATATCCATCTTATTTCATTTTTATGTGAAAGGAACCTTTTCCTGACAATTTATTTTCTAAGCTCTCTATTTCAAGCATTTGGTTTTACTCTAATTTAGAAAATTAGCTATCTGTAACAGTAAATTCCATGAAATTATTTCAAGAAAATAAAAGAATTTTTCAGTAGTTACTACTGCTAGTATTTATTCTATTGAATTACCTGGCACTTGACCAAAAGAGGTGGTAGAGGAATATTAAAAGCAGAGAATAAATATCCACAGAATCACACACAATGTATATGCTCAGACACTTATCTGGTTAAGTTCTAAATATCTCCAAGGATGGGGATTTCACAATATCTCTTGGCAACTACTCCAGTGCTTAAAAACTCTGACTGTGATTTTTTTTTCCTTATATCCATCTGGAATTTCCCTTGTAGTTTGCAATTGTTGCATCTTGTCCTTTCACTGTGCATCTCTCAGAAGAGTATCGTTCCCTCTTCTCTATAATCCTCCTTTACATAGTGGAAGACAGCAATTAGATCTCCCCTTAGATTTTCCCCAGACTAAACACACACACTTCCCACAACCTTTCATCATACCTCATATCGTCCAGGCCCCTAAGCATCTTAAAAGTCTTGCAGTGGACTCTCTCTAGTTTGTCAATGTCTCTTTTTTTATTGGGGAGACCAAAAGTGGACATCATGTTCCAGACATATCATCGTAAGTGCTGAAGGGAGGGGGATATTCACTTCTCTAACCCCACTGCCTCATTCTTGCTAATGCAGCCAAGTGTGCGTTCAACTCCCATTACTAAAAGGTCACATTGCTAATTCATATTCCATTTGTCCACCAGGACCCCAGGTCCTTTTCTGCAGAGCTGCAGACAATTACCAGCCTGAACTGATAGATGGAGTTGCTCCCTCCCAGGTGCACAATTTGCTCCCCCAATCTGTTGTTACCCACAGGTCTGTAATGGTGCACTTTGTTACGTCATCCCACTATAGATGATGTTAAACAGTCTCAGCCCCTGTACTGATCCCTGAAGAAAACCATTCATAATGGGCTACCCAGAATTCAAATCATTGACTACTACTCTTTAAGCCAGCAGGTCAGCCAATTTTTACCRTAACTTTTAGTCCACCCAGCTAGCTCGTATCTCCCTAGCTGGCTAGATGAATCCTACAGGAGACTCTGTCAAAACCCTTGACAAAGTCAAGATAAATCAATCTAATGTTCTCCCCTCATCCACCGAGTCAGTCATCCCATTGTAGAAGGCAATCAGGTTGGTCAGGCAGGATTTGTCCTTGGGAAATCCACACTGAACATTCACTGTCTTTTTCTTGTCCTTCATATGCCTTGAACAGAGGAGGACCTGTTCCAGAATTTCTCTGTGCTCTGAAGCGAGTAATTCCCCACCTTCTGCTCTTTCGCCTTGAAGGTGGGGTGTGACACTTGCTTTTTTTCTAGTCATGGGGAACCTTCCTTGATTGCCACAATTTTCCAAAGCTGATAGAGTGGACAGTTGGCTCAGCACCACTTTTTTTTTTTCGCTGCCTGCATGGTCCTATGAACTTGTACACGTCTATTTTTATATACTTTTTCTTTTTTGAACATCAAAACCGTTTTTTTTTTKWGAGAGAGAGTAACCTTTATCCAGTTAAGTGGATTTGAATATTTCCACTACGCAAGTATTCAGTGGTAAGCCCATATTGGCATACTGCGATAACACACATATATTGGCACCGAGTGATAAACCACAGAAATATCCATATTTCTAGTAATTACCTCACTCATCTATTGCTTTAGAATTCTAAGGTTCATTTTACAGGCCAAAGTTGCATTTAGGTTGCAGCTTCCTTTAGCTTCCGTGTTGCTTGGGGCTTAAACCGAAAACACTTTCCTCCTTCCTTGTGATTACAATGGGATGGGAGCAGGAACTTCSGCTTTATTTCTGAGAATAATGGAGAGATTCAGGTAGACAAATATAGAAGTTTGCATGTATTAACGAATGAGGAGATTCTCAGTCTCCCTGTCAACTACTGTTGTAGTATTTTCTGGAACTTTGCCAGACAACATTTTGTTGCAGAAAAGCAATTCAAAATGTATGAAAAACTTTGCTACCCATGACTACCTTCACACTCAATCTCTATTTAAGTGCAGATTCATAGCTACAAAAAGAAAGAAATCTATTGCAAATCAAAGCAGCAATGTGAAAGTTGCAAAACAATTCTAAAAATACATATGTTTTCAATGCAAGTATGTAATTAAGATCTTTATAAAAAGTATATATACAGGCAGATGTAAAAACAGGAGACATTTATGTATCACTTTTCCTGGCATTTATTATTATTTTGATCTTTCATAGTTTATTGATGCTTCATAGATACCCAGCATTATATACGAAATTAGAATATACTATAACTATATTCCACTGCATAATGCAAATGCATTCCAAATTCCATCTGTAATTGTCAAACATATTTGGTTTGTACTGATAACAGTGTGAACTTTCAGAAAAAAATGATAGGATTTGAAGGGAACAAGAAAGGCTTGGAAGGTCTGCAAACATCTTGAACTAAGCTCTGAATTATGTTTATAAAAGATGTACTCAAACAAGATTAAAGTTGCCTTCTTTCAATGTTTCAGAACTGAGCCAAAATAGGGCAAACATTTATCAGGTCTGTTTATTAGTCTGTGCCTAGTTTGTCACAGAATTACACTTCAATTCCAAAGAAGAAATTTGAGCACAAGGAGATGCAAAGAATTACATAGCATTCTTTTCTTTGCCACCTTCTAGCATTCCATTAGCACAGAAATCCAGTGTCCTTAAGATTAATATTGTCAGAACTCTGTAAGGATTTGTAATCTGACAGTCAACCTATCCCTTGTTATTATCTTAAACATTGTTAGATTTTTCTGTCAAAAATGTTATAAAACCCCAGAGGGCTGGACTGAAACAATTACATGGCATACATACATCTCTCTAATGATAAAGAAAATACGCCTCAGGTTGTAGTTAAATGGAAACCTCTTGCACTTCTAGGAAAATGGCGACATAATAGGTCATTTCGACCTCTACTTTACATAAGTGTATGAAGAATCTACTTTTCCATAATAGAGAATGCATCTTTGGTAATTTGAATTAAAATTAAATGCAAAACTACTTCCATACCAGAGCAGTAGCATTGCCTATCATTGCAGCTTCAACCTATTTAGAATTTAGGTTGTAAAAAGAAAAATGGAATAGGTACAGTGGCTATAAAATGAACTATGAACCAAAGTTTGCCAAGTCTCTCCTTTTAAATCCTATACCTTTCATTTCTTTTAAAACCATATACCCCTTACTGTGTCCTTTGCAAAAAATAAGAATGAACTTTTAGTCAAGGAACTGAACTGTGAAACACAAAGACCAGCAAACAGAACTGTTTCATCAGAAGTGTTTCATCAAAATGTTGAAAAAAATGTTATTTTCTTTTTAACAGGAATACCTGCAGATTTGATGATTTTGCACAAACTCAGTTTAGGACAAAAAAACCCCAAACATTTCTTCTATACCAGCAAAACATCAATTTTACCATTTTTTGGATAGGACTTTCCATTTGTTTTTTTTTTGTTTGGTTTTTTTTTTTTTTTTAAGTACAAAACAAGTTCAAAAACTCAAGATCAAAGAAAAATACTTTAAATTTAACAAAGCATAATGCTTTTATCCACATACAAATTTTCAATAACTTTTCATAGGAATTCTCAATTGCTCTCATTCTATATTCCACAAAGAAAAGTCTGAATTAATAGAATAAAAATTTGATTTCCTTTTGGCTCTAGTTAGTGCCTACCTCAATAGTAACTTTGTGCGTGACCTTGGGAAAACTTTTTAATCTCACTCAGTTCTGTCTGGGAAAATAATAGTTCCTCACGAGTGCTACAGATTGTAAATTAATTGATTTTCTGAGATGTTCTGATATTACAGTGGTATCAGCACAGCATACCAGAAATCATTTGAGAATAATTCTTCAAGAATTCTAGTCCCACAATTTTTTCAATAAAGCCATGTCATAACAGGTCTCAAGCACAACGTAACTGGAGCACATTCACTTTTCTGGCTTTCTGCCAGAAGTGAATTTCACCCTTGGTGAATTTTACTGCTTTCTTCATGCTACCAAATCCATAAGACAATATCACTCTAAAAGAAAGAAAAAAAAACAATTTTTGCCACGTAGTAGTATATTAATTTGCAAATTACTGAGATGATATTTGAAGATCTGCAAAAGTAACATCTCAATTCACTAGAAAAAACACTAGAAAACAAATGAAGCAGGTTTATACTCTAATAAGTATCACCTAAGGACTCAGTGTCATTTACATGATTAGTTAACCTATTTCCGTATGAACATTATGAAATCCATGGCTTTCTATTTGTTTTTGAATGTAAATGGATTAAGCGTCCTTTGTTTCTGAAGTCACAGTTTCTAAAAGTAAGTATAGAACTTTATTCACATATTACAGTAACTGACTAAGTTTAAAGCTGGATAGTGAGGGAGAGCTCACAGAAGTTTAGTATACTTTCACGTCTAGAAAACTATTTCAATCGTCTATGATTTTGTGAGTGACAGATTTTGTGAATTCAGTCTATAGTTGCAGGCAGTTGAGTACAAGTCACACCTGTTTATCGGTAGCCTAGCATCTGAATACCTGGAATACTCCAAACCATAAATTAAATGTCATAGGATATGTATATATTTTTTAAATATCACTATATGATATTCTATCTACCTATCTCCCTTCTGTGGACAGAGCCAACATCACTGAAAATTTGCAAGTTTTAAAACCTTGGGCTGTTTAAGTAACTCAGAGAAAAGTTACATGTACTAGATTATTTAGTGAGATCACTGTCGAATGAACCTCAGTGAAGAAAGCAGCGGTTCAGAGTCAGTTCAACTCCTGTGTTCTAATGAAAGCACACACTTTATCTTCCTGCAAGCACTCTTCATTTCTGCCAGAACTACTGTTGCTACAGATGAGCAAACTCAGCCTCTCATTCTCCACAGAAAACCCTTCCACACATATATAAGAGTTACTATATTTAACTGAAGCAAAAGGCTTGTTCATTACTAATTATTTGGATCGACAAATCTCTAGAACCAGAGCAATGTTTTCAATGCGCACATGTTTAATGTCTAACAGGATAATACCCAAAAATCTAAGTTTGCCTTCTCTAGATGCTATCACAAGTCATGCATTAAAAAATGAATCAGTCATGGATTCTAAAGGTAAGAAAGGAGTATTATTGTCATGTGTTGTAACCTGTCACCAGCATCATATAGCATACAGTTTCACACAAACATGCCCATAATCAACTCTGTAACTTTTTAAATTTACTGTAATTTATTAAAAACAAACAAAACTCAAAACGTCAAAAAAAGCCTCCAGATTTAAATGTTTGAAGCAGTGAAAAATGCACCCACTGTTTTGCTTTCCCAAATTTCCCTTGTAAAATACGCATAAAGTATCTAATCTGAATTTTTCTAGCTTCAGATTCCAGCTACTGGATCTTCTTTTATCTTTAACAGATAGATTAAAGAGCCCTTTATCATCAGAAATTTTCTCTCCATGGGAATACCAATAGATATACTAAATTGCTTCTCAGTTTTTTCTTGAATAAAATAACTAGATGGAGCTTCTTGTCTTTCATTCCAAGTCAGGTTTTCTGACCTTGAATCATTGTTGAATCAACTGCAGGAACATTTTCCAATTTTTCAGTGTCTGTTTTAAAGTATGGAGGGCATAGCTATAATGGTCTCATTAATGCAATGTAATACAGCATCACTTATTTTACTCAGTATTTGGCTACTTGTAAACCAAGGAACTTTGCTTGTTACAGCATTACTTTGGTAGGTCTTATATTTCTGGCTCTGCACTATGATCCCTAAACCCTTTTGGTATCACTACTTTCTCAGGAATTGCTCACAACCATTAAGTCATTTACAGTCTTCCTCTTAGAGTAACAAGATGTTAGAAAGAACTGGAGGTGGGGGGGGAAGTGGGGTGTGTGCAAATACTATCTGATGGCTAGGCCATCAACCTGGAGATTTACTTTCTTGCTCCCATGTAACCTTGGATACATATCTTCAGGTTCAGATCCTTAATGTTATTTAGATGTTGAATCCAAACGAAAATACATCAATGAGAGTTTGTTACACCTAAATACTTCCAAGATGAGGGTTCTGAACTTTAGGCTTACAATTCAAATTTCAAAGTCATGAGACTTGTCACCCAGGACTCCTAAAGCGTGCTGTGAGAGTGCAAGCTGGCCCATCCATAATCTGAGCTGTCCTCCGAAAATGTCTGTTTCTTCACTGACTACAGATCACTAAATTCCTAACACCACCACAACACACATAAACCTTCACACACTGCTAAATTAAATTCATAGAATGTATCAGTTTTTCAGATGTTATACCAGAGATTTATTGTTCCAATTCTGCACATTATCAAAGAATGGTTGCTGTGATAATAGACTGTAGTAATAAATCATCAGAGTGGTGCCATCAAGAATATATTGGAGACAAGCATTTTATATTGTATTTAGTGTAAATTAGAGCCTTTTTTAAAAATTACTCAATGAAAACCTTTTAGATAATTCCAATACAATAACATAGTTAAAAGGAGTTTAAAAAAGTTTTAACCCAGGGTATTTTCAAATGAAGCCAGGAAAGATCATCAACCATGAAATACCAAAGACTAATAATCAGCAATTTTTAAACTTAATGGATTAAATATGTCTGTATCAGATCTCAAAGAATGTCTCATTCTTAAGGAATTTTCTGGAACAATAGCTTAATAACATTTCATCATAATCAACAGTTCGTAGTTATTTAGCAGAGAAAGGATTATTGCAATCAGATAGTTTGTTCTTCTACATCACACAGACAGGAGGATTTCCTTGAACTGATTCCAGTTAGAGCTTCAAAGTCCTTCCTTTCCAATCTTATCACCACATTTGTGGGTCTTCTCTGAACCTCTTTAATATTTTAGCATCTTCCTCAAGTTATGGGTTCCAAAGGGGAACCTAGTATTCCAAGAACAGTTACTGTCCTCTTCATACAAAGGTAGTATCCATCTTTCCACCTCTTTTTGGTATTATTCTGCTTTTATGTCTTAGGTCACATTAGCCCTTTAACTTCAGCATCACTATGATGTTTCTACCCTGGCTCCAAATAATTTTCAAAATTACTAATTTCCAGCATACCATCTCCCATGTCATAGGTGGGGCCAGCATTCCTACTTTCTAGATGACTTTACATTTGGACATAAGAAATTCATGTTATTTGCTTCTCTTGATTGACTAACAAATACCATAGAAGTTTTTTGATGGGGATGCTATAATTAGGATGTTTATGATAATAAGGATGCTTGTTGTAATTGCTCAGTGGAGACTCTTAATTTAAAAGAACTATGTAAAGAAACTTTAAAAGTTTATCGTAGTTACTTGTTTTGTTTTCTGAAACAATATAAAAATGATGTGTAATTAAACAGGATCAAAAATTTTGCTACGAAGAGAGCATTTTGTGCATGTTATACAACTGATGAATTAACGTCAAAACAACCTGCTGAGCAGTTCCCTTTTTTTTTCTCTTTGTAATCCATAATAAAGCCCAGTGACATTATGTCCCCCAACAGCCTGAGTAAGTTTAACAAATTGTAATAGGAACACTAAATCAATTCAATTCAATTTATTTAAACAAGACAAAAACCCTGAGGAGACCTCCATGCAGTCATTTAAATGACAACCTCCAAAGTTAGGATGTAAAATAAGTGGGGAGGGGGGGAACACAGAAAACTTTAAAAAGTATATCCAGTGTGCGAATGTTTTATGTCCATTTTGGTACATCTAGTACCTTATAAAAATGAAAACTAAAATGCAGATCACTGAATACCAGTGAGTTACTATTTAAACAAATTATAATTAGGACTATACGTCAGAAAATTTTCATTTTGAATGTTTAAATGTATCAGTGTCTTTAGGATGCTGATATGTAAAATACAGGACTTTCAAGTCTTTCTTACAAGCAATCATGTTTCTATAGATGAATCTATGAGTAAATGTAAACTAACACAGGTAGAATCTTCATTTCAGCATAATCAGTTCAGTCTATGCATGGGTCCCTCAGGAAACCCCAAAGGTAAAAAGCAAAATAAATCAAACAGAAATATGGCACATTTGAATTTTAAGTAAAACTGACAAAAAGTTACACTACATACATGACCACTGGAATGAATCTGTAGCAATGAAAAACAGGAAACTAACCTTAAGTGTCTTTTACAAGAACATAATCTCTTACTAATATATTGAAACAATCTCAGTTTATTCAAGTCATTGATAAAGTAATCAAGCAAATGCACAAAAAGCTAAAAAATAATGTCTAGGGAAAAAAAAAAACAAAACAACCCACCACCAAACAAAACCAAAACTATTTTCCAAAAAGGACTATGCTCGAATGCCATATTTTGCAAAAACCATTCCAGAAAAAGTCAAGATGAAAGGGGAACAGCTTGTTAAATCTATTTTTTAGGCAATCAATTGCACAAGGCTCAAATTACATTGTACTTCAACTGGAAGGTCTGTGACAGATGGCCCACTAATGCAGACCGCAAAGTCATCTGCATAAAAACAACACTGGAATCTACAAGGAATCACAAGGACCACTAATTTGCCTGAAGAGGAAAGAGTATCACAATACATGGAACCCTCTGGGGCACCTTGTTAATTATTGCAGGGTCACATTTCAGTGTAAGATTTTGTTCTTTACTCTAGAGCTAATTTACAGTCAGTTTGGTGTATGGTTCTCAAAGCCCAAGGCCAAAAAAGAAATTACAGTAAAAACTTGTGAAGGACAATTTGAGAGTTTTCATTAGTAGAAATCAGTTTGCCATTATTGGTGAATAACTAGAGACTGAAAACTAGTTCCGATCAAGAAACAGCAGATCATATGATCCTGAGCTCTGAATTCCAGCCTGTAAAAAAGGAAAAAAAAAAAAAATCCCATTCGTGTTAATGGCAGTTGTGCCATTGTTCTGGTTTCAGCTGGGACAGAGTTAATTTTCTTCCTAGTAGCTAGTATAGTGCTATGTTTTGGATTTAGTATGAGAAGAATGTTGATAACACACTGATGTTTTAGTTGTTGCTGAGTAGTGTTTACACTAGTCAAGGACTTTTCAGCTTCCCATGCTCTGCCAGGTGCACAAGAAGCTGGGAGGGAGCATAGTCAGGACAGCTGACCCAACTGGCCAATGGGGTATTCCATACCGTATGATGTCATGCTCAGCATATAAAGCTGGGGGAAGAAAAAGGAAGGGGGGATGTTCAGAGTGATGACGTTTGTCTTCCCAAGTAACCGTTACGCATGATGGAGCCCTGCTTTCCTGGAGATGGCTGAACACCTGCCTGCCRATGGGGAGTAGTGAATGAATTCCTTGTTTTGCGTTGCTTGCGTGCGCGGCTTTTACTTTACCTGTTAAACTGTCTTTATCTCAACCTGTGAGTTTTCTCACTTTTATTCTTCTGATTCTCTCTCCCATCCCAGCGGGGGGGAGTAAGCAAGCGGCTGCGTGGTGCTTAGTTGCTGGCTGGGGTTAAACCATGACAACCATTCATTCCTAGCCTAAATTCAGCCTGCAGTTTGAAATAAGAATTTTAAACCTTATTACATCATTCAGACTTTTGATTTGATTTGAGGTCATGTGTTCCATGCTTCCAATCTACCAATTTTTTTAGTTATAGCAAACAGCACTTTGACCACCTGGAGAGCAGCTGCTGCAGTCTTCCACTTGGAGAACATGCAGTACCTGTTCATATCCTATTATTGCCTGACAATAGGATGAGAAGGAGTAACAAGATCCAAATACTCCACACGCTCTTTGGCAACATTGGAGCTGACTGTGTTGCTGATTTCACATTGTGTTGTAACCCTTGAAAACAGCATTCTTCTCCAGAAGAATTTGCATCATCATGCCTTCAAACTGTACCATACAAAAGGATATAGGATATCCCATCTATGCTGTTTACTGCAACAGGATAAGGAAAAAAGATGTGCGCAGGATGAAAGGGGAATGTGTTCAGAGTTTTCAGGGAGGGAGCAAAAAGGAAGGAGAAACAGACATTAACAACAAACACCAACTACATACTTTCCTAGGCATTAGTTACAGCATTAAAAATAATGTTTTGTCTTTCTTAGGTCATGGGCAGTTACAGGCACTGGGAGCACTTTCCCCCTAAGCAGGAGAGAACTACATCTATAGCACCCAGTCAGGACCTTGACTCAAGACTGTTTCTTTCCCAGCTTCCTCAAGACAGGCAATAATTTTGTTGTGAAAGTTCAGAGAAGCCATATCAAGATAGAATTCAATCACACTTTGCAAATAAAACCTTTCTGAATACCAAGTATAAGACCAAACCTTCCTTATTAAACTGAAACCAATGGAGCCTTATCACTTACTTCACTAGGAGCAGTATCAGACATAAATCTGCTTTTACTAACAGATAACTTGATTATCCATCCAATTAGGTCACACAGTCCAATTTGTAAGACATCAAGAGCTACATGTGGCCCTCTTCTAACCCTCCCCTCCTTCTCAATTTCTTTACGTTCAGCTCTGGATGATTTTTCAAAAATAAGGTTGCTGCATACTAGAGACAATAACCAACATAAGAATATTCTTGAGAACGTTCTGCTTGTGAATCTTTTCACTACAAACGCTTCCTACTGCTTATTTCCTCTCCTATCAGTAATGCCAAGTTCATCCTATCCTCAACACACTTCCTAAAACTACTTCCTTTTATTGCTAGCCATACTGTTCTAATATATGGTACTATTGTTCCTATTGTTTATTTCTAGTTGTGCTTTTGTAACTTCAATTCGAAAAAAGCCCCACCAAACACCTTCAGATTATCAAATGTAAAGCAGATTTTTTTCAAAAAATCTTTTGTCTAGGAACTTTTGATTCACAGTTGTCTTCCACCAAAACTTAGATCATTTTGCATATTTCTTTTGTTACCATGATATCATCAAAAGCAGACTGCACAAACATGGATCTTTTTAAAATGGAAAACAGGGAACTTGAATTTAGTTGTTAAATAATGATCATCACTTGTACTGTTCACTGATATTCACTGAAACATCTTTCTCAGTTATTATTTCTGGATTTTTGTCTGCAAGACAGCACTGGACTGATACCCTAACAAGCATCATTCACACAGATCTGAATTCAAAATAGAGGCCTTGAAATATTTTTCTTTTCAAACATAAGCTGAGTTAGAAGTGATGTTGTGTCAAGCTGCTTTGAACCAGTTGAGTCTGACCCCCTCTGTTGTCAAGATGACACTTGAATTGATGAAACAACTGCACTTTAAAGTGGAACAGAAAGCCAAATTAGYAGCCTATCAACTGAAAAATATGATGAACATTAGCTACTCATATTAATAGTTCAATTACCTCTAACTAATAAGATAAGCTGAAATGTTCCTCTTACCATAATCAAGAAGAATTTTTCTTAACAGAGTATGCCTCTCTGGTCTATCTATTTCAGATAACACCATATCAATAGGTAATATAAATAGGAAAAAAAGGGAACAATTTATTCTTTATTGCTCTTCTCTGACAAAGATAAAGAGCTGAAGCCTTTTAGAAGCAACATATTCTGTCCAAGTTCTCCTAAATTTTGAGTGCCAGGAATATCAGCTCTCTATTTCCTTCATTTTCTTCAAGGACTGGCAAAGTCTGGAGTTCCTAAATAGTAATACCACATGCAGCTTATGACTTCACAGGTTAAGAGCTTTGAAAAAGGCCAAAGTTATCTTTCATGTTATTTATAATATTATTAGGTGTATTTTTAGCCAGACATTTTTAGCTTAGGTTTTTTTCCTACAGGATTAGAAGCAGTGACTAAAATGTACTATGATGAGAACTTTTAAAGGTCATTACTAAACACAATCAACTGCACCTAAAAGAAAATTTAACTGTCATGTTGTGGGTAATTTAAAAAGAACATCTAGTAAACTACAATAAAAGACATTCTCCCCCATTATTTCTTTAAAAAGTGACTATCTGAACAGTTAGCAGAGTTACCAGAATCTTCTCTCTGATAAATGTTTTAATTGGGAAGCTGAATACAAAAAATATTACAGGAAGCTTAAGTGTGGCTGAAGCCGTGATTCTCCACGTGTATATAATGCAGTTTTTTGTTGATACTGGAGAAAGGAGAATCATTTGATCCCTTTTCTACTTTTTGAATAATGTGCATTGCACAACATGTGTTATRGAGGTGGAAAATAACAGGGTATTGCCCTTGACAGAGATTTTCATTGAAAGACTGTATATGGTTTAGAAAGTGGGATGCTGTCTATATGAAAAAGTTATGCACTGACTTAATAGGTAATAATAGCAATCACTGTTAAAATATGGAAAAGGTCTGCTAAGAATGGAGAAATACACATTTCTAAGTGGTAGCTGGGGAAAAAAAACTTTGAAAGAGTTAATCCTCTTTTGAAATAAATTAGTTATCCCTTATAAAACTGATGAAAAAGAAAGTTTGAAAAGCTTGTAGGTGTATTTCTAAATCTCAGAATAAACCCAGGAGGCAGCTGACCTGAAATATTGGAGAGCTTTCATGCCTAAAAATTCCTGCTTATTAAAATAGTTAGTGGCAGACATGAAGGGTTAAGCAGGAGGAGAATGATCTCCTACTGAAATTCAGCAGGGATCTAACCCAGATGGAAAATTTGTGCATTCCCTCTGGGCTCCCCTCCATGCCTTTGGGATGCCAAGCTAATACTATCTCAAGTCCCAAAGGTGCCATATCCCCAGAGGTGGAGCACAGTGCAAAATATATATTCATGCAGACAATTCTCAGAGGCCCCTCCTCATTCCTCTCTTTGATGCATGAACATGGGAAAGCCTATATTCCACAATCTGTGACCCCAAAACCTGTAAGGACTATTTCCTGGTACGCATGAGAATAAACTCAGCACTATTCTACTGTACTGGCTCATAAATTCATAAGGCAGTCTGAGATTCAGTCTTTGCACAGTCCTTACTCTTACTAAGCAAGTTTTCTTGTGAATACTGAGTGAGAACTTCAGGTATTAACACAGTCATTAACTCCTTGCTATAAATCAGGAACTTTAGCAGAAAACGTACGTCTCACTAGTGAGGTGAGAGCAGATCAAATGTGAAATGCACCAGGGCTCCTGCCCCAACCCTGGCTTCCTTTCCCTAACAGGCTCCTGCTTGCTGGGCACAACCTGACAGCCCCAAGTGAGTCCAGTGAGCGTATGAAGCCAGCAGAGCCTTCCCTTACCCACGCAGCCCAGGTACAGAGCCGAGTCCAAGCAGAGGATCCCTGCTCTGCACTGCAACAGATATCCTGCCTGCCACCACCTCCTCACAGCCCAGGGAATGTGTAAAAAACTTGAAATCATGTTTCAGTGATGTGTTTCTTCTACAAGTGAGTGGAGAGCTTGCAGGACCGTCTTCCGACCTCAAGTATGAGCCTTCAAATTGCCAAAAGAAATTACAGCAAGAGTGTTAACACCTTTACTCTTCACAGTAGTGGTTCCCTATTTTCCTGCCATTGCAGATCACATTGCTTTTTCTGCTAGCACTCAAGGGCCATGCACTACAGCCCTTCCTCCAAACACCACACCAACTGCATACACAAAGTGTAATATCATATGTGTGACACTTCCCAGAATCACATTTAATGATCACACTAAGTACAATCTACTCTCTCTGGTCAAGTAAATTCCTAACTGATTCCTGTCCTCATCTGAAAGGCCAGGTGGTAGGAACGTGGCCAGATGTAGGCCACATGAACTGTTCTAGCAGCAGCTCTGCATTCTTGACCGATATCTATCCTGTGAGCCTCCCCACCAAACCATTAGTGGCACATATAGCAAAGTTCATTCACATTTCTGACCTTTTCATTAATTTTGCTGTTTTCTTCAAAATTCCTACCCACCTTTTGCTTTTCAGGAGAAACTTCTAAAAGCTAAAGCATCTCAAATTGTGGTCCCACTGAGAGTTTATCTAAACAACACTAGATCTAATCAAGACCCAAAGGAGATTTACTGAAGGAAATTCTGCATGTTGTAAGAACAGCTGATGGCAGTTCAAAAGATGCCCAAGACCGTAATATAGTATCAACCAATTAAAATGGGGCCAGTGTGCTACTGGACCTGTTACATATTGTCAAAACAACAATAAATTTGAAACACCGATTATGCTTAATGAAAATTCTGTGCCATGTCAGTCAATGTCAGTATTATGAAATGTGATAAAAGTATTATATTTTGTATCCTAGTTTCAGGTAGGTATTTATTTAGTTAATTGTTTCTATTCTGAGTGTTCTAAAGGATTGTTGAGATTGATTACAATCTTGTTAAAAGGCTACTGATTTCTAATGCAGAGGAGGTGAGAAAAGCTTATAAGCAGTCCGAAATTTCTTGAATGCTTTATACACTGCAGACAAAGGGTTTTGATCCAGCTTGTTAAATTCACTAACAACGTTAATGTTTTGGTAGTTTACTCAACATTTCTCTTCAAGGTTATTGTACAAGCTCTGCAGTTTCTCCTCTTCTGTGCTTAGTATAAACATTCAATAGTTCCAATAAAAAACAGAATACAATTACAAACCCTTCTGCTTCCCCATCTTATCTGACAATATTAAGAGCAGTTCTTAACACAGATACTACAGTTAAATGCCTGAAGTTAGACAGTGTGAATACTCACTTTAGCATTTACTCTTTGTAAAGTATATTTGAAGCAAGGGTAGTAAATAAGCACACAGTATTTGCTATTCATTCTTTGTAGTTCCTCTGTTCAAAAAAACTTTCATTCATGGAGCGAAAACATAGTATGTAAGTGAGCCACAACCCATTATAAACATTCAAAGTGAGTATCCAAACAATCAGTGTCTGAAAGCTGTTCAACCCTACTGCTGTTATTTGCTGAATAGATATTATACCAGACCAGAGTCAATCACATAAATTACAATAAAAGAATACTTAATAGAGAAAAAGGATTGAAAGGATTACTTTTACAAGATTTATTATACTTATAAATAAATTTTCTTTGCCTCAGTTACTCTGACTGGGCAGTCAGTATCTGGAGACGGTCAAAGTGAACTAGGAAATAAAATTATTTTGCAACAGGATTGTGGATTGTCTAAATTAAGCATGAAGTGTGAAATAAACATCAGATGAGGTTTGTTTTTTTTTTAAGGCATAAGGAAATAATTATTAAGTACTTGTGCAATGCAAAATAAAATAAAAAAAATTTAAAAAAATCCCCAACAGATAACAACCTGCAGATCTAAAGTGTCTTTGAATACGTGGTAGTGCACAGAATACAATAAAACATGAAGAGAAAAAAATATGAACGAATACTCCATACCAGGCACACCTGTATTAAAACATACTACTCATTGAGAATGTTGAAACTACAAATTATTAAAAGCTACCTAAAAAACATTCACCAAATACACAGTATGATTCAGGTGAGTACTCAAAAATCAAAGCATGAAGAGAATCTTAGAAATACATTCAGACACCACACTTGGAGAAACCTAGTGTACACACACAGATTGCTGGCATCAGTGAACCATGCAACAGCATTTTGAGGAAGAAAAAAWAGCATTAAACATGCTTTACAATAAAGGACAAATCCTCAATGACATACTCAATATAGCAAAAGAGCAATTTCTCCCCAGTTATACAAAGTACTTGGAAAAATGTCATTCTTTGTCTATGATGAATAGGTTCTTGCTAGCTAGGAGAGAAAAGAGAAAAATGAAACAAGGATGTTCAGTAGGAACTGAAAACTTTTCCATGAATTTTTATATGGTAACAACTCTACCTTTTTCAGAAGATCCTTCTGAGAATGTGTTATTGAGGTACCTGAACTCTTTGGGTATTTCATTTATCCTGTGAAAGGGGGAATATTCTTCACATTCAGCAGGCATGTAATAACTTAATGATGACGTAACACAGTAATAAATGGGCAAAATAAAAACCACACACAGTAGTCCAGCTGCACATTGCCAAAAAACTTTGTGATAATTTAACGCTTAAGCAACTACTTTTTCAATTTTTCAACAGGCCACTACTTTTTTATTTAGGTAAAAGCATGGGTTTACTACACCTTGCTGTATGTAAACATCCAATGTTTAAAAAGAAGCTTTATCCAAGCATGTTGTTAATAGACATGTTGAACTAAAGAGTAAAACAGCTAGGAATATAACATCTAGAAACACAGTTTAATTGGGAAATTTGATGAATTACATATTGCTTTTAGCTACATAAGATTCCTGTACCTTCATCAAAACTGATTTTCACCAAGCAGTCTGTCTCCAGGCCAAATAAAGGGAAGACAGGAGTCCCTGCTAAAGAAGGAAGGCACTATTGAAAAAAGAAACCACATACCACAAAAAACACTTTGACATTGTGGCGGAACAGGAAAGAAAACACTTGGTAACCTCAGATATAACTAATGCAACCATGAATAAAACAACTGGAAAAATAGATGCCAACTGCACTGCCAAGCCAGAACTGTTTTTCTAGAGTACTCAACTATCTTTAAACAAACAAACAAACAAATAAATAAATAGTGAAAGCTTATGTAGTTCACATCCCTTTGCATGACTATTGTTTCTATCAGAAAAATTCAGTAAAGCATCACTGTCAGCATTCAAGCATTATCTTAACAGGTCTAAGTGAGAGAAGGTGTTTCTTAATTTAAAAAAAAAAAAAAAAAAAAAAAAAGTAGAAATTTGGCATGGCACAGGGGAATTATTCTGATCCTTTGGGATCTCAAGCAGGCCCCTAGAAGTTTAGAATTCTCTCCACCAGAAGGAGAACAAGTTGCATAATACTTCAGATAAATGCAGTGCTTTTAAAAAAATCTTTTTATTATTTAAATGTCCACTACCTTCCATTTTTTCCCCCCAATTGTTTTCCAATTTATAGATTATTTCCCATATAAATTGACATTAGGCATATCTAAGATTATTTTTCTTATTTACTTCTCTGAATTCCTTAAAAGTAGCCCACTGCCCCACAGAAGTTTGTGGACAACAAACTGAATATCCTATCTAGTAACTGTACACATAACATTTATTTCAGTTCAGTGAAAACTCCTGATTAGGAGGACTCATAAAAGGCAGGGCTTTCCAATATGTAAAGTTACTGCCAAACAAAGTGGCAGCTACAGCTTTGTGAACATAGGCTTATGTTCTCAAAAAATACTGCATTATCAATGCTTAAATTAGTAAGAGTTAGGCACTTAGATATAAATTCATTAACTACATCTTTAAGTATGTTTTTTGCTCCTGAATGTACTACTGAATAGCTGATTTAAGAGGCCTGCGAACTGAAATAACCTCACAGAGATTCAGGCGCTCTCTGCAGGTGTTGGCTGAACTGGAAACCAATAATGTCAGGCTTTGCAGCAATGTAAAGTGAAAAATCACAAGAAAGAGTGAAAGAGTGTCACCTTATAGACAGCAAGGTTGTTAGAGCTATAGTTCAGGTTTTCAGAAATAATACAAGATTTTATACTAAAGAGAAGAAGATAAACTGTCCATTGTTTTAGAAGATATAAAAGAATAGCTTCAGAATATACTTCATACTTCCATCAGATGAGAAATACACCATTTGAATTCCTAATAATACTGGTTTTATTTAGTATTTTTTTATTGTGATTTTGATAATATTCATATAACTAATTTAAAGTTATTTCAGAGCAAATATTTTTAGCCTAGAATAATATTATTCTGCAAATGTTTTCATAATTCTTAGATGGTAACAGACATGCAAATGACAATTATGCTCAAAATGCTTTTTGATAGGTATGATCTGGCATCAATTTTTAAGTAACTGAGTATGTCCTAGCCCCTAAACAGTATACAAAGGAGAAAACAAATCAATGCAAATAACTGGGCAATGTAAAACATCGTAAGTAAAGAGTGACCAGGGAAGTCCTCCTTGTGATCTACCTTGTATATTGTGAAGTACACTAGGAGAGAGTATCAAAGGTTACAATTTTTTTTTTGTTGGTGGTGTTATTTCTTGCAGTTTTAAAAAAAANAAAAAAAAAAAAAAAAAAAAAAAAAAAAAAAGAGGTTATGAGCTGTTCAAAAAACTTACTACAGTTTCTTCTGAAAGGTACATACTGCATTACCCACTTTCATTTTAGGTTATTGACCATTTATCTGCTATTTAGTCCTCATATTTTTGTTTTGTGGAACTGAATTTAAGTGTCATTTAGTCGTTTTGGTTTCTGCTTGGCACTAGTAGAGAAAATGATAGGTTTCATTACGTAAGTAGAATTGTTACCCACACAGTTCTCTTTTTAAATTACTGCAGGAAAGGCTGGTCTTTCCATTTGCCTACTTTTCAGATATGCTTCAGGAAAAAAACAACCCTCCTAAGACAAAGATTTTTTTTGTTGTTGTTAAATTTACGCACATTTAATTACGTAATTTCTCTCTTGCTTTTTCTAAATGAATGCTAATCAGCATAGTAGGAAAAATAAATGCTATTAACTAAACCACATGACAGTGAGAAGGCAATTTATAGATCTGCACAAATGTACCTAAATCTGTTTGCTTCAGCTGGAGAGAACTTGCAAAGATTCCTGCTGAGTAGCAGAATAAATTTCACAAGATATAAAGTTTGTTGTGTCTGAAAAATCATAGGATTGTTTTAATTATATAAAAGAGAGCACCATAAGGTGATAGAGGAGCAGAAGCAGACTGTGAAACATTCCTTAGCTGCAGCATTCATCCACACCTTCTTCCAGTTCCTGCACATTAATCGTTCACAGCTATGGGCTGGGAAATGAGAAGCTATGTCTTTATTTACAATTAAAAATGAACATGACTGAGAAATAGAATTACCATAAAAATGCTAGAATACCTGAAAAGATACTGATAAGTTTTTGTTTAGGCAGCCTTGATTCTCCTCTCATTCTTACCAGTGGAAATCAGTCACCCTCTTGTGGAAACTAGTGTACAAACATCAGTAAGTTAAAAAAAAAACCCACAAAACAACAAAACAAAACAACCCCCCCCTCCAAAACCCACCACCACACCATAAAAGCCCCCAACAACAGAAAAACCAAACAACAACAAAAAAAAMCCCCAAACCCTGAACTCATTGTGACTGAAATACTACATTTGTTCAAAAGCAATGCTGTAGACAACTGACACCTGGTTTCATTTTACAAAATCTGTTCTGTTCAAATCCAGTCAAGAAAACCCTTACCAACTGTTAGCTTTATTATTTGCTAGATCTTTAACACAAAATCCTTGCAGAGCTTCTGAAGAACTAGCTTGTGGAAAGCCATCTTGGGAACATACGGAAATTTTGGGAGAAGTGTTTAAATTCATACAAGTGTGGGAAATTAATTTATTTCCGAGAAAATGAAGATTCTCAAAAATGAAGATCAAGATGACTAAACAGAGCTTACAGTTTGCTAAAATGAACATTTTTCTAGAAGAATATCTACACACACAAACAAAAAAAAAAACCAACCAGGTATCTGAGGTGGCATGTCTGTATCTTGCAGACACTATAAAATTAAACATGCAGATAATGAAGTCATCATGCTAATCATTGAAGGATGCTTATATGCACAAGTCTCCTGGAAAATGTCACCTATGCATTACTTTTAACCAAAAGAAATGCTTTGACCCATGATAACAAACTGGGAAATGTCCTTTAATAATAGGACAATGATTGCCAAAGCTTTACATGATGAGAAGCAGACCATGAAATTAAAAACAGAGGAATTTTAAAGAGCTGGCCTCGAACCTATAATATCAAGCAGGCTGTGGAAGACAGCCTTAGAAGAGAAAGTGGCATTGATCCAATGAAAGTCCAGTTGTCAGTTAAGAAGGCATACGCCTCAAGTTACAAAGCCCGTGATGATGGTCCACTGATGTAGTAGCATCCACATCACATAGCGAGTCCTACAGGGTGGTGTAATCAAGAATCCAATTAAAAGATTTGAAAAAACTGAGCTTAGATTTGTATAGTTTCTTCATACGCTCTGGTGAGCTTACATCATGTTTTAGGAGACCATAATGGTGAGTTCCAAGTTGTTCACAAAAGACATCTAGACAACTTTCACAACACAAACCTCTTCTAAAATGCCAGGCTTCTCAGAGAAAGAGAGGGACTCACTATTCTCTCAAGCAACATCTACTTCAGCAGCCTTACTGTACACACTGATCCAAGGCATCCCATGTTCCCTTGGGTAAAGTGGGTAGACAAGAGTTCAGTTCCAGGTGAACATGGTGATTATTTGTCTACTGGGAAGACTTGCAAGATTTTAAGAAAAACATGCAATGACTGGAATTAGTAATATGGGACCTTTAGTCTCTGCCTGCTGTATTCTGCAGGGTGTTAAAGGGGAAGCATGGGTGAAAAATGTAACAATTGTGAAGACACCAAGGACCTCACAGCAATATTCTGCACAACTGGACAGGCAACCTATTATACATGATCTTCAGCATATATGTTGCCAAGGCAGGGCACAGGAACAAAATCAAGATTGATTTGTGCATATGCTCTGTTCTCATAAACTTTAGGAGACTAAGTAAGATCTGGGTGCATGAATATTTTGTAGGAGCTGAGCATAGGCCAAGTTATTAGTTTGAGCACTGAAATAAGTAAAGTAACACACTAGAACTTGCTAGTATAGTTCCCCTTGCTAATGATAGGTTTCTTCTGATCCACTTTTCCTTTCTGTTTTTTCTTTAAGTTTCACTTTGGGTGAAACAGATTATGGAGTAAAAAAGTAAGCACGTACTGAGAAGATATTAAAGTATGATTGATGAAATCAGCTCAGAAGTAAATGCTTCAAATCAACATCACCATATGAGCTAACAGGTAGTTACAGTAACAAGTGCAAAAGAACAAAATATTTTGAATGGCTATGGATTTTGAGGACAGGATATAAGTTATTCTAGGATTTATTTTAGTGTTGTTCTTGTCTACTGTAATTTTACAACAAGATTGAGGATCACTGCAACATATGGAAAGCACCAAATAAGCATAAGACAGGTCGTATCAGACTAACACCAGTATGCAGTAATAGGTGTAGCAACTGTCTAACTATAACCTGAATTTCAAGGGTTATCAGCTTCCAAGAGTTTACTATGGCAACCTGGCTCCTCTATTTCCACAACATATTCCATCCTTCATTTCCAACCTTTCACCTGCATCGGAATTGTCCTTTTTAGAAAACTCGCTTTTCCCATAAACCCCAAGTGTTTTAAAATAGATTTCTTCTTCTAGATCAAGAATAGATCCTCCATTTCCCCATGTCCTTTCCATAATACCTGTCAAATGCTCAGCCACTTAAGCCTCTGTATCTGTCATCTAGTGCAAGGGACAGATGGTATGAAAATGAGAGCATAGTAGACGGTGAACAGGCATACTAACACCAGGGATAAGCCATGGGATAGCAAAGAATGTAGCTGAATTTTAACATTTATTCCACCGTGCTGATCTAATTCTAAATTGTGCTAAACCTTCTTTTCAGGAGATATAAGTGAGCCATGTCTTGTACACCATCTCCTGTAGAAGAAATCAAGATTGTCCTGTCTAGTCCTTGCTCTACCCCAGTAGAAAACCCACTCTCAATGCTATTACAATTGTCTTTGGCAGAAAGTAGATGACACAGGGCAAATTCATCCATAAACGTACTTTCTGTAAGGTCTTTACCTTTTGTACCCTCTCCCCACCCAAAAAGTTTATGCTTATTTTTGTATGTGTTACACTGCCCTTTCTTTTCTTCAAAAGCAGAAAATTGCTGCTATTGCAACAGTACTTTTGGTCATAATCTGAGAAAAGCAAATTTGCAATCAGGAATTAAAGGAAAAATGGCTCTTAAATGTAAGAGATTTAACCCAAATTACACTAAGAGTTTGTCCATTAACACTAGATTGTCAGTTGTATTTTCTCAGCTTTAAGGTCCTACACAGGCATACTCATCATGACAAACTAATCATGCAGTTTTCCTCAGCTGTATGTCATTAGCACATTTACAGTTAGCTGTATAAAAGGTAGGCATCTAGTTTAAGTTAATTACTGGACTCCCTTTATAGTCAGTGTAAGACATAGGCAACTCTAGATGCATTTCATCTGAAATCAGGTGTCTCAAATAGGTGGGATGAATTACTCTTTGGGATGCCTACCTTTGTCTCTGAGCAAAGAGGTATTCTGATTAAGTACCTCATGACTTGTAGAAAGCTACAGTTAGGCAAGATCAATCCAAGCACCCCTCAGAATCCATCTTCATTAACCACTGTCATTCACAGAGGATTTTTGGTGCTGTCATAAATAACAGATTTTTAAACTTAAACATTTATTCTGATCTCTCAATATGCATGGTAAGTTTTCCCTCATATTCCTAGTTAATCCTCCCTAAGCTATCGTTACCGAGTTTTCTTAAAGCCATTTCGTTTTTGCTTAAAGCAAGTGAACTGGAATGCCAACTAAAAGTTTTTGCTATGTATATTACAAATACAGTTTGACTTATTGCAAAAGAATCAAAATCTACATTAAACTGATTATCTTGTCTTCATGCATTCTGCTGTCAAGAGATTATTATGCATTTTACACATTATTAACTTGGGCTCCATTAATAGTGACAACACAGAAGTATAAATTCCTGTGAAACATCATTTTTTCCCCTCAGCATCCACAGTCTATGATCTCTCATGACCATGGTCTTCTGAATTTCAAGAAAACATAGACTGCAAGAAATATCATAAATAAGAATTAAAACAATGGTTCAACAGAGAACTTTTTGGTGATCAAGCTACAGCGTATACACAAGAATCTCAGGGTAAGTGAGGGAGACAGGGCAAGGTCATGCGAGTTAACATAAAGTAGAACTTAATTTAAAATTTCCCATCATTCTTAGAAAATAGCGATGAATTTAGGGCACTTGCTGGGTACACGAAAAAAAATATATATGCAAAGACTGAAGAGAAAGGTATTATAAGCAGGTAAGTGGATACTTTAAACTAAAAGAGACAATATCAAGTCTGTATAGCAATGAAAAATTAGTATCACATTGCTGTAGGCTTTAAAGTAAAAAAGAACTTTTAGCACTTACCCTGTAATGAGTTTTCTGAGTAACACCGACGTTGACAAGCTGATGATTACTTTACATTTTCATAGTAAGGAAACTTACATTATGTCAATCGTGGATAGTAATTGTAAGATTTTACAAAATGGGTAGATCTGAAAAAGAACTCCAGAAACTTGAAATGTGAATCAAAAATTTGTAATTCACACCCATTTTTCTAATTTCCTATATTGATGTCATCTTGCAGAATAAACTTACTGAAAAATAAAAGGTAATCTAAGGAAATAAAAAATGTCTGTTTAAGAGTATATAAATAACATATTATTGGACAGTTAGATTGTGACATTTAATATAACTGAACAAACCAGTTTATTGCATATTTTTGGTTAAAATACTTGAATTACTAGAATAAGATTTTTTTCTTTTTTAGAAAAAAAAAAATCACATTTCATGCTGTGACTATGCAGTTGTCAAGAATACACAGTATATGGTATTTTATATAGTAAAATGCAGTATTTTAAGCTGCTTACAGATACAGAACTAATTAGTTCACCAGTAAACATGAGAAGTATTTGTGTGTTATTATTTAAATTTTTCAGATTGACAAAAAGAGACACTGAAGGCAAAGCAACTTCTCTGATGTCACAGACTAGGAGAGAACATAAAACAACTCAGCCTGCAACCCAAGCTCACTTCCTTTATTCTTTCAACTCTATTCAGAAAGGATCTTTCTTTCCTTTAAAGAAATATACAATAATTTCTGACAGGAACTCCGCATCTTTAATATTAAAACTAGATTTCTGAGTAACTAAACTTTAGAGCAAAAACCGTATTATCATTGAAAAAGTTAAAAGACGGTTCAACGTAATCCAGATTTTTCACCAATAGAAAAAAGTCGTATAGAGCAAAGTTTGAACTTTTAAATTTGTGTGAGGGATTTTTTAAAATTTATTTTCAACACTCATAATAGGCATTCTAATGAGCTGATTAAAATTCTGAGTGATTAAAATGAAAACAGAAGACCTGTATCCAAGAGCAGAACAAAATGATCATTATATCACACTAAAGCTAGGTGTTGGGGGGGGTGGGGGTGGTGGAATCTGTAAAATTCCTGCCTAGGTAAGCTTCTCCAGAAATTATTTGTGACATTGTACATTAACAGCATAATATGCATAAAAAAGGAATTTCTGTAATCATTAATTCTTTTTTTTCAGTAGAGTCTCTTGAAACAACAGACTATTTCTTTCTAAACTTTATTCTATGACAGCATGCAAATTTTTTATGGAAAACTAAGAAGCAGACAACACAGACTCCTTGTTTAAGCAAAAATGTACACTGAAGTTTATAGCTTTCCCTGAAGAAAAAAAAAAACAACAACAAACCCCACAATTGTCTAAGGTATCTAATACTACCACATTCATAATGCAACTCTGATCCATGGTGTAAACAAATTGAGTTGGATTGCTCTTGGATAAGAGTTCAGCAGTGTAATTCATCTCCCCTAACTCTAGGATAGTCTTGGAGAAGACACTTTGTGTGTGTATGTAAGAATAAGACACTGTGTGTCTGTGTGTACGCTCATATACATGCATGTATGGAAGAATAAGACAGCAAAACATTTTTTCCCCCCTAAACCTGTGTTTTAACAGCCTTAGAAATTTTAGAAATATTCACTTTTAGGATTTGTTTTCCTTCTACRCTCTCTGTACTAGATACATTTAGCCATTAATGGATAATGGGAGAGTGAAAAAAATACATTTTTACCAGTACAAACACAAAGGTTCCAAAACCAATATTAAATTGGTCGAGTTTTTTAGTTGAGTACAAAGGTAAAAGTGGAAGCTTACATTTAAGAATTAACCTGTAAACAGTGAATTCTTAAAGGCACAAGCCATTGCATAGTGAAACTACTATGAGACATTAAAATCAATATAAAGAACCAAAGAGCTCACATACATCACTTATCTGAAATTAAGATCTGATAAATGTGAAGCATCCCATCAGTCAAAAAGTGATCATTTCCCAGTTAATACCAAGCTAAATGCATGAAAATGAGGAAGAACATTCAGAAAAAAAGTGAGAAGGAAACCATCAAGGGAACATATGGTGCCTAATACAATGGTACCTAGGTCCTACATAATTCTTAGATCCTATGTGAGAGCAATGGCCATAATCACGTTTGGAGTACAGCCAGTGAGTAATTCAGAAGCTTCCTCAGGACAGAACTGGAGAGCCCTGAAAAATAAGACTGACTCAGCAACAGAAAAAGAACTTGCTTACAGTTTGAAGAGAAGCAGCTTTGAGAAAGTACCACAGTTATTCTCTTTTTCTTTTCAACAAATTATGCCCCTTTCTTTCCTAAAGGCAGAACCACAGAGTACTTTGGCTCCCCACAACTAGTGGGGTAGAAGATGACATGTTCAGAGCTTTGCAGTTCTGAGACTCTTCAGCCCAGATACGCAAAGGTAAGAATGACACTCTAGCTGCTCAAGTTTAATGATAAATCCCTGCTGCAAAATTAAAAAAAGGAAATTTCCACACAATGGTTAACTTGGCATTAAAACCTAGACTCATAGCTCATCTGTCAGAACAATTCAGTCAGTAGCCAGAAGCCTAGGTTTTATCCCCAGGTAGGTCATGACTCATTTTATAGCTTTCTACCTCACATACACTAAAAAAAAAAAAAAAAAACCCCAAACAAACAAAAAAAAAAAAAAACCCAAAAAAACAAAAAAAACACCCCACCAAAACAAAACACCNNAAGTTTAATGATAAATCCCTGCTGCAAAATTAAAAAAAGGAAATTTCCACACAATGGTTAACTTGGCATTAAAACCTAGACTCATAGCTCATCTGACAGAAAAATTGAGTCAGTAGCTAGAAGCCAAGGTTATACCCCTAGGTAGGCCGTGACTCCTTTTCTAGCTTTCTACCTCACATACAAAAAAAAAAAAAAAAAACCACCCCAAACAAACAAACAAACAAAAAAACCCAAAAAAACAAAAAAAACACCCCACCAAAACAAAACACCCAACAAAAAAAACCAGCAGAGTTGCATAACTATCATACTAGATCAAGCAAATACAGACTGGTTCGGTTTTATTTTTCTGACTACACTTGGCATAAGTGAATGCACAGAAGGAATCAAAAAGAGTTAGTGAGGAGAGGTTTGGAGAACTGGGGTTTTATAGCCTGGAGAAGAAAAGGGTAAAGGAGAATGTAATTGTTGCCTTCCGCTATGTAAAGGAGAGTTGTAAGTAAGAGTGAAACAAGCTCCTCTCAGAGATGCACAGTGAAAGGACAGGAGGCAACAACTACAAGATTCATCAAGAGAAATTTAAGATGGAGATAAGGGGGAAAAATCATAACATATATATATCTATATATATATCTCTCACAGTGTGTTTAAGCACTGGAACAGTTTCCAAGAGAAGTTGTAGAATTCCCAGTTCCTGGAGAGACTCAAAACTCAACCAGATAAATGGCTGCGCAATGTAACCTGACTTGTAATTTAGCCCTGCTTTGTTCTGTGGTGTAGGCAGATGACCTCCAGATACCTGTCCCAATGTAAGTTTTTGTATGATTCTAAGTTGCAGCAGACTTTACTACTACTGCCAAGTATGCAAAATACCCTCCAGGGGCTGAAGGGGTGAGTGCATGAAAACATTCTCCTGACTGAAAATTGTATTTTGAATCTTTCTGCATCTTCATGCACTGTTTTACAACAAATACATTACTCTGAACTGTGTAATTTGTGGAACATACTAGGGTGCTGTCTCAGACAATCAACAGCTTTAAGAAATGAGATCTCTCTATCTAGATGATAGACTGCATTTTAAAGACAATCTCATGACTAATACAGGGAGCACAATGTAGTTATACTGTCTCCTGAGAGGGACAATGTGATTTCTGGAATCCTCCCAGTTGTGCTGTTTCTGAGAGAAGGTGTAGACTGCTCCACTTGATATTTATATCAGTGCAGGCTTTAGATCAGCAGATGATAGCACCATTTATAATATCCAAAACATTCTAGCCATCACTACTCTGATCAGCTGCTTTTTATGTTCTCTTCCCTACTATTTTTGATACAGGTAGCGAAAGTAGCAGTACCAGATGAGGGGAAAGGAAGAAATGTAGAGTGAAAAGGGATTATGAAAAGGCTAAGTTATGAGCCTGCTCCTTTTCCCACTTGCACACAGGACTACTATTGCTATCTAAATAACATGATTACACCCCTGAAGAACGTGGGAAATGGGGTGGAGAACTAGCCTCCATAAAATTCTATGGTAAATGCAAAACACACTTACTGCCATAAGCTTGCAGGCCACATTCAGAAGGTCAGCGGTCAGTAGAAATTTACTGCACAACTCTTGGTACTACTCTTAGAGGATTTCAAGTATTAGTCATCATGTGAACAGGTAGAGGTTTCAGCTAACTTCTGGTGGTAAGAGAGAATAAAAAAATTTATAAAAATCAACAGAAGATGTTAAAAAAAAAAAAAGCAGAAAGAAAGAACAATGGTGGAGACGCACAACATGGATGAAGCCACTGTATAAAACAAACTGGCAGTAGCTTTTTGGAATTTTGGAGAGTTGGAAGAAGGTGCAGATTTCTGAAAGGGCTGAGACATGGCTAAGCTGAAAGCATTTAGAGCTAAATACAAAATATTACAAAATCCAACCTTTCTTTAAAAAAATAATAAAAAAAAAGATCAGGTCTATCAGCTTTAAAAGGACATAAGGAGCCTCAAAGCACTCATTCACAACAGCAGGAAGCAAGCCCATTTATCATGGTCCAACCAGCCACTGCATCATAGAAAGCAATAAAGGCAATTCTCAAAGACAAGCGAGCTAGTGCTGCTGGATTAACACAGCACTTGTTTGGAAAAGGAGTTACCAACCTAGAGCACAGCATCCCTGCAAATCTTTGTGAAAATGTTTAGCAGGGTGCAGACAAGTCACATAAATACTTTTCTACAATTTTGGCAAACTAAAAGAAAAATCTGACTGAATAATAGTTCATAACTACTCAAAACTACTGTTTTTTCCTGTGTTCCTGAGTACTATAAATGTAAATTTGTATTTATAAATGCCTCTTGATTTATAAATTTGTATGCCAAGCGGTAGAAATCCAATAACTGGGCCTAACTTTACTGCACTGACTCTTCAGCAGCATGCAATCCAAACAGGTTTTCATAATATTATATTCTATTTCTGCTTACAAAGATTGCAACTTTAAGGAGATTAGTAACAGGTTTAAAGAAGTATTTTTTCCTCTGTTTAAAATGACAGCCAATACTACTCAAATTTTCAATGTTGCAAATGTTTATTTATGTATTTCAAATGAACTTAGAAGCAGTAGTCACATCTCATCACAGCTCCTAATTACCTGCACAGAGGAGAAGGAAGAAACAAAATTCACTTTTCACTCCCCGACCATGCTACAGGACCTGCCGAGTGAACAACATAAGTAGAAGAGACCAAGGTCATGCACACAGAAGTGCAATAAAACACAACTGCTGAATGAAAATGCATGGCATATCTCATTACAGCTCAAGTGGAAGTGTCCTGCCAGTCCCCAAGATGATGCTTTCTGGCCCACCATCATTGCCTTGGAGGAGATAGCAATGGCTGCTGTTTGAGGAGCACACACAGCCAAAGAACCAAACGGCTCCAGCTGGTTCACAGCGCAGAATTTTGCAAAGAGGAGTCCTTCACCTCCTGTTCCTGAACACAGTCAGTCGCTTAGATCAAAGAGCTACTACACCTACAYGCATCACAAGAAGACAGTCCTAAAAATGGTACTCAGCCTCCATCAGAGAAGAGGCTAGACCAGCCTGTAACCCACACTACATTGAGCAAAAGGCAACCAGCACTGAAACTGTGATTCTAAGACAACGTTTATTTCACACGCTATTTTCTGGAGCCATCCACCACATTCCGGCATTCAGAGCAATCTGTAAAAGTGAAATTAACGTCCTATTGCAGACAATGTGATCCTCTGATTAGTCCTTCCTATTTACAAATAAGCTTAAAGGTACGAGTCACCTTGTGGCCAGTGGGACTAGAAACTCTAGAATTACTCTGTAGACCTACTCTAATGATGTAGGCAAGTGATCTTTAGGAAGGTTTGGCTAAGTCAAAGACTCTCATTCAAATATATTCTTCAAACCACAGAAGCTTTTCAGGATTGTATAAAAATATTTAAAAGACAAGAAGTGCTCCCTAAGGAAAAAAAACCCTGTATTTTCATTTACTCACGTTAGGAACTGGCCTTACAAGCTTGCACTGGGCCACAGAATATGGAGCCATTCCTGCAAATATTTAACTTGGAGAGTGCTTCTGCTACTGCATTAGCACTTCTGCAAGAGTGGACAAGTATGAAATGGAGAACTACAACCCGCTCCTCTYTTCTCAGTTTTATGAGGTATTTTGTACATTTGTTTTCTGTCTTACAGGGAGACTTCCTGTGTTAGCCAATGTCTGAAGTTACTTTGTCACTGCTGCCAAACACAGCAGGGAATTACAAATAAGGAAATATATTTGGCTGATCTGTGTATCAAGAAGCACAAAGCTAAATTCACAAGAATGATTTAGTAGTGATTTCAAATGCAGTCATAAACAAGCTTTACAGTCTCCTCTCTGCACTCAGCTCAGATAATTTGGTGAATGAGGACTTACACAAATACTCAGCTCTTTTTGACACTGTGGCATATGATGGACTGGGTCTTTTGGAAGAGCCTTTATAAGATAGGTTTATTTCACTAAGAAATCTAAGGACATTTAAATCTGACTTTCTCTATCGTTTAGGTTTCTTTTACTTTAGATCATTCTGTCCCAGTAGGTAGTTTAATAAAGGATAACAAGATCACCTATGTGAACAATTACAGTATTTCAGTTCAAAACAAAATAATGCTTCTTTGCTCTCATAGTTAACATTTGTTCTTCAAGACACTGAAGAGAGACCCAGAACATTTCCCAATGTGGTAAAACCCACAAAGGAACAGAAAATAAGGTTCTTTCACAAATTATTTTAACAGCCCCAGCTTGCACAATCTGCAGCTCTTTTGAGGTCCACMACACACAAGCAATGCCCTGTAATTCATAGGAGGAGCAAGACTACACAGCTGGCAGCCACCACTGCCTTCTCCCCGTTCTTTTAATAGGGTTTTAAAGCACAAAAGAGTTTCTGTCAGGAGTTAGTACCACCATAATGCACGTACCAGTGCAAATTCCCTGTTGTTCTATGGGATACAGAGAAGGAAAAAAAACCTCCATGCTCGTTTTCCTGACCTTTTGCTTTCCAGCCCTCAAAGGTCACCTCTTCTCAAGACATCACTTCATAGTGCTTAAAAACACCTTCTCAAGTCTGAGAAGTGAGTATGATAAGCCAAGTGAAGGTTTACTCACAAAGAGTTTTCTCAATTCATTCTCTGCAGATACTGGGGTCAAAGCAGGTTACCAAAGTCAGTGCAGGCTACAGAATAACTACCTTACTGGAAAACTACCAGACAGTACTACAGTCATCAAACTGTATGGTGCTAAATCTATCTTTGCAGGGTCAACAGGAATAAAGTTAAAAAAGAAATTGTGTAGAACAGATTACATAAAAAGTAATAAAAGTCATAAAAAATAAGCAGCATTTTTCTCACCCACTCAGAAGAACTGCTAGCTTAGTAGCATACTGAACAAATGAAGATAACAGCAAAATAATGGGCTCGTCAAAATTAAGGAAATCCCTGTGGAGCACATAATAAGAAGAGACTGGATGCTGTTTTACAGAAAAAAAAATCTCATTGCAATGATGCATGGTGAAGAACATAATATAGTATAAAATAGTAGGTGGAAAGCTGGTTGCTTCATGCAAAAGAACCCAGCATACTGGAAGAACAGGAAGAGTTAACTGTTAGAGTTAACTTCAGGAACGGTCACCCCTATATGGCTGTTGAAATCAGCAAGACCCTTCATTGATTACAGTGAGACAATGTCCATTAGAGAGTAAGTCTGCCTTTAAATAGCAGCTTTCTTCCATGATTTTAAAATACATATCTGTATACGGACGTGTGCACAAGGTAGTTGCATTATTTAAAGCCTGTTCTTCCTGTAACTATCTGAATGAAAATATTAATTATTGGTAAGCATACCCATCAAAATTACACAAATGCATTGAGGAATAATACGTTACATGTGAGTCTGACATTTAGATTAAAAAAAAAAAAACCTCTAAAAAAATACTTATTTTTCCTGCTAAAAAAAGTATGGCAAAGTTTAATTCTACCCACAAAGCTGCAAAGTTCATGAATTACACATATATAGCTCCAAAGAGCTAGGTAAATATCACTTAGAAGAAAAAATAAAATTATTCTCTAACTACAACTGCACATCTGACTTTCCTGCCTGCATTAGGATGCTTACAATACATCATGTTAATCTGTGATGGGATATACCATAGGTGACAAAATGTGAGGCAAAGCCAAAGAAAATACGTTGCTTACTGCTGTCAGCTTTGTTCCATATTAGATATTACAGCAAGTAGAATCTGTTTTATAGAAAGAACACTACAGAATATCCACTGCTCTTTGAATGAACAATCAGTGTAGAAAACAGAAAATCCAAACTGAGACCTGGTACCTCATTTGTCAGTATATAGACTGTTTCTTTATGGATGATTCTATATGCTTTATTACTAGACAGCACACTGAGGCTACTCTTATTTTAACACAATACTATTTCAGTGAGATTTTTCTCAAGCTCTAATCGGACAGATTATTATTTTTAACCATGTTTGATTTTTATTGCAAAAAGGAACATCCACTGTTTGGAGCTCACTCTGACCAACTTGATATCAATAGGAACAGTTTTTCTTACAGAAGTTAATTTTTTTAAAAAGTATCTTCAGGAACATCTTGGACATTAAGCTAAAATAAATGTTGTACAATTAAATAACATTTTAAGTTTAGAAATACCTAAGAGAATTAATTACACACAGTTCAGTAATTGGAAACTCGGATCTGGTTCCTCATTTAGAAATAAACAATTCAATTTATCAGGTATCTGAAACTTATTTGAAGTGTTACAAACTCAAAGTCATTTCTAAGTCCTTTGATGATATCATGCAGATCGTTCTGTCTTTCTGTTTTTTCTCTATGGTGGTAAGTATCTAGGTTTTGGATTATCTTGATTAAAAAATAATCACATTTATAAGGTTAGTAATTTGGCTGTCTTCCCAATTTAAATATTTGAAAATAAACACACTGTATTTTTCTTAGTTTTTCTTTCTCAAGACTGAATGCACATTTGGTCCCTTAGACAAGGAGACAACACAGTTAAATGGGAAAACAATGAACTTGCATCCCTAACTATTATATGAGGACATTCATTATAAAGGTATATCACATTAATGAACAGTGTGGTTCATGCCACCCGCATAGAAACATTATCAGCAACAGCAGCCCTGCAGGGCCTCAAAATCTGTTGTCACTTTGGAATGTAGAATCAAATTAGCAAAGTTGTGCTCAAAGGATGAGATTCTGTAAGGTTTTTAAACATGTCAGACAGAAATTCGATTAAGATTAATTCAAGCCAAGCAAGCGATTTTAGAGGCATTGGAAGCAATTTCCTTTCACATCATGGTCATGTGCTGCTGACATGAATGCCTGGAGAAAAATGTGCTAAGTTCCCAGAGACAAGATCTTACTATGGAGAGGGAACTATATTATGTCCTTGTAAGTTTAGTTTGTAAAATAATAATACTAAGGTAACGAGTATTGTAAAGAAACATACAAAATATTCATCATGCATCATAAATAATTGGCTCTGGAGACAGGGCATTTCAAATACCACAATCACATTTTCAAGCTGGTTTGTGTCATCAACTTTTAAAGGTGAGTCTCTTCAAAAGAATTTGCTGGATGAATAAGATTTAATCTAATGCCATTTTAGAAAAATGATAGCAGTGCTCATCAAATTATTAGTGCACTGGTAAAGCATTTTGAATCTAAATCCTTCACCACTTTCATTTATTTTATGATGTTGAAAAGGTTATCCTTCAAAAACTGTCAACCAATTCACATAAAAGATTTAATGTTTTAAGGATAGATAAGAGGAAAACATGTCATTATATCTTTGAAAGAAGATGGATTCTAACAACTGTAAAATTATCATTTTTCAGAAGATGGAAAAAGAATACACGGGCTTTTCACTTCATTCTCAACTCAACATAGGCAGCCTAAAGCTATGTAATTATTTTCTAGACGTAAAAACGTTCAAGGAAAAAGAGACTGAATTTTTCCTATTGAAATAATCTTGTGAATTTAAACCAAGGAATGTTTTTCAGCCGTTTTCAATTTGTACCCCCCCAATCTTTTTTTTTTTTTTTTTTTTAAAATAGAGAGGCAGAGTCCTGCATAGCTCATTTAAAAGTACTAATAAGTTGTTCAATTTTCCTAGTCACCATTCACAGACCTTTTTAAAGTAGTTAATGGACCAAAATAAAGAATAATAAATAAAAAACAACCCAACAGTTTGACAGTCATTCCCATATAGACATAAGAAACTGACTTCTTATGCAATGGGGAACTTGGTTTCAAGCAAAGATAAGTAACCATGAAAAGAAGAAATATATAGCTAGGAAGTGAATATATGAAACTTAAAGACTGGAATTAATAACAAGTATGAACAAAATTCCAAGGAAATCTTAAAACACATACTAGTAGTATAGCCATACAAGTTGGTTTGTATCTGTCCTTGGATAAGGATTAGCAAAGATACGAAACAGAGAAATGTTCTCTTTCACTTGCATACTTGAAATCATTCTAAGAGTGTTTTCTAAGTGGCCAGACAGACAGGTGATGCATGGTAAGTATATTCTTCATGGACACAGTGGGGGCTTGCAGATTATTTGCTCCAGTTTGCAATGGTTGAGAAATTACAACGCAATTTCTTAGCAAACTCAGCAACTTACCATCTATGCCGCAGGCAAAGTTAAAGTGAGAGATATTATTATGAGTTATGATTTCTTCATTCTGGACTACTTAAAGATCACATTCAGCTTTCGCTTTCTTTGATCAGAGTCTGTCAGACAGTGAGCATTGGATTCTTTTTGCCCTCAAATGATACTGCTAGCAATATTTTTTAACTGGGCACAATCTCTGCTGTGTTAAAATACAATTCAAACTGTACTTCTGATTTCTTAGGTCTTGTCCTAAGCTTTAGCCCTCACCACTCTTAGCGTCAATCCACACAGCCCTTTATTAGAACTAGCAGGGAAAAAAACCTCATGGTACAAGAACTGTAACTGGACAACATACCTTTTCAGACTTAAGATTTACAATTGTGGAAGAAATAAGCTAGTCATGCCCTTTCCAATTTACTCTTTTGCCCAATGAAAAGCAAGGCTTGACACACTCTAAATCTGATAATTCTCATCCTCAGAAGGCGAAGGCTCAACATTCTATTATAGTTTGATGGAAAAATATGTAGTGACCTGCTCAACTCTGGAATATCCTATCTGCGTCAAAAAAAAAGGAGTGTTGATCCCTTCATGCCACTAGTTCTGAGCAAGATGGTCATAAGAGTCTGAAATTGTGCCAGCTAGCTCCAAAGGTATGGTGAATTATGAGTAGACAGAGGGGTTATATGAAATAATGTGAATGACTAATAAGGCTGTAATTATTGTTTCCCAAAGACTGTCATTGCTATCTAAACCCAGTGCTTTACAACTTCTAGCTTTCAAACATGTTCATTGGTATGAGGAAGGAAAAAAAAAAAAAAAAAAAAAGTAGTGATTTTAATATGTTTTAATCTCGGTATGAAAGCAGCCCCAGGACAAAGCTTTTCACTAGAAAAAAAATAAAAGCTTTTGGTAGTTGTCATCCTGACTACTTTCCATTTTTTCCCTGTTACTATGTATGTCATCTATTGTCTACAATCCTTTTGCAGTGTCTAGGAAATCAAATGGATTTTGAATGACTGGAGTTAACAGACAAATGCTAAAATGGCAGCCTCATTCTTGGTGACATGTGTAACTCAGATCCAATATCATTGATGCAATTAATGCTTTTTTCAACCACCAAAAAGTTTTTCCTTCATTGAACTTCAGACCATTACCTTTAATCAATAATGGGAAAATTCCCTATGAGTTGGAGTTTAAAACCATAATGCAGTGAAGTGAACATAAGATCAAGTGTGATCTAGAAACCCTCAGAAAAAGAACGCCCAAAGTCTATCTTGCTCATTAAAAAGACCTCGAACACCAATCATACTGGTTGTTGATAAAGATACAATACAGATTTAGTTTACTGGATGTCAGTCATATAAATTGTATCCAGAAATCATCACAAAAAAATAAAATACAGTAGGCAGTTTGTGATGTAAACTACAGAAAGAGGAGGAGGAAGGCTGTTGGATAATGAACATGTTAAAATATTCAGTAGAAGGCAGAGGGAGAGAAAAATCAAAAACTATAGACAAGGAACGAAAGAGATATTTTAAGACTATTTGTAGGAAGATGGCAAATTATTTTGTAAAGCACCTATAAAAATCCTCATCATGTATAGAGAAGATATTCCTGACCAATACTGCTGTATCAGAGAAGTGTGAGTTGTGTTTTTAAAAACAGTTAAAAAAAAGTATATTGTTCCTCAGCTATTTGGCATATCTTGCTCACAAAGCCAGGGTCAAACTGCTCCTCAGATCTGCGTTGTGACAAAATTGTTTCCATGTGAGAACAGAAAGGAATTTGGAAGTTTTGCTTTCACCTATGATGCTGGCTATATATACCTCCCTAAAATACCTTAGTCATTTGTGGCTCTCTGTCCTCTCTTATTCTTTTTCCTTGGGCGTGGAAAAATTTAGCTTTCAAAATACAGACTAGTCCAAATTATGAGGTTTAAAATAAGAATAGGTGGGTAAATTAAATGGTTTTGTGATATACTGCACTAAATTATTGAATGGGTCTTTCTGGCTTCTATGGCATTATGACAACATGGTAGATAAAATGACCCTAAGTGGAGAACAAATAACAATGTTTAGGCAGAGGCTGGCATGTCATAGATTTATACAAAAAAAATTGAACAGTTTCCTAATATCAGGAGAGCAAGATCAAGAAGATGAGAGTAACAAGCATTGGATGTGAATGTAACTGAAACAAGAGGAGGATGTGAGTTATAGATTCTTGTGAAAGACAAGTTCAGGCAGTGGTCAAAATGGGCAGCGTTACACACTGGTGATCAACAAATTTATGGGCATAAGGAACAGAGAAGCAGGAGGGTTCAGTACCAGGGAAAATTCAAAGCTAAAAATAACTTGAATGAGTCAATTTGTTGTTCGTATTCACTTGAATTCTCCTCCATCTTGATTTAATAAATGCTATTTGCTTGAACTCCATTTTCCTCCTAATTTATGGGGGTTTTGTACACTGCTTCAAAATCCTTCAGTTCCACAACAATATTACCTCTTGTTAAGCAGTGTTAGGAGTGGTTGCCACCTCCAGCAGCTCTGGTCTCTCTTCTCTGAGTTTTTTTCCTTTCATTTCCACAGAGCAAAGTAACACAACAAGGGAAAACGTAAGCAGCAGAAACATGGAATGAAAGTAAAACAAGTATACAGCCTTAATTAAATAAGGGCAAGAATGAATTATATCCTTCCTCAAACATTTGAAGGTTGTGCACACCCGACAATGAAATCCAATAGTGAGAGAAATAGTATTCCAGAGGAAGTTATGATAACCTCTTGCAGTAATACTGATCAACGCCATAGGAAATACATTAGCTTTATACTATGGAAAACAATCAAAGTGTAAGGGACAGCGAGTAGAGGATTTTCCAGCTCCAAATTTCTAAGTGTACCCTTTTCTAAATTCTCTAAGTTTACTTGTATGGAAGCTGTTCCATCACTTTGATCATCCTGCCCATCCTTCTCAGAACCTTTTCTAGCTCTACTACATTGTTTTTGAAATAGGAGCAGAACAGTCCACAGTTACCGAGATAAAGCATGGATGTATAGTCTAGCATTATTATGTTCTTTGTTTTGTTCTCTATTTCTCTCCTAGTAATTCATAACACTTTTTGGTCAATATTGGACTGACATATTCATGGACCTAGCATAACCCCAAATTCTCACTCCTGCATAGTAATGGCCTGCTCAAAGCCAATTATTGTGAATGTGATAGTAGGACTTTTCACTTTCTTGCATGATTTTGCATTTATCTGGATTGGATTTCATCTTTTTATTGTTCAGTCTTGTGTCTTGCTATATCTTTCTGAAATTACTTAATAGTTCACCTTTTTCTTTAATACCCTGGATAACCAGTAAACCAATAAAGCCATCAAAATCTTTTCACCTCATTGTTCATGCCTTTTCATAAAGTCATTTGTGAATAATTTTGAAGAGCACTGGTCCTAGCACAAACCCTTGAAGGATTCTCCTGGTGACCTGCCTCCACTGTCAAAACATCTCCAGTGAAATAATTTCAGTAATTTCTACCCTGCAAGTGAATTTTCAGATGGATACTGACTGAAGCCCAAGCTAAAACTTGTGAGTGGAAAAAAATAAATTTCAGAGTCACCATGTGTCTGTAACTTGAGTCAGCTTTGTCATCAAATGCCGATTCTCACTTGTGGTTTCATTCTTACTTTCAACAGAAGACACAGACAGGCTCAGTAAAAGTTACCTGAATACGTAGCTTACGCTACAGGGGAAAAGATGGAACCCTTGTACTGACTCCGCATCTTCAGACCAAAATGGAAATAAGTGTGTCCTGGTTCCAGCTGGGACAGAGTTAACTTTCTTCCCAGTAGCTGGGGAGGGTGTGCTGTGTTTTGGGTTTGGTATAATAGGAGCGTTGATGGCCCATCGATGTTTTGGGCGTTGCTGGGTGGTGCTTGCACCAGGCACTTTTCGGCCTCCCATGCCCTGCCAGGTGCATGGGAGCTGGCGGGGGGAGCATAGCCGGGGTGGCTGACCCAGCTGGCCAATGGGGTATTCCATACCATGTAACGTCATGCTCAGTATAAAACTAAGGGTGTGTGGGGGCTCTGGGTTCCGGGACGGGCTCACGCGTTTTTTGGGCACACATTGGCTCGGCAATGCATCGGTTCGGGCAGGTGGTGAGCAGTTGCATTGTGCATCACCCGCTTTGTATATCCTATTGTTGTTGTTGTTACCACTGTTATTATTACTGTTCTACTTTGTTTTATTTCAATTATTAAACTGTTTTTATCTCAACCCGCGAGTTTTCCTACTCGTGCCCTCCCGATTCTCTCCCCCATCCCACCGGAGCCGGGGGGTGAGCGAGTGGCTGCGTGGTATTTAGGTGCTGCCAGGGTTAAACCACAACAAAGTGTTATGGAGAGAAGTCCATGACTGAAATTCACTCACAGAACAGGCCTAGATGCCCATAAACCCCACTTTCTCTACAGTATAATGCTTTAACCAAATGTGTTGAGAACAGCATAAAGTGGATTAGAGAGACTGTAGAAAAAGCAAAAAATGGGGAAAGTGTTTATTTATAACATACCACATTAAACTTTGTGAATCATGCAGGTGTCACAACAGTGCTGTGTAAGAAAGTCATCCAGAGATATAAAAATAGACAGCTGCACTGTCTCTACCTATTTCCTTTCAGTAGAACAGTGCCTAGGGCCGGAAGCACACCTATGAGTTTAAATGCACTTGCACAATGTGGAAATGAAGGATTTGAAATTAGATGGTCATTCAGATGGGTAAAATAAATACAAGTGTTTATTTCAATACAAAGGTGCTCTCTAAGGAGTCTATTTTTGCATAAATATCAGACTTGATGTAATCCGAAAACTTTAAAAATTAAATATCATTCTCTGGTTTCATTTTCCTAAGCTCTTCATATAGACTCAGTGGCGTGGAAAAGGCTAATACATGATTTTGATGTGTCTTTGCCTGTCAAAACAACAGAACAGCTCCATTGCTGGAGTAGCTGAAACTGTTGAGAGATTGAAACTGAGATGCACCAAGTCATCTATGAGATAAACAATACGTAATATGTGGCAGAAATCTGTTTCCATTTGGAAACATGATGAGAAATCAACATGAATATCACATTTCTAATCATGCAAAATTGCCAGGTTGATTTTCAAGTCATTATCCCTGTAATCAGATAAAAAGTTCTCAAAGCCAAATTGTTCCTATTTGTGGTCTCTTGATCATAGCCTGTCTAGACTATTCTAACAATACATTCTGTTTAGATTAAATGTTTGCACCACCTGCACTGTAAATGAAGGTGAAAAAAGGTTTTAGAACACCACCCTTCACAAGCCTTGAGTGAATGACAGTATTCCTCCAAGAACTCAGCTTCACTAAAAGGACAGGGAAGCATTCTTCAGAAGTCAGTTTACTTACTCATTTGTATTTGAGGCACAGACTTTCCACACCACCGAGATAAGCAGTTTCTACTTTTATACAGGGAAAATATGCTCTCCAGCATAAAATGATTCAGATAAAGTGCACAAAGAGCATTGCTTCAAATATCTTGAACTTGAAAATAAAATCTCTCAATTGTTTTTGTTTCTCAATTTTTTTAAATGATGCCACACACCAGTAGCTTTTGATCCTAGCTTGGGTGAACTGAATAATATTTCTTCAGTGGCCTGCGTAAATTGATTGTTTTTATGTGGAAAATGATAAAAGAGACAGTAAGAATAATTCTTTGAAAGATCGTTTGTTTACAAATCATAGTTGACATTCTCAGTGAATGTATTATTAATTATTTGTAAAAAAACTCCAACAAAACCCAACCCCCTATTTTACAGTTGTTTCAGAGGCAGGAAGGAATGAACATTTAACGGACATGATTAAATTTAAGCCCTATGTAAGCATAAACTTTTCTATCCACAGAGGATTTCATTGTAATAATTGCTCTAGGTGAATGATACAGACAAAAGGGATCACTGAATATATGAATAAAAATATAAATATATCTTACACCTGAATATATGKAATAGTATATAAAATATATTTACAAATATATGTGTTTAAATGTATTTTACTGCTTAAAACTACTTTTATATACATTACTTAGACTTACACTGTCAACCACTTACTTCATTAGTTACAAAACCAAACTAGTGGCGGTAGTGGTAACTGGTGATCAAGAAGCAAAGGCATAGGCCATCCTGAGGAGCCAGCTGTTTAAAAACTGTTTCAAAAAACTTTCTTTCTGCCTTTGGTCAGCCAGAAAGAGATGGGTTTCAGCTAACACTTCATTTTTTCCTCAGCCTCTCACCCAGGTACAAATAGTCTATTTTCCCTGGCCTTTTGAATTATACAGGTCTATTTGGCACTATAATCTTTCTCCTAGTAGATGTGTTATAGAAACTGTACTTGTTATGCTTCTCTAGTTGTGACCAATCAACTAATCATCTATTCTTGGAGTAAATAAGCAGTTTCCCTAACACCTATCAAAGTAGCAGAGGCCCTAGAGCCTATGCCAGAGCTGTTATTGCTTGCTTTCTTTATAGCAGTCCGTAGACACAGCTAAATTAAAAAAATAAAAAGTGTAGGTCAGAGAAATGCATTGTGAGTTACAGAGATCATAAAGATGGAGGCATGTAAGAATTCAATTCTGCAGATCAAAGCTTACTTTTAGTGTTTGGTTCTAGATGCGAGTCAGAACTAAGAATCTAGCATTCAGCTTTATTTTGAGCATAGCCTAAAATTAGATGACAACTGATTTCTGCCATTAGAAATAAAACCTCATGAAAACAAGAGGTACCCAAGCAGTTAGGATGCTCAAATATGGTCCTGAACTCAAATCTGCCTTAACCCATTGGGTATGAAACTGATGTGGGACTGTGAAGTATTATAACACATTGACAACCTTACTGTTTTAGCTTCTCTAGAAAAGGCATGGAATTGTAAAGAAAATAGGTGAGATTAATATTTTGCATGTCATTTAATATACCGTGATACAGAATGATATACAGAATATACATACAGAATATTCAATTATATGCAGAAGATGACATGAGTAGCTATGTTCTTATATGTACAGACACACAACCACTCCTATTTAGGATTATCCTGTTTACGTTAAGATTAAAATATGGAACACTAACAAAAATATGTCAGAAAGACATGGGAAGCACTGTAAAAGCTGTAACGCGTGAAAATCTCTAGCCACATACAAACTATAAACATGTTAGTGAAAATTGCAGCACTTGTCTTTCCAGCTTTCATGATCAAAGCTGTGATTTTCTCAGCATGTTCAGTAGCAAATTGCACTGTTTTGAAACTAATAACGCCAGTAACACTTTGCTATCTATGCTATTGCAGAAAGAATACTAAAAATACTAACAATAAGTAAATTCACAGACATCTGTCCAAGTACAAGTGATTTCTGCCATTGTAATTGCCATTTCTAGTGAGAAGGCTTAATCCTTAAAAGTTTTGAATAATGTGGATTTTGTATCTGCAAATTTCAAAAAATAAAATATGTCTAATTAAGTGGATGATTAGCAATGCTCCCATCTACTTCAGCCACCAGTATAAGTATTTACAGGTTTGTAATATGAACAATTTACCAAGAATGTAGAACTTGTCCTATCTTGAGAAACACAGTATCCTCCACTGTACCCCAAACCAACCTATCTCTAATCATACATCTAACTGTGAAGAAGAATGGTTAAAAATAATCTTCACATAGAATATTTCCACATATCTAGAGAGGAAATCAGTGCAAGTATATTTTAAGTACCTGCTGATACCATTTTGGGGTGCTTTTACTTTTAGAACAAAATTTTGGTTTATGAGTCAAACATTAAGGTTGAGTATTTAGAGGTAAAGATAAATACATTATCATATTTATTATTGCCCAAGCATTTCAGAAGCACGCATGCATAAATCATGTCACACAACTCCCAACAAGCAACAAGTCTCTCCTAGCTAGTCTTGATAGGGAAAAATGGAGTGTGTATGCCATGCATTGCTAYTAAATATTCCCTTTACTACAACAATGGATTTCTCTTCCTCTATAAAATAGTACTTTTTACTAATACTAGGACGTTCAAGTTGTAACCATGCACACATTCAATAATTCATCCAGCCTCTGTAAAATCCAACTTAATCTCCAAACATGAAAGACAGTTGGGCTACAACATTTCCAAGAAAATGTTTGAGCATTTCCAGCAGAAGTTAACAAACTCTATCACTAAAGGTAGGCAAGTTTTGAACAAAACACATATCTCATTGTCTTCAAGCTGATAACCAACTTTATAATTATTCCAAATATAAGTAGTATTCTAATGCTTAATTTTAATTCTAATAGGATGTTAGTTACAGGGTTGAGATTGTCACCATCCTAGTTCTTTTTGATAGTAACTTAAAACATTCTAAAATTCTCCAGCATCCTGAAACTATCAAGGCCTACTTGCCTTACTGCCTTTCTGTCTACCACTTACTGGATTTTGAAGGCGGACCTAGTGTATCTTCTACTTGCTTCGTAGATACAAATAGTCTTTTTTATACACTTAAAAGCAATTAGCTATGGACAAACATCTATCTCTCCCCCTGCACCCCCCCCCCCCCCCCCCAATCTTATGAGCAGAAAGCTTGCAGGGAAAATTAGATTATCTTTTAAAGAAGTCTTTTAAAGGAGTGAAATAAAACTGATTTGATGGACAAGTAGAACCGGGGTACTGATTTACAGTACATGTAATTTCTGTAACAAAAGAAAAATATCACATTTATAGTGGATTAGAGAAAGCAACTAAAGAAATTGATCCATTAGACCATAAAACTTCCTTGAAACCTGTGAATTTCTGTATAAACACCTACAGAATTATTTCCACAAATTTTTTTGATTGCTCGAAGATAGCAGAACATTTTAGGCCACTGAATAGGAGTGGCTGAGTGAGCTGATGAGGAGTTAGTTATTATCTTTCCTATACGGAAGTGGCACTGAACAAAATCCACACAGAGCTGTAATTGGAAAGTCCATCTCCTTATTCAACTGAAGTGATCACAGCTCTGTTATGTCTGGAAGCTTCCACTGGAGTTACTCTTTTAGCCAAATAGTTGCAGTTTGTCACTTATCACACACTTTCCCCTCATCTCCTAGGCCTCTTGCTGAGATCCTGGCAGAGTGTCAGCTCTTTGGAAAGGACTCAGTAGTATACTGAGCCTGTTTATCTCAACACACAGGTACTCCTGGATAATGTTCCTTTTCTTTCCCCTTTTTCTGCCCTTAGTAGAATTGCTTCAGCCTAACACAGAACACCATAGCATTAATAACAGTGAGCTCTCAGTCAGGTTGTCCAGATATTTTCAAACATGAATACAAATATCATTGTCATATTAATATAAACCACTTTTAAAACTACTATTGTTTTTAAGCCTTCAACTCAACAGACTTGCATAACATTTGTGGTCTTCCTTGGTTAAGTAACAACAAGAACATAATGCAATACTATGTGGCCCAGCTGCACTCATGATTGTAGCAATGAATTGTAAGCTGGTTCATTAAGTGGAAAACCTGAACATCCCACCCTCTGGTTGTTAAGCAAAATACAGATTAAAGAATGAATACTGTTAAGAATAAGGAGAAGTATATTCTAAAATAAACAGAATTTCCAAATTATCTCTGGTAAAGTGACTCATCAACCCCTAAACCAAAAAGATGCTGTAAATATTTCTAGAGTCTTAAACTGAGGAACATATGAAAACTGAGCCTCCATAGTTTTTAAGCTGCAGAAGCTAATCTGGAATGGATCTTAATGCAAGTATATTTTTAAAAAAATCACCTTCCTTATGTTAAATAGTCTTAAGAAAATAAAAAAGAAGCAGTGTTCCTAATAACCCTGCATATCTAAAAATGCAGAATACACTAAAATACAAAATTCCTAGTTTAAAATAATCTTGCAGTAATACTTACTAAGTCTAAAACATAAATTTTGTTAAAAGCAGCTAAATCAAATACAATCAAGAACGTTATTATGTTCTCTTTGTTATTCTTTATGACATTTTTATTGATATTTTATTTGATTTGCATTTAAAAATAAGGGTTACCATTCTTTTAAAAGATATTATTTGTCTAGTAGGTATATATTGTCATGTTAATAAATAGCTATTACTTATTTGTTATAAAAGTATTACAATGCATGGCTCATTAGCATTATAATTGTCCTTAAAAAGGGACCGTACAATGGAAATTAACATGGGAAAATATGGAAAAGGTTCAAGACTACACATCTATAAAGATTTCTCTAAGTCTAATTTGTTCTTTGAAAAAAAGCAACAATGATGAGATGGAAAAGTTTATGATTCTAAATTCTGAATGCTTATTCCATTCTCAGCGTGTTGAAACTTTACTAGAAAAAGATTGACAACATTGGAAAAATGTGCTTTAGAGATGTAGTGAATTTTAAAAAATGATGAAGGATGGTGACAGAATACAGAGCCCCTTCTAGCAGCTGCAAACAGGCTTGGTATCATTGTAATAGATCATTTTTATGTCTGGATGAGAAAAAAAGGCTGGAGCTATAGAAGGCCTCCAAAATGTGTTGTAATATGGAGTCAGAACAAGGAAAGTTTTGTGAAATATTGTCACAAAGGAAGGTAATTGGTATTAAAGAAGGCAGTTCATGCATTCTTATTTCTATTCGCCAGCAGTAGAAAAAGAAAGGAGTATTTCTGGGACAATGGAGTGTAACAGTTAACCCTTCTATATGGTAAACAAATACCTGATTGTCAGTAGATATAAATTATCAAAACTGTGGCAAGATTGAGAGTTTCCAGACTTGTTTCTATTAGACCCAACAAATATGTGTTGTATCAGAATTAGATTTTTAAAAGGGGGGGGGGGGAATCAAGAACAAAATAGTATCTAAATAGGTGCAGAAAAATTGCCCTCCCCCAGCATCCTAACAACCCAAACCAAAACATTTTTTAAAGGACAACAGATTTTTGAGCTTCACATTTCTGGTCTATTCGGAGTTTTGTGAGCTAAATATGAAGCAAAGTGCTGAAAGCTTTAATATGTCAGCAATTCGTCAACAAGAAAAATAAAAAACCTAAATGAAACAGGTGTTCTTAATAATGTATTTGTTTAATCTTTTAGAGTAGTAATAGCTGGATACTGTAATTCCTTATCTTCACTTTTTTTATTATTTCTTGCTTTCTGCTGAAATTATCTTCACTGTATAAGTTGCCACATATYGAGGTTTGCAGAGGCCTTGTTCCTCTAGAGTGTTTATACAAACCTTCTTCCTTTTCTTCAATTATAGCCACTGCCAAACCGTGTATATTTGCATGCCAAAAATCAAAATACTGTATTATCATATAATTTGTATTCTACTCTAAAACTTAGTATTTTTCACATATCAAACTTCAAATAGTGGTACGTGAGCCAATGTAGTGCTTCCTCAGTCAGACCTGTCTGTAGAAGACAAGAAAACAACTGTATGACTGATACCGTTTGCCAAAAAGGCCAGGTATTGTCAGTTTGCCAAATTCATTGGTTTTTTGTAACCTGAATGCTTCAACAGGAAGCTGTGGGAAAATCTGAAGCCAGTCTCAAGCATAAAAACATGTCACTGTCTATTTTGGTTTTTTTCCTCTCCTACACACAACTTTGACTATAAAAGAAATGTACTGCAATCATGACTATTCACCGCAACAACTGTTTAATTTCCTTTCTATTTACATGGGAGAAAAACAACCCTTTGACCACTGTCCTCTCTACAGCATGACTCCACAGATCCCAACTGCAAAAGACTCCAACCTTCATCTCCAGTGAGTTGGTAGATATAATTTCCATAAGAAGTGAACATTTCCTAGTTTCTTCTATTAGAATTCTAAATATTCTGTGGTGATACTCAGATCATTCATCACCCCTAAAAAGATTATGCTTTCCCATATGGTCAGAAACAAGTTTCAGAACCTCTAGTAATCAAACCTTCATTTATCGAGCTCCATAGAGAAGAAAAAAATCTCAGTAAGCTAAAGACTTAAAACTTCTTTCAGATTAGTGCTTGTATAGGTTACAGCTACAAAATCAGCCAGCCCATTCTAGATCCTAAAGGTTCTCTCCATTTGTTTCTCCCAAATCATCTTAAATCAGTTTTTCAAATGAAACTTTATCCAGAAACTAATACCTTTGTCCATGTTAATTCAGACTGGCATGACATGACTCCTTGTGAAATTTTCAGTAAAAATCATTGCTTTTACAGCTTCTCTCTGCTGCCTCTAGTTTATCAAGAATTCATTTTTCCTTCCCAACTAAAGAAGAACTGTTTAAAAGTTCTCTGTGAAAAAAACTTTTTTTAAAAGTTCTATACTTCATTTTCTTTATCTGTACACTAGGGATAATAACATCTACTCAAATGTTACTCACCTATTAAGAAGCTTTAGAGGCAATGGAAGTTCTGCTGGTTGTTGGTGTTGCTGATTCTACTGCTGCTGGTAAGGGGAGGAAAAGCTGGCCTATTCTACAAAGAAATGTCATGTCTGCCAATTTAGAGAACTTGCAGCAGCTGGAAATGGTAATTGTGAAGACAGCAAGAGGAGTTTACCATTATAAACTGTTTGCATCTCATGCTTCATCAGCATTAGTAAAGAAGTAACTACATATAAGCATGAAGTCTGGCCCTTCTTTAAAGCAATGAGAAAACACCCACTGAAGTGAATGAAGTTGACATTTCACCCAGGACATGATTATACACTGATGACCAAGAAAGTGAAGTAGTGTTAAGTTATACAAGATAGATGTACACTGCACCTTAAAGGCCACTCAGGGCCCAGGTTTTAACCTACCCAATCATTTCAGCCATGCAAAATGAAATCATCAGCAAAACTTTTAGCACCAAAAGCACAAGTTTTTACCTCTACCTTACTTCCACCATCAGGTCTCCCACATGCTAACTTTCTAGCTTTTTATTTTATTCCCCTACCCCTATCCATTTTCTGACATATTTTTTTTTCCTGCTTTTTATTATACTTCACAGCTTTCAGACTGAGGTTTGCAAAATGTTAGTTATTTTTACAGAACAGTATGTATAAGTACACACAAGTAACAAAAAAACATGATGTTCTACAATTCTGGATTGCAAAAACCTGCTTATTTCCCCACATGTGAGACCTTTACACATATAAGACTCCTCAAAGATGACCGATCTCAGTTTTGCTTACACAATCAACTCTAGAAGACCAAGCAAAGAAGGAAATATAAGCCCAAATAGTAGCATGAGGGAGAACGAAACAACTGTTTCTTGAGCAGAAGGAAAGTAATTTGGGTGAAGGATGAAGAAATAATTTCCTGACAAGGTCACATTATTTCTTTACTTTTAAATGCCTTTTTTTTTTTTTTTTTTTACAAAATTTTAAAAATAATTTTTATTTTATTTTCAGGATTCTTCAACCAACACCTCTGTAGATGAGTTTTTTCATAAGAAAGTCAGAAAGAAACAAAAGAGACAATATATTACAAATGACTTAAAAAAAATAAAAACAAGGAGGTTTCTATAAAGTCTGCATCATAAATCAGCTCTAAATAAGTTCTAAAAAACTACATCATTGTGTGGCATCACATGCAGTTTCTTTTGTCATTTGTTGGGTGCAATTGGCAATTCATGTCTCTTCTGGTAATGATATGCCACATAAATATTTCATGCCACAATAATTATGCAATCCCTATTTGTCTGTAGTGGCTGCCATGTATGTAAGTACAATTTTCCTGCACTCTGTAGGCTAATTTGAACAACCTAGCATGCCTTGATCGGCATAGGAAATACATGCGTTTTATACATATCCATGATATAATTCCTTTTAAAACAGACAAGCCTAAATTATCACATCTGTTGCTAGCCAGGTTTCTGAACAAAGCAGAAATCCATGCCATTATTTTATATAAATGTACACTCTGTTTTTGTCAAATACTGCTCTTGAATATATATATGTGAATATCATAGAAGTTTTGCAGTTGGTACATCACACATGAAGTAGATGAATTCCCATAGAAAGACTTCATTATTTTCTTAATTTCTACTGGGAGTCACAGAGGTGCCCTTTTATTTGTCTTTCACAAACAATTAACCTTTTGCCATGTATGCAATTGGCTGAGAGCAGTCCTAAGTGGCTCGAAAAATAATTTACAGCAGAAACTGTACAAAGTTAATTAGCATTAGCCTAAGAAGGTTATTCATATATTATCAAACCCAGTAAGTGGTCAGCATGACCCAGCTGAGTTTTGTTGTCATCAGCTGTAGAGTATAAATGCTAATCAGGCTCAAGTACAGATACAGTCTTGTAGCTATGGTCATTTTAAGTCTGAATGTTACAACTTCTGAAAGTACAGGTAAATACAAGCATGCAAAGTAAATAACTCTATGCTATTACTCACTTCTTATGGTGAAAAAAAACCCCAAAACCAGAAATACTGTTCTTTCATTTTAACTGAGAACTTTTTTTCTTGTTCTCCTTTTTTATAGATCAGTTCATTCAGTTTTTACAGATTCCATCTGCCTAAAAATAAATACCTTTTAGAATTAATTATGAGCATGTATACTCCAAAGGCAGAATCAAGGCATGGAGAACACAGCCTCAATTTTAATTTTGGCAGGCCAGAAAGGGAGCTTTCAGCATGCTTATTACACCACCCGAAGCGCACACCATTATATTGCCAAATATCTGCACTGGTTGTCATTGAAAACCATTTCTTAGCAGTTATTTGATACTTCCTTTTGGTACCTATGGCAAGTGTGACCATCAGCAGTCAGTCTATTATATGGAATCCCTTTCTACCCTTGCATGCCTTATGTACTCATTTAAATTTAACTGACAATCTCACTTATAAAGTGGACTTACATTCCCTATTTGGGGACATATTTGTGTAAGTTGCTGACTAATTAAAGGCAACTCAGGAATCTTAAAATCCAGCTCCAATGGCCCACCACCTTCCTGGGCTCCATCCAGACCACAACGTCCCCAAGCAGGGGACCTTGTTTAAGGGGAGACCTGGTTTGGTGTCGTGTGGAGCCACTTGGCCTCCACACCTTGGCACAGTTTTGCTGGAAGAACTGAGAGAGCAGCTGGTCCCCCAGGAAGAGCCAGGCCAGGCCCTGACAGGAATTCAGTCACGGCCATGGCATCTCCACCCACAGGGCCACACTGCTAAATGATGTAAAGGTTCCAGCCCTGCACTGCAGGGCAGAAAGGTCGATTTTAATATCCTTGTTTCTGAGGGTGGGGGAAAAAAGAAGAAGAAAAGTATCTTCTGCATAGGCTGCTCCCATCCTGGCATGTAAGCATGGCAGCAAACTGTGAGGCAGCTACCAGAGCACAGGGAGCCATTTCTTCACAGTGGAAAACACAGGAGGCCAGGGCAGGCCTCGCCCCACCCGCGGCCAGCAGAGCCCGCCAGCTGGGCCTGGAAACAGCCCACAAACGGCCAAGCCTCACCACAAGCCTCACCTGTGGGAGACCGTCCTGCGAGCAGGCAGTTGAGAGCAGGGGCCCCTCCAGGCTCCTGGCAGCAGAATGAGCTCAGGGGCTGATTTTAGCTGGTGTGAAGCTTCAGGTAAGGAAGATATTTGAACAAGGGTTGTTAGGAAACACTGGGTCAATGGTACTAAGGGTTACAACTCATCACCAGAGTTTTTACAACAAAAGTGGATACCTGACTGAAGAGACTTTTGTTCTTGCAATGGGGATTTATTCAGGAAAGGTCTCCAGCCCGTGCTGCAAAGGAGTTCAGCATGGATGATCCCAATAGCCACTTTTCGCTTTATAATCCATCGTCTACAAAGTCTAATTAAACTTAAGCATGTGATGAAGTGAATTTGGGCAGCTGTCCAAAACAGCTCTGCTCTGTGGATAGCCATACGGATTACAGTTATCTAGTGAACAATTTCTCATCACTGATCAGAGAGCCTCGTAGAGTCTTTCTGCAACTCACTTCATATCTCAAAATCATTTATATTATAGTTTAAATAACATCTACTATAAACATTGTCAAGCTGAGTCAGTATCTCTGTGGTTGTTCGTTACTGGAAAGTAAAAAAAGACTGATCCCTGGTTACAGAAAAACTCAAAAGATCTGCCATATTAAATCATTGCTTTAGAGAAAGAATTAATCTCTTTTTAAAAATACTGAACCCTTGGAGATTTCTTTTCTGGCTCTCCTAAGGTTTTTAAAGATTGAGTATAATAAGGATTTTTTTTTCCTTTTCCCAGTTTCAAACTTAAGAGGAAAATGTGGTTTTGAAAGTTAAACTCTGATTCTAGTATAAGAATTACATTCCACTAAAAAGAAATGAACAAAAAGACAATATAAAGGAAGGAAAATCCAATATAAAATAAATCTTTTAAAAAATGGAGAGAAGCATAGTAGATCAGCAGAATACAGAGCGTGTAAAAGGAGAATGGTGGTTTGGAAAGTAGGAAAAAGAAGATAGAATTAGATCTCGCATATACAGCTGTAGATTGGAGGTATTTGTCTGCATCCGGAATGGTATAATTTCTTCTTTTGCTAGAAAACTGCTCACTTGTTGTCGACTTCTAGAAGAGTATGAACATTTTAGCAACAAAAGTAAATGGTTCATCAACTTGAGTTAGTTTAATGAACCCCCAAAATAGCAACCTGCTCTGAACTCAGTATAATTTGGTATTTCTCTAGTTTCAGACAGTAGTTTCTTTTGTGAAGCTGATTTTGACAAAATGTGCCAGTATACCAATGGCACAGGACTGGCTAGTTGCAAAAATTACATTCATGAGCAACAGGTTGGATGAATTAAGGAATATCTTTTCAGGTTTCAGAATAAATAATTCAGGGGCCAATTAACAGTCCACTGTAAGTTAGCATAAGAAGTGCCACTGATTCGAGTGGCTTTGGCTCCAGTCCTAAGGCTCTAATCCTACCATTTACAGTCTGTGCTTGGACCTCCCATCTCCTTGCATGTGCCCTGTCTCAGCCCTGTGAAGTAAATGACACTTTGCATATGCCCATACATTTTAAGATGAAGTATCACTGCCTAATTTATGGGTTTTATTGATTTATATAGGTGCTGAGTTTGACACCTGCCTGTTTTGTCCACTCTTCTGAGCAATACCCCGCATACTTTATTGGATGCAGGGGGGAACATTGCCACCGAGGATGAGGAAAAGGCTGAGGTACTTAATGCCTTCTTTGCCTCAGTCTTCAATAGTCAGACCAGTCACCCKCAGGGTATTCAGCCCCCTGAGCTGGAAGACGGGGACGGCGAACAGGATAAACACCCCGTAATCCAAGAGGAAGCCGTGAATGACCTGCTATGCCACCTAGACACTCACAAGTCTATGGGGCCGGATGGGATCCATCCGAGAGTGCTGAGGGAGCTGGCRGAGGAGCTTGCCAAGCCACTCKCCATCATTTATCAGCGGTCCTGGTTAACGGGGGAGGTCCYGGATGACTGGASGCTTGCCAATGTGAYGCCYATCTACAAGAAGGGCCRGAAGGAGGMCCCRGGGAACTACAGGCCTGTCAGCCTGACCTCGGTGCCGGGGAAGRTTATGGAGYRGKTCATCTTGGGGGCGCTCRCAAGCCATGTGYKGGACAACCAGGSRATCRGGCCCAGYCAGCAYGGGTTCATGAAAGGYAGGTCCTGCTTGACCAACCTGATCTCCTTCTATGACCAGGTGACCCGCCTAVTGGATGAGGGAAAGGCTGTGGATGTGGTCTACCTGGACTTCAGTAAAGCCTTTTACAGAGTCTCCCACAGCATTCTYGTAGAGAAGCTGGCGGCTCACGGCTTAGGCAGGTATACTCTTTGCTGGGTAAAAAACTGGCTGGACAGCTGGGCCCAGAGAGTTGTGGTGAATGGAGTTAAATCCAGTTGGCAGCCAGTCATGAGCAGTGTCCCCCGGGGCTCAGTTTTGGGTCCGTTCTTGTTCAATGTCTTTATCAATGATCTGGATGAGGGGATTGAGTGCTCCCTCAGTAAGTTTGCAGATGACACCAAGCTGGGTGGGCGTGTTGATCTGCTCAAGGGTAAGAAGGCTCTGCAGGGGGACCTGGACAGGCTGGATCGATGGGCTGAGGCCAACGGTATGAGATTAAACAAGGCCAAGTGCCAGGTCCTACGCTTCAGCCACAACAACCCCATGCAACACTACAGGCTGGGGGAAGAGTGGCTGGAAAGCTGCCTGGCGGAAAAGGACCTGGGGGTCCTGGCTGACAGCCGGCTGAATATGAGCCGGCAGTGTGCCCAGGTGGCCAAGGCGGCCAATGGCATCCTGGCCTGTATCAGAAATAGTGTGGCCAGCAGGAGTAGGGAAGTGATCGTGCCCCTGTACTCGGCACTGGTGAGGCCGCACCTCGAATACTGTGTTCAGTTTTGGGCCCCTCACTACAAGAAGGACTTTGAGGTGCTGGAGCGTGTCCAGAGGAGGGCAACGAAGCTGGTGAAGGGTCTGGAGAACAAGTCTTATGAGGAACGGCTGAGGGAACTGGGACTGTTTAGYCTGGAGAAGAGGAGGCTGAGGGGAGACCTTATTGCGCTCTACAACTACCTGAAAGGAGGTTGCAGCGAGGTGGGTGTTGGTCTCTTCTGCCAAGCAACTAGCGATAGGACGAGAGGAAATGGCCTCAAGTTGCGCCAGGGGAGGTTTAGATTGGACCTTAGGAAAAATTTCTTCACTGAAAGAGTGGTTAAGCATTGGAACAGGCTGCCCAGGGAAGTGGTGGAGTCACCATCCCTGGARGTATTTAAAGGACGTGTAGATGAGGCACTTAGGGACATGGTTTAGTGGGCATGGTGGTGTTGGGTTGACGGTTGGACTTGATGATCTTAGAGGTCTTTTCCAACCTTAATGATTCTATGATTCTATTCTATCATCATTGCAGATTATGGCTGAGTGCGTTATGTACTCATCTAGGGATTTAGCAGGGGGTTTAAGCTTCCCTAATGTTTCGTGTTTGCTCTGTAACACTCCATCMTATGTTTATTTTACCTCCAAGTGAACATATGTAAAGCATAAATTTCTTTTTTACAGAGTAGCACAAGAGGCAAGTATTATTTATGGATGTTAAAAAAAAAAATCTCTTAAGGAAATAACCACGTGTTATTTCCTGACAAAATCACAGCAGTGCTCCGTCTGGACTGCATTGCTAATACTTAGGAAATCCTTGTGAAGTCAATACAAATATTTTTAAATATTTATTAAAATACTCAAACATGCTACAGATTGTTTTGTTCCACTACATTCCATCTTTCAATCTATTCACATCTAGTGGAATCAGATGCAAGGAAGATATGTGGCAGGCTTTCTAAATTACCTGTCAGAATGAGGGAGGGAGACATTCGAGAAAGAGCAAAAGACATGACAGGACATGACTGGGGTGTGTACTATAGTCCTTGGAAGAAGATTGAGGCCAAACTACCAAAGTAATGATCTGGATTAAATATACATGAATGTCACAAAGAATGCTCTCTCCTTATCTGCTTAATCAGGGGACAAAGGTAAAAATAGAGAAGAGCTGATTGGGAGGAAGTCGGCTAAACCTATTTGGAATCACAGAGTTTTCTGTGGATTCACTAAAATCTGCTAGTTTTAAGGAAATTAAGTATGTAAAGGCTACACTATTATTCAGGTTTTACTATTATTTGAAATCTGTGAACTCCGTTAGTTTCGTATTTGTGGTAACAAATTGCAAGTAATTTTTCTTTGCGCTTATTGTGGCTCTTCCTTTTTTCCTAGCTGTTTTAACATACAGGCTTTTTTTTCCTTCCTAAGGCTCTAGACAAGTTGAACTTAATCTTGGCATGTAATAGAAATGGAAATCTAGTATTTTTGAAAGTAATATAAGCACCTGGATGTCTTAGCAAAACAAAGCTCCAAGATTTCCATTCATAATAATGCACAGATATTGGAATGTCATGCAAAAGGTTATATGCAGACTGTCAGATGCCATTTAAGCAAGCAATTTCTTCCTTGCTCTTTATTTAATGTAAGACAGTTGCCAAGTAGGTCCTCATGTTCTGAAGTACTGCAAGAGAGCAGGGTGGTCCAACTCCTTCAAAGAACTGGAGCATGCATACTTGATGTTCGACAGTATTTGTACCTCTCTGCTATTCTCTTTCCATCCATCATTATCATCAGTTCATTGCCTCCCCTCAAATGTGAGAGAGTACATCTCTTGTCTGTTTGCCAAGAAAAAGTCACTGTACAGTGTATTCAGAGTGATTTATGAGCTAAAAAGCAAAACAGAGGCACAAACACATACATGCAGCAATATCATTTAATCAATTACATTATCCACTTTTATGATACACTTGTGAATTATGTTCTTTTTGCATGTATAATTAGAAGGTAGAACAGATGGTGAAAGCTTAGTTTAAAGGCCTTAGATAAAGTTTTAAAATAACCATTGCTGCCAAGTGATCATTCACTGTAACAGGATATATTTTTCATTAAGCTATGTTTTTGCCATGGTCTAATACACTAGATAGTAATGAGACTGTAAAAACATTACTCTCCAGGGTCTTACTCTACCAGAGTTCATTGTAATGGAATGTCAACATGGAGTGGAAGATTGGGGGTGGCTCTAAGGTACATTGTCATYTCTCATTTAAGTGTACTCTAAGGAATCATCACTGAATAATCAAGAGGATCATCTCTGAGAAGCCAGCACTGCTTTCAGAGAAAGGAAAATGATATACTAATATGTAAGTATTAATGGTTTAGGCATGTTCCATGCTCACATATGGACATTTATCAGAATGGAGCAAAAGGAAAGTGCTAAAAAAGGGAGAAATATGCCCAGTTCATTAGGGACTGGAATAACTAAGGGCAGAGCATAGTGCCAGCCCATCTTACTATAACCCTGCTCATATTTACTTCTCTCATCACTGTACAGCACATCCTACATCTGGTGTGAAACATGAATCCCAAGATAAAAAATACATTCTTAAAGCAAAACAATATTCTGGCACTTCTTTATGTGGACTGTTTTTTCTGCTTTATACATTTTTGGTGAAACAGAAGTATCAAATTGAATCATTTAGTTTGTTTCCTATTATCAGCTGTTCTTCACTAGTTTATATTGCATTCGTGCTCCCTGGAATCTTTAGTTTTAGTACTTGTTTATATCAGAAAGCATTTGTAAAACAAGTTTGGTGGTAATTTAAAGTATGATAGCTCTTTCTCACTGGCTTCATTTGAAAGCAAACCTGTGCTTCTATATGTTTGTCTTTTTGTGTTTGAGTGTAATCCACTTCCAAAGCAGGTTAAAGAAAGATACATTCTTTATAGGGAATAAGTGGGTCCAACAATGAACCTATGTAAAATAGCTGTATGGGATATTTCCTCACGTACAGAATGCCTAGGACAACAACTGGCTGCTTGGCAGAGTCTAGCAGCATCATGGAGGAGGCACAGTCCCTGCATAAATTTCCATTCCCATAGGAGTACAACATTGATGGACACACATCATATCTTGCTGGAGCAGAAAAAAAGTAGTAAACAGTGATTTAGTCATTGGCTTGCTTCTAGATCAGCATGGTGGTATGTGACCTTGGCAAAGATGCAACCACACCCTTGGAAAGTTCAGCCATCATTGCAGATGATTACCTGATCAATGTGTTGGTACAAGAGAAAGGTGGCGGGGGTGGGGGTATGAAATGTGTTGATTTTCAGGAAGAATTATTAGCTACCAAGCCAAAAAATGTACAAACACTTTTGCATGCTTACTTAAATCCCAGTGGCACATCTGCAAAAAAATGATACTTTTCCTTTCAAATGCTTTAGAAAGCATCCAACTGATGTCTTACAAAACCATGAAAACAAACACAATACACTTGGGTGAATCCTTTTTTAAAATAAAGCCCATTTTATCTTTGCATTGATTACAGAACTGAGAAAGCGGCACATTTGGAACCATAATACTTGCCAGTTTGCACTACTTATTGTACAAGACTGGGAAGGTTATTTTAACAATTATTTAAATATTTACAAACATATGTCTTCTTATATATTTATAGAGTTGGCAGTGATTTGTTTTTTGCTGTTCTGTACTGTAGCAAAGAAAAAACAAACAAACAAAAAAACCAACCAAAAAACAGCAGATGCTGATTCTGTCATTTTGTTATTTTTAGGATTATACTGATGACACATTCATTTAAATGGTCCTTAATATTATTATYTAAGCAGTCTATGAAAAGACCAATAAATAACTAGTCCTACTATTTACTAATTTCACTGAAACTACAGTGTAGTCATTGTTCATTAACAGCCCAGAAGTTTCATAGCCTGTAATAAACCAAGATCTTTCCAGCCTGTGACTTTTCCTTTACCTCTTATACAACCTGCCTAGTGAACAGACTCTAGCATATATCTTGATGCCATGGCCCCAACATGTTTCTCACAGTCATATTTCTCATATCATAGGAATGATGAAATGACAGATGTACCAGGTATTCTTGAAAAACAATGTTCTTTTTATAAAGGTTTTAAATACTAACAATCATTAAGTAAAATATTCTTATTGCCAGTTATTGTCTTGTTGGGCATGTTGTATATTCAAGGCACTCATGCAGCTGGTAGCTGTTCTATATTGTATTACCTAAATATCATGCGAAGAAAGCTGTACACTAATGGATGAAAAATAATTCCCTATCTCATTACTAGAAATCTAGCTTGTTAATTTCACAAAACAAACAATTAAAACCCATTTGAAATTGCTGAACTAAATTATGTCCAGCAATAGGAAAATTTGCTTCAGGAAGCCCAGACAGAAATTGCAGGAGTAGATAAAGTTCCATCAGGGGCAAGTATGCAGAGGATGAACAAATGTTGCAGGAAATCACATAATTATTCAAGAACTCTTCAAACTTGACAGGATCCTTCCTGTTCCTTTTACCCTGAGTGCGTACATCAACTTATTTGTATCCTTTGTATTCCTGATTCAAGTAAGAATTAAAGATCAGTGGATCRTCTTACATGCCAAGAAATGAACTAAAAATACCATTTTTCAATATTATGTGGGAGACTCCAAATTTGTGGGATTTCAAATTGATAGAATTTGTGATAGAAGTGATAAGCATAACAATATATTGAGCAAATGGGCCTCTGGAGCAAAGAGTTCTAGAACTGCAAAACAAGAAATTCATAAATCTGGAATAATCCAACTTGAGCATTTATTTGGAATAAACTGTTCTTAGAACTGTTGCACGAATTTTTGAAAACTATTTTTTTTAAACCATTGTTCAAAGGCTCATTTTATTTTTTTTCCAATCCCTTCACCTGCAAAAGCTATGTTCTGTTTGTTCTGTAAGTCTGAACATAGAGGCCTCATGAATAAAAATGCTAAATAATATGTTAAAGATCACAAAATCCTTAATCTGTCTGAGACCATATTCATGTTTTATTAAAAACCTTTCTGTAGATCAAAGAGAGAAACAACAGCTGGTTACCACTCGTAATGGGAGATTCCCAGGAGTCTTACAGTCATCCATTTCTAACCCTGATAGTCCACAAGCTTTTAGCCTTCAAAGCTGTCTCAGACCTTAAAACTAATTCAAGTCTGAATAGTCACTGTTACTTCAGTGAACAAGCATGATTTTCTGTAGGAGGGGGTAAGGGAAGAACATCATAGTGGAATGTTTTAAAGAATATTGTGGCAGTTGTTTGAAGCTTCTCAGATTTTGTGTACATCAGTACTCATCCCAGTAGATATGGATTCATGAGCCAAGAACACACAGCATGGTTGAAGTTGTCTTCACTGCTTGAGTATCTTTCTTGTCTGGGTGTCAAAAGTATTTTTGAGAGGGAAGACTAGAATATTTGTCTCACAGAAAACTTCAGTGTAGGTTTTAATTCATGATAATTGARGTGTCTGAGACATGAGACCTCTCAGGTTTCTATAACAATTTGTTGGCATTCTCCATGTGTGATGGTCACACTAAATCCCAGATGGAGTTCCATCCTGCCTTCCATAAGTGGAGGCTAGTTACCTCTCAGGAGGCCTTTCTACAAGAATAAAACAGATACTACAGGATTATTTAAAAAAAAAAAAAAAAAAAAAAGCGCTAGTGTTTGCTCATAACTTTGATCTTTTAAACCAATAAAAATGTTAGGGAACAAATCCCTTAACCTTACAGTAAAAGGATCAGTGAATTTGGAACTTTTTACAAGGGCAACCCTTGGCTTTTTGTTCCTGCAACAGTTGTTATGGAGCACTGATAGAAAATTCCTTTGAAACAGCAAATATGATGGATTTTAAACTGTGCAACAGAGGTTGCTCTTGGGACCAAATTCTCTACTACTGACCTTAGCAGAATTTGCTTAACAGAGAAACTGGCTCTGCATTCTTTAAGTTTTAATGTGTACTTATATCATCAGTGACCAAGAGTCACTTTTCCTAACAAGATGAAAGGCAGACTAACAGAACAACCACCAAAAACTTACAGAGTGAACAGACTTTTGTGCAGACCTTTTGCACCATTTTTTCTTTCTGGTTTTTTTTTTGGAGGGAGAGGAGACGGAGAGGGTTGGCATGTAGAAGTCTTCCGATACCTTTTGAGTTCTTGGGTGCACCTACACTACTGTTTTAGTCCAGCTCCGGAATGACTTTTTGGAGCAAATTTCCTGATTATTCCTACTCACCACACTTGGGCTTGCAGGAGATGCACTCCAGAAAGTTACCTAATACATCCCACCTATTAATGCACACTGAGTCCACATAGTTTCTAGGAAAGATTCTTCCAGGAATAATTTTCAGGTGTATGAAGTACAGAAGAAAAGAAGCAGAAAACAACTGGAGATCACAACCATAGGAAGAACAAAGGTCATTTCCTTTGGGAAAAGGATCACAGCTCTCTGTTTCATATGCTCTTGAAACCCTGTGATTATTTTTAAAAGGAGAAAATGAATTCTGGTCTTGTTCCTGTGATTTAAGTGATTGTTCCTTCAGTAGTTTTAGAAAATAATGTAAACATTGAGCACAAGCAGGGAGTTATTAGCACAATGGCAAACTTGTCAGYATGATTCCATTCAGGATTCCTTCCCACAAGGAAATTGTAATCATTTTCAACATCATTTCAAACATTTTCAAAATAGTAGCTATCCTGACAAAGTCTTAGTAATATGTTCCAGATAAAAAAGACTTAGTCCAGTCAGAGCAAGTGTTTTCTCAGTGTGGCCTAGTGTGTCAAAGACAGGATTAAGTTTCAAGACTTTTTCCCTGCTTTGCTGCTAGGTACCTTGAACAACTGATTATATTATTGTGTGTCTCAGTTTCTTAATGTATGTAGTGAAAATAATGATTCCAATCTACACTGTAAAGAGGTTTTAAGTATTAGTGAGCTCTTAAACATCATTTGTTATCGTATAATGCCCTGGAGAATAGTCCACGTGTTTAATCAGTTGAGTTCTGACAACTCAAATGTCGTTTAAAAGTTTCAGGCATTACTACAAATGAAACGTTTAAAAGTACACAGCACTTAATGCCAAGAACAGATGTCAACAAGAAGCTTAATTTGGTCAGATTATTATGAAATGTGTGTAACTGATGGACCAATAGACTAGTCTGATGGATGAGAGGGTTGAGTGATGGAGGATGAGGGTTACTGGCACAGGAGAAACAGGAAGCTGCTAACRATGTGTCCACAGGACAAAAAGGTAGGAAAGATGATGAAAAAACTTGTGGAGTGTAGGAGGAGAGAGCACTGGAACAATTAGGAAGATAAAACTATCACAATAGTAAAGTCTTCAAATAAGGGAACACGGACTGGCAACACAGAACAAGAAGCTGTTTAGTGTAAACCATTAGAAAAGATTTAATGGTTGATCAGACCACACAGGTTATTAGGGAGCCACTAAGGAGCAGATGAAAGCAATGCTATTAGGACTAGTATAGAGAAGATGAACAGGAGAAACACAGCACATTTTGCAACATCACCTCTCTTTCTCTCAGCTTCCTATTTTAATCTCCCCTCATTTTAAGATCTCTCATTCCTCTTTCCAGACCTATGCTTCAGCTGTTTCCAGGCAGGCTCCATCTCATTGGGAACTGCCTTGTGTCACCATCACAGCTTCCAATTCTCCTCCCTGCATTAGACCCACCCTAGGACCATCAGTGCATACGGAACTAGGAAATAGTTTTCAGATTTCTGAGATACTGTAGGGGACTATAACCAGCATCTAATCCATGAGCTGGCTGCCACTGAGTTCTAGCAATAAAGAAGCCAAACAGATGTTTCATATTACACATTATATATTCATATTGCATTCATATTTCATTGCTTCTTTGAAAATGACAATGTTTAGGAAAATGAAATGAGAGTGACCTGAAAATGTCTATAATTGATAGATGAGTAGAAAGAAGCAGGACGTAAGCAGAGAGGAAACAAGAGCAGACATGTAAGTTACAGCGGGGCTAAAACCATATCCTGTGGACACCAACTGAAAATTATAGTTTACCATACTGCAAGACCTCTCTTTATTAGAAATGCAATCCACTTAACTGTTAAGGCCAGAAACCATGGTATTTCCCATGCCAAATACAATGCCAAATAGCTCATAATAATTTAAATTTAACTACTGGGTATAATAAATGCAGAGTTTGTAATATTCTCACCACAGTAGCACAGTTTCTCCAAAATATCTTGGTAAAGAGGAATTGATGTTCTGAGGTAACTGCTGTTCTGTTTCTTCACCAGTTGAAAATAACATACTGTATTATTTATGTTACATTCTTAGCTTTAAAAGTTGTACAAACAAAAACTAATCAACCTGTCATCTTTCACATTTTAAATATCCAACAGTCTATTGGAACCATGATCCTCTGGAAAAAAAAAATGTAAATTTTAAATATACTCTTGATACAAATCAAGGGAGGTAGCAGCACTCATGACTTTAGTGTTTGCTGTTGGTGTAATATCAAGAAACAGAACATGCTGCCACTTCTTTTTAATAAAAAAGCTCTTCACAGACCTTAGAGAATCAAGTTTTATGCATACAATAAATAATGCAGCATTTTCAAGTGCAGAATGTAACTAACATGAAAGCTACAGAAAATCCTCCTCCATAACTAAAGGTAAATTGCATAATGATTATTAATTTCTTTAATCCCATTTTAGCCACTGAATCTTGTATTTGCAATGGAGGGTTCCTACGAGCCTTAGATCTACTTTGACTTTGCAATGTGTCATTTTTATCTTAAAACAGATTGGGAAAAGAGAAGGATTTTTGTGATCACATAGGAGGAGACATGGCAATCTGCACCATACCTAAATCTCATCCTATACTGGAAGAGAACTCCCCCACTGTCCTGTCTGTTGCAGCCCTGCAAAAAAGACAGGCTGACTGCTTGGTGAACTGAGATCTGGAGAATCATAGCCATTGCTTTGATTCCTTATGAACCTTTCATTTACTTCACACTTTTATTTGTATTTAGCTTTATAGCAACTTGCTCTCATCAGGCCTTATTTACTAAAGCATTATTTTAAAAAGTTTTGTTCCTCCAGCTCTTCTATGTCCATTTTCCACTGTTGTCAGGCATATAAGACAGCCCTTCATCTTGGCCTGTCAACTGCCAGCACCTCTGCTCTCTCCCAGGAGAGAGCAGCTTCTTGTGAATTCTATTACTGCCTCACTCCCTACATCCCCTTTGCTTCTTGGATTTCACTCCCTTGTCTGTTTTCTCAGACTTTACTCCTTCATTTTAAAGACTGTCAAACAAGTGCCGGGTCCTGCACTTTGGCCACAACAACCCCATGCAATGCTACAGGCTGGGGGAAGAGTGGCTGGAAAGCTGCCTGGCGGAAAAGGACCTGGGGGTSCTGGCTGACAGCCRGCTGAATATGAGCCGGCAGTGTGCCCAGGTGGCCAAGGCGGCCAATGGCATCCTGGCCTGTATCAGAAATAGTGTGGCCAGCAGGAGTAGGGAAGTGAT
>JAYKAV010002953.1:378161-398127 GCA_035582835.1 Phoebastria nigripes
TTTTTTTTACAAAATTCATGTGTCTTTTTAACATGATTTACTTCTTAAAATAAACACTCTCCAATTAATTTCTCCTGTTGCAATAAGAATAACTGTCAACGCTATTTGCTTCTTTTATAAGGAATTGCTGAGATTCTATAATCTGGATACTTTTGAAGAAACTATTGCTTTTTCCTACCAGTAAAAAAAAAATTACCCATAATGTGGTTTGTCACAACTAGCTCATTGAGATAGATGTTTATCATACTATGAGATTTTATGTCATTTGTTTTTCTTGAACTCTATTAATTTAATGTAATTTACTTCAGCACTCAGATGGGCCTCCATTATTGTTTTACAAATATTACAACCTTATCTTAAAATTTGTAACTCATAATAGCTCATCATTACTCATTTTCATTATTCTTGCCAATTTGTCTGTGGCTAATTTGTCCTACCTTATACATCAAAGTTTGGTTTTGCAGGATTTAATCTGTACCCATGTTATTGGGCATGATAAGTACTTGCTTCTGGGGGATTTACCACATCTCATTGAGGTTCTTCTTTTGATTTCTCAGGGACTGGATAATTGTAATATTAAGTTCATCACTGACAGCTCTGATTAGTCTTCATACCTGTCTATTCCTCCCTTACATTAGAAGAATGTTTATTTTATGTTCAGCCTTTCTTCTTTTTAACAGCTTGTAATTCTTGATTTGCTAGTAATTTTGTACAATCATTAAACTTCAGTTCAAATGTTTCTTGGAGGCATTTTTTGTGTTTATTTGTGGTTTGTAGGCTTTAATGTATAGTCATTTATCATTTAGTGCGGATTGTCTTAGCAGCCATCTGTCACTAAAATTCACAGTGGAGTGGCCCACTCATCTACACTTTCTTTCTCACTTGGGTGCTTTTGAAAATCTTTCCGTGTATACACACATGTACCAGAATGGCTTGCAGCATCATTTTTTAAATATATGGTTCATTAGGACCTGTTTATTTGCATCCAACAGAAATTTGCTTAAAGATGTTCAATATCTCACTTTCTGGTCATATGCAGTCAAAGGGAACCTCTGGGTCCTTCAGGCAAGTAGGTGAAGAAAGGGGTTGTAAGCCCCTTCAACAAGGAGTAGAAGGACAGCACTTGTTCTGTAGTTGACAGTGGAGTTCCTCAGATACATGTTCTCTTCCCCTAATGAAGTCAGATCTAACTTGGGGCAAGGGGCGAGAACAGGAGAGAAATATCTGTATTCCCACTGTAATTCTGATGTCTTGTCCAAAGAGTTACATACTGATATTTGTGGTATTTGGATTCTTTTTTAGTGTTGGTATCACGAAAGATTCAAATGATATCATCCATCATTTGTCAAGTGCCCTGCAACAGCTACAGCCCTGCAACTAGTCTGGAAGGGTTTCCAGAACAACCACTTCCCACTCATGTACTGCCAACACAAAAATACTTTCTAGCAGCCTTTAACACACTTAAAAGTATAGTGCAAAAGGCACCGAATTGTATCTCTGATACCATAGTTTAGTTTAAAACATAGAAAACCAACTCATATATCATAATATAGTTTAAACCAGAACACAAGGATTTCAGGATCACTAGAAGCAGTAGATCCTAGCTATCCTGCTCAACAATGCCTCTTTGATCTTTTGCGTTTCAGAGGAGTGCAAAAGCAAAATTTCCTAGCCATTGCATATTGAAGTGTGGGATTCATAGTGTACAGTTATGGAATCCACAGGACCATATGGTCTTTCAACCCATCCTTAGGCTACCAAAAATTGAACACTTTCAGACTTGTATCATCAGCAATAGTTTCCAGCTGCAGAAACACTCCTACCTAGTCACACAATTACATAACCTTGTCAAGCTCCATTTTTGAAGCTATATATACTCCTCAGCCTCTCTACCCAGCTGTGAAGATAATTCCAAATCATCTCTCTTTTAGTGGTTAGAAATATACAAAGATTACTATTTTATCTTCTAAGTGCTGGGATAAGGTTTTTATTATTTGCTCTTTTTTCCCTGGTGCTGCAACCAGCAATTTCTGGAATATAATCTACACTCTACCTGGCAGAGAAATCACCTAGTCTTTTAAAATGGAGACTTTTCTTGCTATTTTCAATTATACCTTAATGCATAGCTTCCTGAAGAGAAAAAGACACTGAAGCTGACAGAAAACTTAGGATAATTTGGATATAGTGTGTATATATAGCAACAAATACATGAAATAATGCTACTCCTGCTAGAAAGGCTTTCTTTCTTTAATAGAAATGCTTCTGAGTTGGTTTCATATAAATGTTTTTCCCTTGTAACTTCAAAAATAATGGCAAAGGAATTAGGAAGCTTCACCATTTCCAAAAATCCCTTTGAATTAAAATGTTGATTTTGGAGAGAATGCAACACAAAAGGCAACATACCATGTAGCACTGTAGTTTCCACACAGTCACAAAGAAACTAGAATCAAATGCCTGCAACAATAAAAAAAAAGTAGCTTGTTTTTCAAATAAGTGTGTTTACTTACTAAAACACAGCAAACCGGGAGCCTTCGTACTCACCCAACAAGTGATCTCTCTCCCCATAGTCAGTGACCAGCTGCAGGTATGATTGACCCTGATCAACGAAGTGATACAACATTTACCCAAAGCACTTGGGATTCTGGGATATGTAGTTCAGTAGCCCCCACAATGCAACTCGTATGGATTGTCTGTATTTCCAGTAGTATTTCAGAATACTATTTGTTTGGACGCATTAGGTGAAAAATAGTGTTAGATTTTATGGGTTGCCTATAATACACATTTATTGAAGAAGTCATTAAATATATTTTTAAATTAAGTATTCTGAAGGGGTTTGAACTGCATTCATGGAGGAAAGTCTTTCTTAGTTATGATTTGACATTGTATGAGTTGATACCAGAACAGAGAATATTTGGCTTCAGCAAAGCACCTTAGGCCATGGTGGCACAAAGTACATTTTCACTGTATTCCACACAACCTTCAAACAAGGAAAAGACCATGCAAACTGAAAGAAGCAAAGACCAGGGAGAAGATGAGGGACAAATAGAAGTTGATAAATACTGTTTGTGAGGTTTGTGTTTTTAATGTTCAACACTTAAGCTGGCATTTATTTTGGCCACCACAGAATCACATTCTAGATACAAATCACTGTAACGTTGAATATAGGAAACAGGAACTGAAATGGAAACGTGGAATAAATGATTCATGTAGACAGATTTGGGATTCTAAGTATCAAGAGCAGGCGCTCCTAGAGCAACCCACTTTGTAGACACCTGAGCAAGATGTGAGGCCACACATGCACAGTGGAGTTATGGCAGAGAGATATAGGACACCTGAAGGCATTTCATTTCCACATTCAAAGATCCAAATTTTTAGTTAAAGATAAATAGACCCAATCCAGAGTTAGAATTTGACAGACCTAATGTATAATACCACAAATCATGCAAAAGAAGCTGTAAACAGGCACAAGACAGTTCATCCTAAGTAAATTAGATCCTAAAGGGGGAATACTAGCCATGACTGTAAACTGATCTTTTTTCCTAAGGACCATCATCAGCTAAAACAAGTTACATCTGATGCATCCTGATTAAAATAAAAGGCACTTAGTATATCTACACAGCAGGGGCAAAGATTGCTTCGTCCTCTTTGTAAAATGAAACATTAAAAAAAAAAAAAAAAAAAANAGGCTTGATATGTATACAGACAGAGATCAGCTAATTAGGTGAATTTAGAAGTGGAAAGCTCTGAAGCTCTGACTTACCTATAGCCATACACATGACATTTTTATGGATATGGCCCCTATTGTGCCCTTAAAGGCAAAGCCAGCAGCATTGTCTCCTAGCTAGATTGACAGCCATGCCAGCAGAAGCTTGACCTCTATGGAAGGTTTTCAGAGCTCCCTGTCTTCATTTGTTTATGTGACTTCTTCAATTAATCTTTTAGACCCAGGACTTGATTATTTTCACTGCAGTTGCTGAAGGAAACTATCATAGAAAGAAATAGTTGTTCAACAAGTGAAAGAATACTTTTCATACTAAGGCATAAGATGGCCTCACCTGAGAAATCCAAACAACTCTGTCCATAAGCTATAGAAAACATATTTCAGTTGGGGATGATAAAGTATGCAGATCTTTGGGTTTGTTTGTTTTTTTTAAAGTTCTGGAGTTATTTATGTAAAATAGCAGCAGTTCTCAGATTTCCATTAATTTCCAGAAAGTCTATGTGGCTTCAAGTTTATAATGCCAGCTGTATGAATATTTAGGTTGCCTGGATTTGCAGTTTTGTAGAGTTGTATATATACAATAAGCTCTTCCTTTAGTATATTATACCACCTAGATTTACTGATGACATTAACCACTTTATTACCCACCAATCTAAATATATCGCATTGCTTTTACCTAAAGAGATTTGTAGCAAAGCATTTGTATGATTGTGCATTTGGATTTGTTCGTTTGTTTTTTAATGACTACATTATGTTGCCTATACAATGTATGTTATACCATGTTTGTCATTGGAAAACATTATCTGGGGTATTCGACAAATCACAAATTACCACAAACCATGAAAGAAATACATAAATAAGAAATACATAAATAAAAATAAATGGTTTTCTTTTTAACTTTTACCTGTTTTTCCCAGAGATAGTGTCTCTGATCAATTTTTAGAGAGTTAGTATGTAGATGCTTATAAAATCAATGATCCTTCTCCTCTTACTACTTGCCAAATTGCCTTGGCGTAGAAGCAGGGGAGGAGGGACAGACATTTTAAAAATCAGCCTCCAGGGACTTTACAGCTGAATTAGTTTGATACGATTTGTTTCTGATTAACAAGTTACCAATAACTTACCACTTTATTTTCCGCTAGGTGCTTTAAAAATAAAGTCTATTAATCATTCTAGCAATTTAGGAGATATTAAGTGCACTGATCTGAACTCCTCTCTTCCCTTCCTCCTATTATAAACATCGGTCTATTCTTTTTACAAGTGTTTACCCTTTTGCAGGCCCCCAGGCCTCACCTGTCCTTCATGAGTTCAGAAGCTCATTACCATTGACTCCAACAGTTCCACCACACTGTAGGGAGTTTTCAGTACTCTCATGGATCCAGATATGCTCAGCTGATAAAGGTTTTCTTTCCTTTAACCTGTTCCATCCCAGTTCTCTTGTATGATTTCTATCTTTTCTAATTATAGTCTCAGTTGACTAGCACCATCAAGAACAACTGAAGTCATTACAGGACTGAGACTGTTCAGAATTGTAGGACTAGATTTAATTGATGCAAGAAGCATCATGTTATGATTCAGAGTTTGTTTACTAAAAACTGAGTTTATGCTTTTCTGGCTCTACCATTGCAWGCATAATGAGTTTGGCTAGTGCTATCAGGGATGATCCTGCATACAGTAGCTGTGATAGTGACTGGGGTACCAGCTTCTTCAGTGGAGGTGTTCATAACAGAAGCTATCTTCTTCATAGTCAAACCATCCTGGTCATCTAATCTGACCTTCTGTTTAATCTAACCCCTCATTTAACAATTCTGTAATTTTTTATAATACTTGATCCAGTGAGTAATCCTGTTTTTCATTCTCTGTAAAATATATTCTAAAAAAAGTTCAGAAAAATTGAGGGAAAGAAAAGAATAAAGTGATATGCTGTTTTCTTCCAATCTTGAAGGACCTGACCCCACAGGTGGTATAATTATAAGTGATGCATAGGCAGGCAAGGTGGGAGTTATGAATTTCAAACATTTCTTTATGTGGAAATCAGAATATTTCATATTTCCTCTGTGGCTTGAAGTATGCAGAAACAGCACAACTGGAACGTATAATTTCTGATAAATGTTGGCCAAGTAGTAAGTATATTTAGATAACGTACCATAGCTTTTGTTCTCTTCCACTAGGACTGAAAAATGTCATTACTACTTAAGTGTCAGCATCCTGATGCAAAACACAGCGAAGGTGCTTCATACATCAGCACAACAAAGCAGGAAGCAGCACAATAATGCTAATGCTTTCTAGTTAGAGCAATTTAGAAAGTAGTGTTATATTTTCAGCTCAGTTAGCAAAACTGCACTTTAAAAGGACGGGTTTATTGGCACAGGCAAGAATAAAACTCTATGCTGTTATCACATTTTTCTACATCTCTGACTGAGGTTTTAGAATAGTTTGTGATGCAGTCCTCTTAAAAGTCCATTCCTCGGTTGAATGAAAAAAAACCAGCATACTTTTGCTGAGTATCAAAACTGTCATGTAACTATATCTGTAAAAAAAAGCCTTGCCTACATTTCTACTAATGGCATCAAACTAGGTTTAAATTACAGAATTTAAATTGCTTGTACTATAAAATTAGGATTATCACAAATTATAGAATGGATTCATAGCATAGCATGCATTTCTTGCAGAAAGTCTGATAAAGCCATTCCTGTTTAGCTTTTGTTTCAGGTTGTTTGCTAAAGCTTAGGAAATGTCCCCAGTACCTGTGAGCCAGATGGGTGTGTTTATTGAATGAGGTCCTTGTAGCAAAACCTGATCCTTTGTTCAGAAATAGGCTTCATTTTCCTACAATCACTTTTGGACCTAATCCTGTAACATTTTACCCTGGTGAATAAATGCATAAAACTGAATGAGAGTATTTTTCATTAATACAGTAGAGGAGATAGAAAGTGGGATGCATAAACTGTATCCTAAAAGATCTGGGCAACAAATAAATATAATTTAATGTGAACTGATATTTTCAAAGTGTTTTTATAGTACTGAGTCTAACCACAATAATGAATGAATACATTTCACAAAAATACAGCTACTACCTATTTTAACAACCAGAAAGAGGTGGTTACATACAAAACTGTACATTGGAAGTTTTGTTAATACTTGTACTAATCTGTCTACTGTACTAACAAAATCATCCTTTGGGGAAGCAGCTTCTCAGAAGTTCCTATTTAATTTTCTCTTGCCAGCAATAGCTTTGGCACTTGCACTTTAAGTCATTCATCCTGTAGTTAAGCACTACATTTCTAAACCTTGGCATATTTTATGTATGTGTAGAAACTTCAAGTCTACGTTGCTGTGGAATGTTGCCATTGTTTGAATATGGGAAGCCATTACTGGTAGTAATAATTGTGCACGGCCCTGTCACTGCCATTCTCCCTCTGTCATGCCAAGATGTGAAAACAGCCTTAACAGGGAAAAAAAGGTCAAGCTTTTAAGAAAGAAAATTATTTGACCAGTCTTGGTGTTCTTAATCACCTTTATTCTACAAATGACAAATGAATGGTCAGTAAGTAACTTCATGTACTAAAGCACTAAATGCCCTTGTTCATTTAAAGGATAAATGTATTACAAATTCTTTGTTATCATTACAGTCAGAAGAGCTACCTGGAAATTTTCTGAAACCAAAATATCTCATAGGATTACTTTTATCAGAAAGTCTCTCACATCTAAGATTAATTTCTGACCAAAAAGAGGGAATACCATTCTAGAGCAGCCAGTAGCCAAACAGCTCAGGTAAACTTCCGTTCCAATGCATATATATCTACTAATAAATAAATTTCCAGCTATCTAAATTGAGCACAGACAATTAAAAGCTCTCACCCCAGAGCAACCACCAGCCTGACAGTTAAAGCAGTTGTTTTCATGCAGGTTATTATTCAAATTCCTGATCACCACTTGAATCTTCTTTAGTCCAAATCAGTACTCCAAATTTATAGTATTTTTTCCTCCCAGTTGAAGATTGCCACTGAGTTATTCCACTTTTACTTTCCAAAATCCCTTCCTGTGAAATGTTTTTAGCTCTCACTGAATTCTCAACTTGTTTACRGCTTTTGTAGAGTGATGCCCCACCTGGAAAAATATTACAGCTGAAGCCTCAACTTGCTGAGACTGCCAGACTAATTACTGCCTAGGTCATTAAGCCTTATAAACAGCAGCAATTTTATATATGGATTCAGCAAAATACTTGAGAAATTCAGTTAAAGATAAGCATGCATTTCAGTAATTTTTGGATTCAGCTCAAATATTTTGTATTATTTAGGTACTGTCATAGCTGACAGTATTTTAACAAGCAAGTATTATTCACAGGAATGTTAAATTCCTATCACAAGCAAAAATCCCACCAGTTTCAAGTTTTCCCCCCAAAACAAGCTCTAYCTTGCCACTCCCATGTAGAAACTTTAAAGACTAAAACAGAAAAGACTGGAAAGGATTCAGAAGAACTTAAACTCTTCTTCCCTAGGAACATCGGCATGTATAATGGCTTCTAACTAATATATTTTTAAAATTTTTTAGTTGTCATAGAGACACGTATAATATATATATCTAAATCAGACTGCAAGATAGGCAGAAAGACCATTGCTGTCAACTGATGAATATACACTGGCAAATCGTTTTAAGCATTTCTTTCCCATGGTTCAACATAATCCAAGCCAAGATGTGCAAAGATTTCTTCCTCACTTCCAGCTTTGAGAAAGATCCTCTGTGAAAGAATTAAAAGAAAAGGAAGTCAATAAGGATGTTAGAGGGAAATTTCAATTGATGTTTTTTGCTGTTTAAAAGGAGTTAATTCTTGACAGTTCTACCCATTGTATCCTCTACAGAATACACTGTCTTCATCAGTGTGCTGACCTTGAAATGTGAAAACAAATTAAAAAATAATTCTAATGCTGCTTGATGCTTTCAGTTGTAATGACTAGTTTACAACTCTTTGTTTTGATTTACTTTTTCAAGACTCTGTGCACAAGTATTAGGACTAGAACTCAAATAAAACCTACATTTCCCTTCCATGAGGGTCAATAGCTTGACTTTCTTAATAAAATCATCAATGTTTTTTAAATTAATATAGTAGTGTTCTCTATAAATGCATTCAAGCTGATTCATTGGTTACACTAATTATGTATAGCCAAGCATTAAAAGCATCAATGCTTTCCAAATTTCTAATACTTACAGAGGGCTTATCTGAAAAGACAAAACATTCCATCTGGAAAAGCAAGCTGAAAATGAGGGATCAACAGCTGCAATTGGTTTTTTACACACACACACACGCACTCCTAATGAAGTTTTACAGTAAAAATCAGTTTTGTTTTTTCATATTTGTGCTTCTGATAACACAGGATAGTATTCTTGCACAGGAACCACCCACAAGCCCTACCTCCCCTAAAATGACTGATATAGTAAAGTACATAGCCGTATGCATTCCTTTCATCACTAAAGTACAATATTAATTAAAAAAGCTGCTAAGGTATATGAATATTAAAACAGTGAAACCTCACCGTTTAGAGGAGTTTGGAAGCAAGTAAGAACTCATCTCTATTGAAAAAGAATACCTAATATTTCAGCAATTCCTGAATCATTTGAAGTTAAGTCTCAATCAGTGTTCAGCTCTGAACGATCTCAAACTCCAGTGTCATGAAAACTTCAGGGTTAAGGTTTCATAATCTTCTAAATTCAATTTCTACCATGAAAGAGGAGATGCTGTCTAGAGAACTACCCACTGATGAATTCCACTTAGTTGGGAAAATCTCTGACTACCATAAAGTTTAGGAACATTTGTGCCAGCACTTCTGCTTTCTCAGCTGCCAAGTGCTGCCTGCAGGAGGGCTATGCTGTCCAGCATACCCATGGGAATGGGTCAGGAAAAGGAGTCTGTAACTAGATCAGAGCAGGCCCATGGTATGGTGGAACAACTTCTGGCACCAGAGATTCACAACTTTTCCTTCTTTTTCGTCTGTGTTCTCTCCTTCTTGCTTTCCTTCACTCCCTGATCTGGATGGTGCTTCCCTGTCTCTTACTCCCATTGAGATCACATAACTGAAGGGACTCAGAAAGCAGCAGGCAGGCAGATTACTGGAACAGGTAGATCCTGCTTCTGGTTACTGACACTTCACTCTTTCTCCTTTCAACCCCCCTGTTACTTATCAGTCAGCAGAGAAGATCAACACTGGTAGGAAAGACTTGGGGATGCTTGGCCAAGCTCTATGGCACCAGAGCATGTGAAGGCTACATAACGCTATGTCTAAGCTGCTGCATCAACAGAAGGAAAGCAGAAAGAACAATGAGCCAGAAAGAATAAGCAAAACCRCTAAGCCCAGGGCAGCCTCACGCTGCCTCTGAAATATCATCAGCAAAATTCAGCTCATCAGTGGGTACCCATGGGCTTATTGTTATTCTCCATCAGTCCCACTCTGATCCATATCTCAGTCCTGTCAGGAGCCACAGTTTTGCCAAGGCATAATGAAGAATTGAACCCCTCAAGTGAAATGTAACATTAACTGTCACCTGGACTCAAACTTTATCAGTTTTTTTATCTGAGTCAACCAAATCAGAAACCTGTTTCCATTTCATTGTAGGGGTATTTGAAATTTGAAGTTCTAAGTCCAACTCTACAGAAAAGGCCCATCTTTCATTGACACTGTTCAGCTCCAACAGCCAGAGTAGTCAAGCTGGCAGCTTTCCTAACAGCTATTTTTCAATGCCAGAAAGTAGAATGAAAGCCAGTTTAACTGTGCTAGAAAGGTTATGAAGACTAAATTGAATGGTAGAAGCTAGATGCTCCCGAGTGAATAGAGCCAGAGGCCATCAGTGTTCCCTTGAGCTTGGGAGGACATAAAGGACAGAATACAAGGTTCCGAGGTTCCGATTCTGCTCTTCCAGAGTTCCCAACCAGCAAACTAGATATTTAAGAGTAGTTCTGGCTGATATCCTCTTGAATCCATTCAAAGTTACTAAGTCATTTATCTTTCTTAGCAAATTATTGCTATACAGTGAAGTAATATGGAACATTTTCTCTATTTTAGTTGGAGACTGTTCATCTTTAACTAGACAAAAACAATCTTAATAGGCAAATAATTAGAGTAAATGGTAATTATGGCAACATGAAGTAATGTGTTCTGTGTTATTAATAAAAATATATTACAAAATCAGAAAGTAACTTTTAAAATTGTATCTGTTCTTGTAATGTCCTCTATCAATATGTACAGTGCAGTCTTCACAAATAGTGCCTTGCCATGCTCAGAAAGCTACTTGCTTATCACATTAACTCTTTGGCATTTATATTCCCCAGATTTGCATTTGCAGAACTGTCATTTATCAATTGCACTTTACCCAAATGAAACCCACTGAAATAAAGTCTTTTTCACTGAGGTCAGTAGACATTGTATTAAGCTCTACTATAAAGTCATTGATTTCAGGCAGTGATACGTTCCATATGGATCAGAGATCTGTTACTAGAGTGCACAGTGAAAGTACTTAAGGTATATGAAGTTGTTTTCACTTTCCCATAATGAATTCCACTTATATAAGATAATTTTCATATTCAAACACACCATATCAGAAATTTGAGGGAATAATTTGGCCCATTGCTTCAGGGACTTTTTTTTTTTTAAATCAAATCAGGACAAACATGGTATGCCTTTTTGCTTTGACACCTGTAGTGTAAAAACAGTCTCCAGTTTTCTAAGGGATTTTATCCTCCACCATGAAGTTCTCAGCGTATGAATATTTAGACTCTGGGACAGTGCCCTGGACAACTACAGAGTATTGCTGGAGTATGAAAAGCTGAAAACAATCACATATCCATAATGAACTGACAGTTCAAAGTTGTGTCTGCAATAGCAAAGATTGCTTATAAAGCATAGACAAATAATTTTCCTTTTTCCTAGGAATTTCAAATGTCAGATTCTGGAATAAAAGGAACCTACAAAAAACACTGACCAGGGGAAAATCGATCCTTTTTCATATAGACAGGACTAGAAAAAATCATAGAAAAGAAGATACTGAACACAATAAAAGAAAAGGAAAGAAGACATTGATAACTGCCCATTGGGTAACAATACTGGGGATATTTTGTTCCTAGAGTATATCCTGGGAGGACAGGATTTTAGGGATTTTTTTTTTTTGGGGGGGGGGTTGTTTTTTTTCTTCTACTATTACTAAGAACAAGAGAGGGCAATCCATACACTGACATTACTGCAAAAAGTAAAACAAGAAAAAAGATCTTACACTTGTAGACAGATGTTATAGATACTCTTTAATAAAAGCTCTTCATATCTCTGGGACCTCAAATTGCATCCCATTTCTTTTGTTCTGTCACTTTATGTTTTTCTGCAAGCAAAACTCATTTCATTTGCTTGACAGGGAAAATTTCCAATACAAAGTATCTGATGCTGAATACCATTCTCAGTAGCTACAAGCCATGTTTCTAAATGAATCTCTAGCTGATATCTGCCAACTGCTTTAGCAATGTAAGTGTTATTAATGTTAATCATAACCTATGATTTTGCTTCTTTGTCAATCTATGCAGAGCTTATACAGGGATGCAAATTTGATTATTTCCTTCACTACTGTTCTTCCTTTTTTCTTTTCTTTTTGCTCAAGAGAATTAATGAACTGCTTGCCCAGTTGTGAGTTTTTTTCAGCTTCTTACTGATATTCAGCAGATCCAAGACATGCCCAATCAACATCAATCAAACTTACAAAAAACAATGCTCTGGAGCAGCTGGTGTCACTCTGCTCTTATCCCATTTAATCAATTCTGTTATTTCAATGGATGTAAATATTACATTTGTGGTTGCAAACATGACCATTAACTACACCTAATGTAGAACAGCTGCCATCCAAATGTTTTCTTATGTGAACTGCTACCTCTTATTTTTCATTTTGGCATTAATGATCAATAATACTTTTGATGAAAGAGAAGCAGAGAGTGAAGGCACAGAGCTAGCACTGCTTGATGATATCCTAACTAGCACTGCCAAAGTTCAAACAGATGTTATACTACTATTGTCACTTGGTTTCATCTCACATTTTAACACGACAAAGCCAACAAAACCATTACTCTGTAAAGTAGAATTCTAGTTTTAGTTATATAAATCAGCATTGGCCAACAGCACATGTTTCTTTTGGGGGGGAAAATACTGATTTTACTGATTTTGTATATATGTCATTTAAATAATCAGAAAAAGTTGAATGTACTGGAAAGTACCTCAGACCTCTTTTTCTCTTCCATTTTTGGAGTACCTCCATGTGTCTCTTTAACCTACTTCTTGAGTAGTGCAACGTAAGTAGGTTGACCCTAGGCATAAGGATAGGAAACCTTAAGATATGGTTAGCAATTTGTCTGGTAAAGACACAGAAGAAAAGATGCCGAGAAATCAGAGATTACTAGAAATTACTGTCCACAAATTCTTGATTTTCATAACACAAAGGATCTTGTTATTATATGAAAATTTAGGCCACTGGATATACACTGTTCATGTACTAAGCAACCGGTACTTTCAGTGAGCCTAGATAAATTCTTTAGGCGGTTGAAATGAAACTATACTGCTTAGATAGCCAGTCCACACTTGCCTGTACTGTGGCCATCCATCTTCCTTTCCACTGTTTGGTCAGGAAGGAAAAATACCGCAGTGATAGCAACCTCTTGACACTGCATTGAACAAAACAATACTTTGCTGAGGTTGCTCACTCAGGAGACATAGAAGCTGTTGCTCTACCCACGATTGCTCTGCCAGCTTTGTGTACACAAAGTTCCTGAAACCAAGTCTACTCATGCACTCCATCAATATTAACTCAGTCTTCTTGAAAAGCACACATTTAATCAGATTCCAAGTAGACTGATATCCTACTTTTTATTACCAGATAGCTTGGTAATAATAGTGTGTTGCAAAATACCAAATCGAGTAATCTATTATAATTGAGTAATACTATAAATAACTCTCAGCCTGTCATAGTGGCATTTCATTACTATTTTCCCCATCTCAAGATGAACTTAGGAAGTTAGTTTGAATACACGTACCTCAAAATAAAAGCCAGTAGGACCACATAGACAGTATCATTGATGAAATGGGATTTGATGGTTCTGAACCAGCAGAATCTGCTGGAGAGCAAAGTACTCCAGGTTTGTATGTACAACATATGTACATGTGCAACCCACGGTCTGAAGATGAGACACATGGTGGAAATTTGAGTCATTTCTTTCTTTAAATCCTTATCATGCTTGGTATTAGCTGAGAAACTGGAATTAACTATGAAGTTTCCTAGATGATTACTGGCCCAACTCTATTTATACATTATTTGAGCGTTTATTCTTGAATAAGTCATAGCAAAATTGTGCCCTTTCAAAGACCAAAGAATTTCCTTCCATATCCCATTTTTCCTACTCTTTTCATGGAGCTGACTTTTATTTGCTCTACAGCTGTAATTCAGAAAGAATGCAGTCATACTCCAGTGGATTTCATTATCCTTTGGAAAACTATGACATTGTGTAGGAGGCACCCTCCCTCCTTTTGCAAAAGGCCCTGAAGGGCCATAATCATTAAGGTCTGTCTGGACTCCTTCTGACATACTGTTTCATCAAATAAATTGGGTGGGGGGGGCAGGGGGGGAGTGGAGGACACAGAATATTGCCAACAGTATCTTGTTAACAAATTACAAAACTGATACAACTTTGCTTCTAGACAAGTATCTGGGAATGTCATTAACATAAACATTTCTTCTAACCTTTTCTTTGTATCCTGATGATGTTGCATGCTTTAAAATGGCAAACTCTTACCTAGGGTAGTTAGGAATTTTCTCATTTAGTTTTGGTCTTCTCTCACTAATTTTTATATAGTGTTTCACATGTGACATCTATTCACATCAGTTTAATTACCTTAATATTTGCTTTCCTTTTTTAAATTATTAAAATGGAGATATAATGGAAATATGATCATATCTAACTTTGTAGTATTTCCAGTATACTGAATGATAAATACCAAGCAGCCTAAACCCCCATCACTTTACATGTCTGGAATTATTACAGTGGCAGTAAGCATGACAATGATAAATGAACAACAGAAAAGAAGAGGACAGACTGTCATTTGCAAACTTGGAACTTAACTGTTCATTGTGYTTAGACAGAGTCCATTCTAAAAATAAGTTTTGTGGGTAAAGTCAATTGTAGATGAATGATGGTAACAACAGGACTTGCTTAATCAACCATAGTAAAAGATACCATAATGCACCTTAAATTTATCTTACATATGTATTTGTCACCTTAGTGACATCTCCACATGTCATCACTTATGCCAAGTCAATTAAAGATTTTTAATTAAAGATACTTGGGACTAATGCAGAGATGATGCTACTTACATTGCTTGCAATAGCTTCCAAGATGTGAAAGCACTTCTCTAGATATGAAAGGCCACTGCATTCGGTGAAGCAGTGCACCATAACACCAAAGACCTACAATTTACAGAATATACTAAGATGGCTTATTAGGTTAAATGTGCAAAGCTATTAAACTGCTCACACTCCCTTTTTCTCTGATTCCATTTGCTCAAATAACATTTATACCCTGTAAAAAATATAAATAGCTGTTAACTAAATGAATATAATGAGCTTACAGAAAGAACTGTGAAGGCAGAAACGTAAGTAATCCATCAAGTAGCAAATACTTTCCACATGATTAGCTGTGGGAACGTTCACGTATGTTTACCTGACCTGAGTGTTACCCTATCTGTTCTCTGCCACTGGGCTATTTTTGCTAGAACAAGTGTTGAYGCACCAACGCTGGACACAGGTCACACCAGTACAGCAGAAACTTTTAGGAAGATGCTACTTTTAATAAATCAGCCTTTTATAATGTATACCTTACAATGTAGGTATATATTTCATTATTTTATGATTTATGATTTTTAGATTATATTGACCTAAACTCCTGCATACCGTGCTGAAGATACTCAGCTAACGAGGGAGTCTGATCGTTGCATCAAAAATGTCTGCACAATCATGTGTCCACAAAACAACACATTGAAGTCTTTTTGTTGTAACATTTCCTGCAATTCTTAGAGTGACTGCAGCTATCTTCTGTACTTGATGTTCGTATTTTATTGAGTTCAGAGCAAGATTCTGACAATAAATGGGTATAGCATTAAATTATTTATCATCTGTTAGAAATAACAATAATTAGAAATAAAACAAACACATTGGAATAGGTGCAAACAACTGTCACTTTTATGGGAGAATTTCTATAAATGCTAAATCAACCATTGGTGAAATTTTTCTAAAAAGGTAGTAGTAGTACATAAAATTGTTTCTTGATGTATGATTATTGAATGTAATATGTGAAAATAGCCTCAAGCAGCTTCTTCTAACCGGCAAAAGACTGAGGAGAAAAGAAATAAACAGACATTTGAAAATTTGAACTAGTCACATTTTCATTTATTGTGTGACCAGAATTGCAAGGAAAAGAGTTTTGGGGCTTGCACTACAAAATTCTTTAAAAACAGAAATGAGATCTGCCTGAAAGGTAAGAAAAAAAGAAGAAACAGAGAGGCCAGAAAGCAAACAATATGTTGTTATCTTAGCTGTTAAAATTTTGCAAAAAAAWTATTACATTAGAAAAGCATGCATCTTTCTGGCTCAATTTTATATGAAGAAGTTCATATGATTCAATAATTCAATTCTGCTGCATGGATTTTGTCAACTGGAAGTTAAAAGTCCTTAGGCACACACCTAATGGTTTATATCCATATAATTCCAGTTGCTTCCTATTTTCGAGAGTTAAATGTTAGTTCCTGTGACTGACAGTACACAAATTCAGTAAGAGGAGAAAAGTAAATTCTCAGTGCAAAATTAAAGACAGTCCAAAGTTACAGGCTTTTTCATTTGAGTACAGTGAGCTGCATGGATTTCTGGTGAACCTTAGCAAACAAGCCTTATGAAATCATACAAGTTCACTGCTGCTTTTCACCTGGAAAGCCTGCTCTGCCTCACTATCCTGAATATCTCCATTAGCTCACAACCAAAAGAAAACCTGTAAACACTGAGGTCACAGAAAAGTCAACCTCTGGCAAGGAAAGCGTTATTTTTCAAACAAAAAATCAAGTTCCAAGGCCAACCACCGAATGCACTGAATGCAGATGTCTAGGAATTCTTGGATGTGACAAGTACAAGGACCACTGTCAAAGAAACCGAGTCAGTAAAGCCTGAGAGAAGACAARACAGACAGGGAGAACATATGTTCTGTTTCAGCTACGCACTTACATCTTCTCTCAGAAAGGTCACTCGGAACAGAGGTAATCAGATTATACAGACTGATTGATGAAAAATTATCCAAATTCACTCCATGGCACAACTAGTTGGACGTTCTATTTATTGACAATTAAGTTATTGCAAGTCCCAAAATAAACACTTTGAGTTGATTATATTCTTGATCCCCATCAACTTCAATTAGGTTTATCCTGGAATCATAAATATGGAGATGATAGTAACATTTTCTAAAAATAAGTGAAAAATAAAGGAGGAGAGAAGGACAAAAGCAAGGATGTCAGCAACAGACTAGCAAAAGACAAAAAAACAGGATGGAGGAGAGTGTTACTGAGTGATTGACTTGACATGACCTCCTAATGGTGCCTCCTGTGCTAATACTTCTTACAACACTGAACGTGCTGATGAGCTCCTGCAGTTCAGCACTTTCATACGGAGAATGAGTGCAACACACATAACAAGTCAGGGACGTAAAACTGAAGAAAATAGTGAAAAGAAATTTTCTGTGGAATTTTAGTTCAGACATGTCTGAATTGTTTTTTCAGGTAGATGTTAACTCAGACTCAAATCTCTAATAAAATCAAACCTCAAGGTCAGGTTGAATGGGGCTCTGAGCAACCTGATCTAGTTGAAGATATCCCTGCTCACTGCAGGGGGTTGGACTAGATGACCTTTAAAGGTCCCTTCCAACCCAAACTATTCTATGATTGTATGATTCTATGAAAATTACTCAGAACATTTTACTCCAACCAAATTTACAGAACCACACAACAAATTTACTCCAACCACCAGCCAGCCAAAAAACAAGAACTAATGGGCGCCCAGAATAGAAAGTAATGGAAAGAGAAGGTGAGGGGAAAGCAATAGTCTAGATAAACTTTTTGGGGTCTTAATAAAGTCCCGCAGCAGATTGAATAAAAAACATTAACCTGTTTTTGTTTTATCTTAATGGATTTCAGAGAGAGTGGGTTTCTGAGAGGAAGGTCCCTGCAAAGTGACTCAGCAAAAATAGCAGCTGCAAGGGAGGGTGAGGAASGATGTTGCAAACTTTAAGTGTTTCAATCACTTCCTGTTCAAAACTTGTTTACTCACAAAAAGATATTTCCCCCTTCCCCATTATCAAAAGCAATCACTTTCTGGAATGATTTCTTGCAGACGGAGCTTGTGCATTAACTGGGCCATCTAATAGCTCTGAAAGGTGTAAGCCACAATGTTTGAAGAAACYTATGAGAAAATGCATGATAACTCTCCATAGCAGTAGAAAGGAACAGATTTCAAAGAAAAGAAGCATTTTGCTGAGGTTATTATCATGTGCTTGTGTCTATATTTGAATTTAATAACCTAAAGACAAGCAACATTACTTGATTAGTATGATTTATAATAATACAAGAGATGCGAGTGAAAGCTAGCCTCTCTCAAGCATATTTCTTTAAAATCTTCCCTGAATATCTAGCTCCAAGCTATTTTCTACCCTTACCACGTAGAATTTGAGTCATTGAGCATCACTCTAACCAAGACAGCAGGCTGTGATTTTATTTTATATGCTATATGTCAAAAAGGAATACATGTGGTAGTATATAGATATTTTTGCTAAAATAACTAACGGGAGCCCAGTGCTGCCATCAACACTTAAAAATTATTGACTTCAGTAGCAGAATTTGGCGATATCAATGTTTACCAACAGGGACTATGATTCTACTTTCTTTCAACAGCTAGATGTGCACCTCCTCAATCCATGTACCTATGGCCATCAATAAACAGGTGCAGCCCCTGCACCAGGATTTCCATCTGTCATTCAGGTCTGTCATGTTCTGCCATGCAGCCTACCTTCAGCATGGCAACCAGCTCCGCTCCCTCTTTACTGACTTGTAATAACCAAGATGAAGGCATACTTTGCAAACACTGATCAGGAAGCCAGCTATTTTCTCCTCCTTCTCTATGCTACTGTTAACTTTACAAGAATGAATGTTGTACCTCTTTGGTGGAAAACATAAATCTGCTCAGAGCTTCAGTATAGCAAATAGCTTTGCAATGTTACACCAGTTACAGACCCAGAATTGTGTAAAGCAACTGTAGAGAAAGTGTTACAGAAGATCCATAAATTCCTGCRGTACACTGAGCAGTATGAGTTTGAGCACCTTCAATCTACAATGACAGTATGGGAATACAATGTAACATCAATCCATAAAATGGTGGCTACTTCTCTGAAATCATTAGCTGACTCATTAGGGTAGACAAAGTGCTAACAAGAATCACTGTAATCAGTAACTTTCACAGCGAGCTAAATGATTTTATGGAGAGAGCGGGGAGGGAATAGAGGAAGCAAAACAAACAAAAAAAGTCTAAGTAAAGCAATTTCCAGAAAAAAATGCATACAATCCTATCATTATATAAAAGGTTTCAAATAATTGTATTCAATTATTATCTTGTGTAGTATGGACGCTGTCAAAAGTAACATGGAAAAATGAAACTTCTCCATGGTCCTGATATTCATACTGCTAGCCAGCCTGAGGGGGACAGCATCTTATTCCATCACTAGTCAGTGAGACAACATTCTCAGAATAAGACACTGCTTGATGAAAAACATGACAGAATCAAGCCCTAAGGAACTGTGTAGTAATTGCCCATTAGTATATTTTACTCTGAGTAGTATTAATTTTCATTATGGTCAACACATTTTTTACATTTTGTGGATTGCTATAATATCTGAGCACCTATCTTCTAGCACTTTCCTAAACAATATGACTAACAACTTTCAGGTGTTTTCCTTCCTTGTTTTTCCCAATCTTTTCTTGTTTGGGTTTTTTTTTTTTTTTTGTTTTTTTTTTTTTTTTTGGAGAGGTTATGTTTTAAGACTGGGTGTTGGTGATTTTTACTTTGCTTGTAATTAGACCCTGTGCTAAATATTTATTTTATGTTTATGAATGATACAATCAACAGTACAAACAATTTCAT
>JAYKAV010002953.1:398194-460575 GCA_035582835.1 Phoebastria nigripes
TTTCCTTCCTTGTTTTTCCCAATCTTTTCTTGTTTCGTTTTTTTTTTTTTTTTTGGAGAGGTTTTGTTTTAAGACTGGGTGTTGGTGATTTTTACTTTGCTTGTAATTAGACATTTTGCTAAATATTTATGTTATGTTTATGAATGATACAATCAACAGTACAAACAATTTCATGTTAATTATAGAACATAAATGCTGAAGTACTAGTTGTGCTAGAAATGTGAAGTATTTTGTCAAGTTCAAAATAATATTCCACAGCACTGTGTAGACACTGCATTTTCCCTTTGATGGTATCACAGCAGTTTTCAGCAGCAAATAACGTGAAGTGCCTCTGACGTTATATTATCTCCAAATGTAATTTTCATGTTTAACTGGTATTTTCTGTAGTAATATTCACGCCACCCTGCCTGCTTTAAAATAAAAACTAATCTGTTCCTAATCCAGCTACAAATAAGATGATAAATAAATCAGAGAGAAAAAAAAGACTCTTTGAAATGACATTATAACAAACCGTGATTGAAAAAGCAGTATTACAAGTATTACCCATTGACTCAACACCCTCAGGCAAAATCATGTGTAATGGTATTGATGCAAAATAGTGCAGTGGAATTTATTCTAATAATTCTGGGCATGAATAATTTTTGAAGGTAATAGAAGCCGGAATCATAAATTCTCATTTCATTTTACYACTGGACATGTCCTGTGCTTTTAATCAGAAATACCATACTTGAATATTTCTCTTACAACTATTCTCTAACTCTAGTTATAGGTTTATTCGTATTAAATTTCTGAACAATAAAAAGTAGATTCACTGAGTAAAATAGAATAATCAGGCTAATGTTAGGATGTTCTAGGCAGTTATCCTATTAACTATTTCATAACATGGAGTATCAAAATATCTTCAGGCTTTCTACATGCAAAGTACTTACTCCAAGTAGCTTTGATGAAGGCAAAAGAAAAAGACCAGTGCTGAAAAGCTGACACTTTCAAAAGTAAAATATTAAAAAACATTAATATTATCTGTTGACTTAACTGAACGAGCACTTTTTTATTTGCTAAAATGTAGTTTGTAAACAATACCATGCTGTGCATAAAATGGAATTATTCTCTGTTTAAAATGATAGATGTGTGGTTACTTTGTTGCAAAACACTACATAGTTATGCATCCAATCTCCCATTACAATTTTAATAATTAAAAACATTCCACAATAAATAAAGAATATAATACATTACCATCCAGACTACAAGAATATGTTTTCCGTTTTGGGCACACAAAGTGAAGAGAAACTTGGAACTTCCTATCTGGCAACCCAGGCAAAAATTTTAACATGTTAAATAGCACATTTTGTTGTAAACAAAAACAGAACAAAAACTTATTGCCCCCTGTAGTTCTCTGACAATCTGTGTCCTATCACAAAGTCACTAAAAAGATTAACAGGGATTACTTCCTCTTCCGCTTTAGCTATACTTCTGTTTTGCTTTAACTCTATGTTATTTACAGTAACTGTAGCTTGTCAAATATTGTTAAGTTGGCTTACTGTATTTTTCTTTATAGAGTTTCATATGAATGAATGAAACAAGAAAAATGCAGAATCCTGGATTTTATGAAACACAGTTGAGTGTAATTCATATGGGATTATTAAAAACAAACCACTTCAAAAGAACATAACTGAGATTGCAAAATCAAAGACCTGCCATTTAAAAAATCCCAGAATGTGGTTGATTGTATTTTAAACCTAATTCAGTTTTCCTATGTATATGCATAGAGACTTCTTTTTCTTCAAAGAAATACTGCTTCCTTCAATTCCTGTAACATACTTAAGCTTCTTTCACTAGGCAGGAAATATACTGTGCCACAGGGCTAACAAATATTTGGTGACAACAATCTGGGGTTGCAGGGATCAATCAGCCTTAGCAAATTGAGCTTTTACAATCTGTATCTGTTCTAGCTCCCTCTCTTCCCTACGTCCCTATACTAAATTGTAGCCTTGATCTCTCCCCTCAGATTTCTAATGTAACTTCAGGCTCCACTCATGCCGTATCCAGAGTAAAGTGCGATAAACACGGTTTACTCAGTTATTTGGGGCAATTGAAAGTTTACCCATTTCTTGTTGCCAACTTAGAGCATTAGCCCAATGAATTTAATTTATTTTTTAGTCCATCAAACTTCCACTCATATCTCTCCCCAGTCATTCGGTTTTTTGTGCCCCTTTTCAGCTCAGTCTCTTCAACCAACCCAGATTATTTTCCACAATGCAGCTGCTAATCAAATATACCCTTTCCATTCCCCATCGCTTTGTCCAGTCACTCTGCACTTCCTTATCAAATCTGTACATCCACCACAGACTTCCCATTCTCACTCCCACTCCATACCCCATTTTCCTCTCTGGCTCTTGGCTCTTTCCTTTTCTAGCTTCCTCTCTACCTAGCTTCTTCTCAATCGATTTCTTTTTTCTTTTAACAGAAAATCTGAGACTATGTTACCTTCCCCACATCCAATAACTTACCCAAGCATACTTATTGAATAACTGACTTAAAACATTTGAAAATGGTTGGCTCTGTACTGCCCTAGAAATTAAAATGAATAAAAAAGTATAATCAAAATATTTTGGATCTGCACCTACTTATGCATTTCAAGAGCTCTCTCTTTTCATTAGCAATACAGGTTTCASTGAACTGTTCAGAAAACACAACGAGCAACAATTAGGTACATTTATCTTTGTGTTAGATGTACGGCTTGCTATTACAAAGGGATTAAATGTAGCTAAATATGTACATGAATTATATGCAGACTTTGTAAAAATGAACTATCATATGCTTTATGTGAAACATTTAAACTGCTAAGAGAACACTGGGAAAAAGCASACTTTGGAAGAAAATGCATAATAATTTTTTAATTTGCCGAGAGGTAAGAAAAGTAGATTATTTTAATTCTTAATTTTTAAAAATAGACCAGGTGCAAAAAGAAAAAAAAACMCAAATCATATATGCAATTTCCACTTTCCTGAGAGCGAGAGAGAAGAGTTGGAACATAAATGAAAGTATGTGCATCTGTTTACAATGACTCAGTGTATAACTGTGGTAATGATTGTGTAAACAACTGATCACATTGGAAATCAATATTATAAACTTTGGATCTTTATGTTTACTTTAGCTTTAATCCAGTCATTATTGCAGACATCTAAAGCAAACTCTGCAGCTGCAGCATGTTTAATTCATCAAGATGTTCTCAAGGCTGTCTCACTGTTATAACTTCATAGTTTTAGAGCAGCATCTGCCAAAATAAGACTATAACATCCAGTATTTAAAGAATCATAAAAAATGTCTCTTTAACTGTGCAAGTAACATTAAGTGCTGTCCAGTTACAATGGAAATAGTAAAACCCTATGCTCCCAACTTTTTTTTAAGAGAATATTTAGTTTTCCTTGGGAAACCAGTATAAGCATATAAGCATGAAAAGGGAAATTTATCCTGGGATTCTGTAGGCATCTTTTTTCAGTGAAAAGTGGTGTGGAGTAAACGTTCTCAGATGACACAAGAAAACTGATTTTGAGACTATAACTACTGAACACACAGTTAAACACATTTGAATATTACACATATTTATGTAATAAAACGAGGGTATAGAATCACAGCCAGCTCTTCTTCCCAGTGATACATGTTTTTGAGAAATAACGTATTGGATGGTGACAGAAAAGAATCAATGCTTGGAAAACAAAGCTGGCTTTTTATTAGGAGACCTGTTTACAAAGTTCTGGGAAGTGCAGGTAACAACCCAGCCATCTGCAATCAGTCTGGCTTCCTCAGAGCTGTTTCCATCTTCTAAGCCAAGCCACTGCTCAAATGTAACTTTTCCGGCCAATGTGGTCACTGTCAGGTAAGACGTATTTCAAAATAAAAGTTACTGGCTAAGTGGCATGCCAGCAACACAGACTTAGACTCAGCCAGAGAAAAATTTGAATATCATGGGGGAGGCTAGAAGTTCAAGTATGTTGCCAGGCATGGCTGGATGGGCTGCCTGCTGCAAACACTGTGGTTGTCTGTGAAGCAACTACTTGGGCAAAAGATGGGTAGTAGCAGAACTCAGAAAACTTACATACACCCTTGAGCCAGCTCATCAAAGCACTACAGTCATATAATAGTCATTTACCTGGGCTGCAATCACACCTTCGTTTGGCTTTACAGATACATGCAAAGACAGACAGGGCAAGCCCTGCCTGAAGAGCCAGTTAAGGATTTTCCTAAATAGAAATGTTTTCTGCAGGCAAGTGATTAAAGACTGTGCAATAGTGATCTTCACAGTGTGGAATAAATCCCTGTATAAATTTCCCCTTTCATGCTTATACCGGTTTCCCAAGGAAAACTAAATATTCTCTTAAAAAAAAGTTGGGAGCAGGGTTTTGCTATTTCCATTGTAACTGTACAGCACTTAATGTTTTGCAAAGCTGGGTCCCATTATGAAGTTTTCAGAGCATCTTGTGAAGTTACTATTCAGAGCAGTTACATAAACCGCCTCTCTTGCTATTCAACAACTAAATAACATTTAATGCCATTCAAATTCACACAATGGTTTTTAAATGCAAAATCATCATCAATCATATACAGTCTTCTGCATAGAGTGTCATATTTCTTCCAATATTTCTTCAACAATAGAAAACATTAAGGCAGCTATTTCCCGTCTTAAATTTTCGTAGGACATAAAACTAACAACTGCTTTCTGCTCCAATGACTCTTCAAAATAACATTGAACTTGTGACCCTCCTCTTACAAAACCCCAACAACCTACAGTATTAGTGCAAGAACATTCATATGCTAATAATTTAATCAATCTATTATACCCTAGGAACTCCAGCTACTCTTTTACAAAAAAGTAATGCTTTTGCTGCCTTGAACTGCATAAAGTAATAATTGGACTTAAAAGTGATTTTCTGGAATATTATTGTGAAAACATACGGGTTTATGTAAGATAAAAATCTAAATCTACAAGACAAATCCAACCCTCAATCCCACAACCAGCTTGAGGATCTCYGCTGGGTAGTGGTGTGATAAAGGTGCAGGAAAGAGACACTTTCCACACGGCCATGATCCAGCCATGAAGCTGTTCCGCATGCCATCCCTAGAAATCTCCCGCCACGAAACAGGAATAGAGAAAAGTACCTGCAGCAGCTTAATGCATCTAGCCCATCCCACCTCTCATTCAGCCTAACTCCCACATGCTCACTTATGTACTCAAAAGATAATGATTTGAGGAAATATATCATTCAGATCTTCTGGCATGGAGCAGTTAAAACTAGTTCCTGCTTTATGCAAAGTCTTCTCCTGTGAAATGGGAAATTATTAGGGCTCAGGCGCTGAATACAGCACACTTCTGCCAGGCTCTTTGGCTCTGAGTAACTGCGGAACAGCAAACAGCATCAAGAACAGTCAATATACCTTGAATGAAAAGAAGGAGCAATAGGGAATCCCACCACAGCTGAAACTGTGTGGAGTACAGTGGGGAAGTTTTAAATATCCTTCTTTACTGCAGCTACAAGGAATAGTTTCCAAATATGTACCAAAATGTAAAAACAACAAAAAGCAGCTTATTTTCTGACAATATGGGTTCTGAAGTATTTGCTAATGGTACTAGTTTTAAATTAATTCAGATAAGGGTGTTTAGTCAGGAAGTAATAGTAAAAAAGGTTGATAAATCCTGCATTTTAAAAACTCAAATTTATCCATGGTATAAGTGGTAGGGCTGGGCTTTGCATAGTACAGTAGATCTCTGAGAAGCATCTTCTGTACTTAAGTTTGGAGCATCCTCACACCAGGCTCTACAGAGAAACACGATATATGGATGCTGCTGGCTGAGGATCACTGGAATGCAACTTCCTAGGATTCCCAGAGAAAAGGGAGTTCTAGGGAACAATATTTCTACTTAACACATATATAGTCACACAAACATAATATCCCATTGCCTTGTGAAAATTTCTATTCAGCAAAACACTAATGAATTTTGTTTTGTTGACATTTTCCTACTCAAACCTGGATGTTCCATATAAATGATGTAATTATCAAAATATTGCCCTGAAAAAAAAATAATCCAATAGAATCTAATTTACTTTTAAAAATCTAAGCCTATTTGAGCTCCTGCCAGCTTGCCCATCTTCTCAACAACTTGCTTGACAGGCTACTGGGAGCCTGAGTTCAAATAAGTCATTTTAATTACATCAGAGCCAGGGTCCCCAGAGCTTATTGGCTCCGCGAGCCTGGAGCAGCCAGCCAAGGTGAGTGCCTCAGAGCTTGCAGCCCCAAGAGCTGTCTGAGCTTTGGAGGTTTGGAACAGTCTGATCTGTGGATTGTTTCCAAAGCTGAGATTCAAAAAGCATTTCCCTTTGCAGAAAGTGTCAACATTTTGACTTTCCCTCTGATTAAGAGAACAAGCAAATTTTGAATGATCAAAATTCTTCATTAAACATTTGTTCTTTCTCCCAGTTATAGGGAAAGGCAAAACGCTGAGTGATCAAAATCCTTCATTAAACTGATCTAGTTTTTGCCACAGTGGTTAACTACTTAACCTTACTGTACCTTTGTGTTGTGGGAATTAGGTTTTACTGTCGGGAAGTGAGATCAAAGAAGGTTAAATGACTCGCTTAAAACTAAAGAGAAAATTTGGCTACAGTGGGATCCAAGTTGCAAGCTAGTAGTCAAACCTCTGGACCATCCTCCTTCCTCAGACCATGTTACAACAATGTATGTGATCTCTTCAGCTCACACAATTGTCACTTCATTCCAAATGTCAAAATGCTTTCTTCCTTCTCATGTTGCTTTTTCACAAGCCAAATCAGGATTAAACGAGGGATCAGAAAACGTTCAGAAATCATGAAAACCTAAAAATTTTTTAATATGCCCTCCAATGTCACATGTCTGAACATTTACATGATCCTTTGGCTGACTGTAATCACGTCAGTCTACCAGCCTGACACGATGCTCTGTTACAAAATGAGACAAGAAAAGACATATGTACTAGGCAAGAACAGACGTACTGCAGAGTAAGAAAAGGCACAAATAGAGTAGGTCATCTCCAGATGTTATTTCCAGTCTGCATACAAATGCCTTCCACACGTTAACAGCTATTCTTGATTGTTTTCTCTGTTGAGCCAAAATACCAGCAGTACGTGCAAAATTTTACACATAAATTTCAGAGTGATTTGGCTGTGCACTTAAGACATTTCCAAGTTCAGAGCTTGGACAGTGCACAACCCTGAAGAATCAAACTGATAAAACGTCACATTATTTTCAGCCTGCTCATTCAACCTTTCCTTTAAATGCTAATGGTTATCTAGGCAGTGTTTCCTCAACGGGAATGGAAGTTCGTGGGACAACTGTCTTCACAATCATCAATGTAAACACTTCAGACACCAGTGACAGGCATCGTGTCTTAACAACCATGCATGTCAGGTTTTTTGGAAGCTGAAGAAGGACCTTTTATATCCAGTGACTACACATAGAGAACCAGATGGAGCAGAGAGAGCTTCAAGCAGCCAGACTGCAGCAAATCTACAGCTGTTTATAACAAAGATTGGGTATCTGAATTGGATCTTCAAATGGATGACCCATGAGGAAGAACAGGATCACAACAGTCTGGTATTTATGAATTGCAAGCTGCAACCTCAGATAACATCCAGGGACACAGAGTCAGGGAAAAAAAAAAAGGAATCCAACATATTTATGTTCCTGTGGAATTTTAAGAGTAACAAGCAACAAAAAGGTTTTGCAGCAATGCCAAAGAGCAGCTAACAGCAAATGTCAGAATAACAGAAGTTAAAACAAAATCAGCTTAAATTAAAAACACAGCTTTTCTTGATGATGAAATTTTTGGAACTTGAATTTCATTTTASTGCTTACAGTCTGGAATTTAAGCTATATTTAAAACTGGTTAATTTTAATTTCAGCAGAAAGACATAGCTTATGTCTTCCAGAGCTACAGCAGCTCTTTAGGTAACTCACAAGACCCTATTGGATCCTTTCGATACTGGAGTATGGAAAGTAACTTCTCAGACTGACATTTTACACCCCTAAGTTGTAGCCACCCTTTTTATAGTCATTCCCTGGATTTTGAAGTGGTATTATTAGTACCCAGGAGAAAGCAGGCAGCAACATTGGAGTCTACAAAACTACTGGAGTCTACAAAACTGAATGAAACGATGTCAAATCAAGAAGAAATGGAGACTTGGATGAGATTAGTCATAGAGACGAAGTAAAGGCATGAAGAGTGCAGACAGATAATAAGACATTATATTTATGGTGGAGCAAACTTCAAAGTTAAAGATTAAGTTTATAAGTTAAGTTTATAAGCCAACTGGACAGTAGCATTTCATATTCTGGAGAACGAGGAAGTTTTTCCTTAAGTAATATTCTTACTGAAGGAAAGCACACACCTGAGTCTGAGAGCCATTTCATGGGAGAACAGTCGTTCCACATTAAGTCTTACCCACCCTCTTGGTGAAGAGTGCAAAAATCCAATAGCATAAAGTCTAGCTTCAGACACTCTCCGCAGTGCCCTTCTGCATGACAAGGATACTCTACTCTAGCTAACAGCACCAGAGTTTGGTAAAGGAGCAACCAACAACCTCTGCGGTTCCTGAATCTTATTCCAGGTTGCTGACACTGTAAAAGGGCAGAAGCGCTCGTACTTCAAGGACAGCTACTCCTTTAAGAATAGAAAGCCTGTGGTTTGCCAGCCACTTTAAAAATCACTTTAAAAATAATAAAACATTAAAGTGAAAGTAAATCATATGCAAGCAGATGATAGTTATTTAGCTTAAAGACAGGTCTTTAAAAATAAAACAGAGTTTAGAGCTGTATTGTGTTTAGTTAGATCCACTAGATCTCTCTCCATTTCAGCCAGTTAAAAAGCTGTCAGGATGTTGTCAAAACTTGCTAATGACTGCCCTAGTACATCACAAACTTTTAATCATTGCAGAGAAAGTGCCCTTCAAATCTCAGTATGTGGCAAACTGTATATATACATGCAGACTAAAACCTGCAGTTCAGACAGTGAACTGATGACCACRTTACATAAATACATAACAGAGGTCAGTGCTTACACTCTTATTAGCTCCTGATTAAGCCTAGACACAATGCATGTTGTAACCAAAAATTTTTTACAGTGGGTTAAGGGATAAATGACTCCCAATCCAACACAGAGAGGTGTAAAAACAACCAGTGATGCCATGGTTTCCAGCTTAAAGACCTTAATTTTTCTAAGGAAGAGCCTATTGTTCAGCTGACCTGACTTATGGTTCACACAGAAAAATGAAATTCTTCTTTGCAAAAGCACTTCTACTTTACTTAGAGAGCATATTGTTCATTCATGAATCAGGAAAGTTTTACAGTGAGAATTTTATTGGCCTGGTTCATAAATGTGTCATGCCATTTGTAACCAGTGCAACAGCAATAATAGTATTATAAGACACAGGGAATATATAATTTCTCTTTCTTCCTGATGGCTGATCAATGAACTCCTTCATTCCATAAGTGTGGGAATCATTGTAAGGTTTGATCTCCAGCTGATGTAAATCACAGGAACTTCATACTTCAGGCTGGTATATACAAGTGCTGATTTCCATAGCTTTAGGACACAGGTCCAAAGGGGCACAGATTTGGACATCCACTCATCTTTTTATGAAAAAGAGGCTGACAGATCATTGGTAGTAAATTTTCAGTTTTTGTTGTCACAGTTTTCCTACCAAAGGAAGATCTACAAAATGCCCTTTTTATTACAGAACTGAAAAAATCATTAGTTTGATAGTTGCACACTGTTTTCCAAAACCCACAAATATATGAAAAAGATTCACACTAGAAAAAAAAATCAAGGCTGAGGAATAATTTCACAGTGTAACTTTGTAATGAGTCCCTGGAGGAAATATCTGTTCCTCTTGTTCCCCTCTGCAAAGCTATGTAATTGATTCCTAACTTCTGTGTTAACGCTGCCTATTCCTGTCAGAATCCCTTTGGAAATACATTAAAGTAACCAGGACTCTCTCCTGATGCAACCCCTTGAACGCTGGAATCTGGGATTCTCTGACACGCATCACATTTCAGGCAGTGGGCCACAGTGGAAGCTTCAGTGCCAAAGGGCTGATACATATTAATGTAGAAGAATAAAGTATACAAAATTATATATTGGAATGTAGAGCAAACCMGGAAACTGTTGTCTTTTGTAACAAGAGACGCTCTCTTACAGGCACTGTTACGTTCCATCAGAAAAAAAAAAAAATTTGCTATAGCATGGTTTATTAACTTCTTATACCAGCTTGCAAAACTTTAAATGATGACAGGCAAGTGTTTTCAAAGAAAGGATTTGGTCTTCATCAGGATCGAGAATTAGTTTGACTCTGCCTGACCTTTCTATCCCTTTTGCTGTACACACACAGAGTAATAAAAGAAGAATGAAGCAGAAAGGATTTGGTCCAGCTCCTGAATTACACCATATTCCATGAAATATGGAAAAGATGTGATTCAGTTTTTACCTATGGTGCCTAATTAACCTTAATTAAGGTTGTGTTGAGGGATCTTGAGCAGCTTGCACAAGGATATCTGCTTCCTGATTGTTTTTAGCTTGGAGAAAGCTTTCGTTTGAGAAAGGAAGATTTCCTACCACAAAGAAAAATGTCCTTATGAAATACATATGTTCATGTTGCAATCTAAATTTAAGAGAGGGTACAGATAAAACATCCATGTTTTTAGTGYTCCCCCCTAGTCAAATGTTTTTTAAATAAAAGCACTAGAATTACAGTAAAGAAGATTCTCTAGTCTTCATAATTAAATTAAGAAAAAAAACCCTAAACATTTCCCAGTTTGGGTTCCCTGAAATGGCACTGAAGTTACTAATTATTTTCATCACTGATTTTAAGCTTACTAACCTGATGACCCTAAAAATTAATCAACCTTGGCAGCCACACAACTTAATGCAAACTTCTCCTCTTCCACTATGGGTCATCATCTCAAGTTTTGCAGTTACAGACACCATTGCTGTATTATGCTCATTCTTGACTTTATTACACACTGGGTGGCAGTGTGGAAGGCTTTTTGTTCAAAATGTCCTTTATGGGAATAACTTAATACAAAATTGCAAAGGTAAAAATAAGAAAAAAATTATTTGAATTTAACACATTAGATTATAAATAGTAGAATACTTCGAAGCGGGGGGGAGGTGTCTCCCTGCTTCCTGTTAGAATGGCACTACTTGATAAAAGATCCTGTTTTAAGTAGATTATAACTTCAGTGCTGCCTGGTCTGAAATTTTTCACATTGCATATCTGCCTTAGAATTTTATTTCTTTGTGGAAAATTTCCCCTAATGTAATTTAGCTATTTCTGAGAATGCAGCAGAGACAAGAACAGTATTCTGCTGTGTCAACAGACTGTCATGACTTCTTGTTTTGAAATCTGTAGTACGTCTGTGTTTTGCAGCAGAAAATAAAATTTGGAAGTAAACTGGCTGTGTCTGGGATTAAATGAGAAAAGGGAGACTTAGATATTAGTTTGTGGGGGAAACATTTGAAAGCAAACAGAGAAAGGGACATTTGATCCATTCACGTCATTCATTTGACATATGGAAGTCCCAGATTAAGGACTTCATGGTCAAGACAGTCGAAATTTGCCCTGAAGGCTTGGATTTTTTCTTCTTGCCCTTGTCATAGAATTCCTGCATCATAATAAGTAATAAGGAAAAAATTTAAAATCTTGCTTCTCAGTCCTCCCACTAATTCTTTTTCTTTGTTTTTGGGCAGTGCAGTGAGGAAATGTAAGTTGACATGTAGAAGGTCTGGAAATTCAGTTACAGCTACAGCTGATRGCTTTGGGAAACATGTCATGGATATACACAATTCTATGTATTTTTCAAAGTCCTGAGGCAGATAATCAACAGGAGAAAATACAGGCCAAACTGCAATGGATTTTTAGGGCCTTAAATCTTTCTCTGCCTCAGTTCTTTACTTGAAAATTTGGGAAGACAAGAGCATTTTTCTTCCCAGAGGGCACTGTGAAGATAAACTCATCATTTATCTGAGAAACATCCTGGCTAGTCCAGTGAAATTCACATGGAAACTCACATGTTCTTTCCCAGAAGGATTTGAATGGTACATCAGATATAAAGCCTAAACACAATAAAGAAAAGATAATACTGATTGATGATGCTGATGATGAATGAACAGTGTCCAATTTGTATCACTGAATGCATCAGGGTTCTGGGTAAAAGAAGCAGATTTAATGATATATAGTCGTATACCAGGCAGGCAAGTTTTTCTGCACGCAAAAAATAACACTGGCATTTCTTAAATTCTTTGTATTTCCCTAGTGCGGTTATCTGTTACACCCAAAAAGCTATTTAACAGAGCACATGTTAACTTGCAGATAATAACATTTGCTATATTATGTTAAGGCAAAGAGTTTATATTTTGAATGCTTTCAAAATATAAAAGACAGGCAGAAAGACACTGACATCATCCCTGAGTTCGTGAAGAAACATCCCGCCTTAGACATTTGATAGCATATTTATCTATTATGCGATTTTATATTTTCTTCTGAAGCATCCAGTATTGACAATTGTTGGAGACAGGGTATTTCACTAAATGGATCATTAGTCTGATCATTTCCCCAGGTTTCTATGTGAACTGAGGATGCTATAGCATCTGAGCCTGACAAGCACGTATGGAGACAGCTGAAATGGAGTGAGGGCTTAGATCACTGCTGCATCTCACAAACAAACAATGAGACAATGCTGCATGTAAGCAGAGATGCTAAAAGCAGTCTCTGTTCTATAAGGAATGTACAGGAAAGATTAATGTAAAATCTTGACATGGTACTTTTGCCTTCCCCTATAATGACATCAATAAACATCTGCAATATTGATTTTTGCTTATTATTAAAATGGCCTAATACAAATACAGACATTAAGCCAGATAAATGCAGAGATCAGTATAACTGCAGCCAAGAGCATTTAGACAAGAAATACTACCAATTACTACCAAGACTAGCAAGCCTGACTAAACAGGCTTCTACACATAGACTTCTGAATGCAGGGCTTTAAAAGCAGGATGATCCCTGATCTCCATTTAGTATCACACCCTACAAAAACTTCCTCAGGCCTTCTGGTTGAGCCTGTACCACTCAATATCCGTTCTTCTTTGAAATGTCAGCACAATCCCTGTTGAAATTGTGCCTGTGACAAAGAAATGACCTTCCATTCTGAAACAGGACAGTAAAATAGTTTTTTCAAATACTTGCAGATGAGTTATTCTCAGTTTTGTGAAGGTCACACAATTCCTTCCAAACACCATTGTCTAATGTATGTTTCTTGTTAAATTTCAGAAATTGCCAATTCAGCAATGCCAAAAAAGATTTCTGGATTTACCAGTTCAGATTTAATCAGGCTCTGTCAGTGAAACTAAATCTTGTGAAGGTGGGACTGTTTTACCACATAATAGATAGAGAATCAAGCTAAAATATTCTATATACTTGAATATCAAAAATAAACTGAAAATGCATACTCAGAAATAAAAACACGATAGCTTTATTTCTGAGAATAAACAGTACCTTTCTCCTGTCATATAAGGCATGGTTATCCAATATCATCTTCCTTTCATGAGTAGCATACCTCCGCAAATCACGTCCAAATTGCTGTAAAAGATACAGCAAATATGAGCAATTCTGACAGATCAAAATTGTTATCCTTTGTATAAGAGCTGCAACACCAAGCGAAATAATAAGCGAACACGTAAAAACTACCTCTATTAAAAGACAATAGGCTGAAAAAATGGATCATCCGAAAGGACAGTGTTTTGATAGGCAGTGGTCCATCATTTCAGTTGGTYATTCTGAGAATAGTTGGGTACTGTACAAGAAAGTAAGCTTATGTACAGCCTATGATGGGCTCCCACAGTCTGTAGGTGAATTATCTCAACAGGGAGTAGGAGCCGAGGGAGGCAGAGAAAGATGGAGTCGTTGCCTACTCAACCAAAGAGCCTCACAAAGTGCATTTTTAGTGTAGACACCGACCTACAGAGTTGAGAGAGGGGCTTTTAAGTAGCCAAACACTTCCAGGATGAGAAGGACCCCGAAGTCTGCAGGGCTTAATCCAAGGTCCAAATAAATACATTTTATTATCTCAAAACAGAAAAGTGACTGAAGTAACTCATCAGCTCAGCAGGAGAATACATCAATTGCAGCATTTTGCCTGGTCTAAAACATCCTGCTTTCAATTAACCTGAGTGGAACAGAGTGGCAATGCACCTGTACTGCTTCTAGCACATCAAAAAGATCATTCAGAGCAGGCTCAGGAGCTCTCCGTTACACCATGTAATCACTCCCTAAGAAAATGAACATCAGAAGGCAAGCATGTGGAACAGATTAAAAAATAATTCTGTCTGGAAAGAGATTAATCATTTGAGTTTTGAGTTTGCATTTAGATAGAATTTTTTATTTTTAAAATATTGTACTATTTTATATTATATCCACTGACTACAGTATCTATTGTGAAAGTAGCTATCATTTCAAGTTTTCTTAACTTATTAAAATATCAATCAAAACATATTCTAGTTCAAAACTAATGTGTAAATTTTAAAATTTTCCAATTTTTTACAACTTAAAACACTCAATTAAAATACAACTGAAAGAAAACATTTTCTCTAATCCAAAAAGAAAGATGTCAAATTGTTTTCAATTTCCTACAAAACAAATTAAGTTCCAATTCAGAACATCTTTTCTTCAAATGTTTCATTTCCTGTAAAATTCTGTGACACTTTCCAAATCATCTCTCTACTCAGTAACCATTTAAATTGCTTGTTAACACTGGTATGATGTAAAAAGACAAGGCAACTGACTGAAAATCTAGCTTTTCAGTCCATGAACCTTAACACTAAGTTTGAGGAAAATAGATGTTAACTCCTCTAGAGAGACATCCATAAATGTCAGTGATGAGTTCATCAGCTCCAACCTATGAACACGGGTTGATGACAGCATGAAATGTGACATGTGGAGAGAAGGAACATTTTTTAAAAATCCATGAACTCTGAATGGTCCTGCAACAGCAAAAATAGGTTAGTGATGCTAAGAAAACATAGACTGTTGCGGTTACTTACCCTGGAGCCTGTCCAGCCCAACAGAGCATACGCATATTGCTCAAAGGGGGTTATGACCAGATCTACACGGATTGCCTTCCAGTCTTTGACTTCTGCCATATCAAAGTTTTTTGACGTGTTGTAACTGCTGTTGTCTACTCTTGGCTGATATAATTTTAAAATTGCAAAACACTTCTGAAAATGATCCATGGCATCAACTTTTCTGCTTGGTAGCTGTTCTTTTAGAAATGTTGATTCAATGATATCACAATATAGGAGTAAGCCCTAAAGGGAAGACATTGCTCACATTGAATTGCTGGACTGGTTTTACTGTAATTCCAGAGTTTCTAGACAGCTGTTTTAAAAAATTAATGTAAAATGCAGTTTCAGTAAACACAGAACTGTGCAGGGCCAAATCTGGGCTAAGCAGAGAAAAGAAACAGCTGCAACTTTTGGAAAAATATTACCAGATCCTTTGAGGGAAATCTGCAGTGGTAGTCATCTGATAGTGGTGATGTCCTGCCCTGTACTAAGGAGACAATATTTGCAATTCTTCCCCTCCATCCTTTCCTCCTAAGCCTTTTGTAGCTGATGCCAACAGAAATTTCTGAGTAGGGATTGATGCTTTCCCACGTGGCAGACATCTAGACAAACAGATTAGTCCAGAGCGCGGTCTTGCTGACAGATTCCAAACAGAGCATTTGGACTGTGTCTGTTGTGTGAGATTTCCTTGTGACGAGGTCTGGAGTCTCCAGAGATGGGGAATGGCCCTGCCCATGCCTTTTGTTTGAAGGGAGTGCACTAAAAAACTATTGATCCTCAAGAGTCAGATTTTATTAAAGCATAAACAAGATTTTCTTTTTATAATAAAGAACATTCAGAGTGAGAAAAATGGAAGTAATAGAGCATTGTAATTCCTTCTAATCCAGCACTGTAGGAAGGGCTGGGTGGAAAGAGGTAGTGCTTTCTTCCAGCCTTGCTCTGTAACCAGCACCCTTTCAATGGCTCCCGGGGTTGCAGTAAACCCTGCACTATCCCCTCTAGGCCCTTAGGAAAAGCATCTTTCTGTCATTCCTCAGGCCTGTCTTTGTGCCTGTTCTTTGCATTTTTAGGCAGCTTCCAAGGCTGCTGATTTCTTGGACATCTCAGACTTACCCTGCACTCCCAAAGCTTCTTAGAGCTCTGCATGTTCAGCTGCCCTCAGGTGAAGTACAATCTCCCCTCACCAACCAGAAAACCTCTCATCACCCAAAGCACAGCACCTGGGACAAGACAAGGAGCACCATCCCTCCCTCTGCTGCCCAGCACACCCTTTTTAAAGAATACAAAATATCAAATACACAATAACAAAGAAATAAAGCAGATACTGTCCATCACACCACTTCCTTCAGTCATCCTTGAATCTTCAGAATAGAAATGGAGCTTGATGTGTAATAATATAGCAGTGTCACTGAAGCCATCTCTAGCAGGAGGGCTCAGCTGGCAAAAACATTCCGCTTTCTGAGAGTGGTTCCACATGATGAAAACACTTAGATGTATGCCTAAGTCCTGGTACACTCAGCCTTAATTTAGCTTTTACAGATTCATAAAATATAGGAGACCACTGTGACTGCCTCCTCTGAGCTCCTGATTTCACAGAAAGTAGAGACTTCTGAGATTTGACTTTGCAAAAGAAATTTAACTTTGTTATAAAGGTTAGCAACAATAGTGCATAAACCACTTTCTTCATAGTCTATCAGGTGTTTAATTGTTATTACTAGACGGAAAACTGCTAAGCTGAACTTCCTAACTTCATGTTCTGACCAGATAAGCTCATTAGTTTTCATCTTCAAGATCAACAAGACTACAACTGTCATGTGTCTTTTCATATTTCCTTTTACATTTCTTTAAACCTACACATTGATCAAACCCACTTCTCAGATTTCTCACTGATGAGATGAATAGACTCAGTTTCTTAAAATTTCCATCATCAGGATTTCTTTAGGTCCTTGGATCAATTTTTTGTCTCTCCTTTGAAGTCCCTCAAATGTTTACACATTCTCCTTCCTCTGGACTAGGAATTCTTATACTAGTCTCACCATAAAAAAGCATGGTCGAGAATGCCTCCTGACTTTTAGTTAACATATCCCTTAATATATGGTAAAGAATCATACTAGTTTTGTGGTTTTTTTTTTTAATTGCAATATTGAACTGAGAGTGTATACAAGTGGTTTATTTGATGGCTGTCGACGGTTAACTACAATGGTCTCCAGATCAGACCTCTTATGAACACAGGTGACAATGAACTGATTTTTGGAAGAATATCTCCATATTAAACACCAGGTTTTGATTATTTCTTTTATATAGTGCAAATGTGGTAACTTTACATGATAATGTGTTACATACCTTAGAGAATACCTTACAAGAATAAAATTACTTTTATCACTCAGAGCTATAATCCTGACAAAAAAAGGCATAACAAAAACACTTAAGATATGATTTCCATGAAGAGACACTGATAGGTATTATTATATTTTCAGCCTCCAGGTTTTTGTTGATGATAGTTCCAAATTAACGATCCCATTATTTTACTGGGAATCAGTCACAGGCTGCTTTATGGGTCACTGGGCCAACATTTCTAATGATAACAATTTAACTTGCATTGACATTCTTTCACTTCTTTGGAATTTTTCCTGATTTTGAAGATTTATTATAAGCTAATACGAGAAAACTCCTTATGTAGCTCATTCTCTTGGATTACTAGTTTCCAAGTCTACTGATTTGAAAATGCTTAATTTTAGCTGGTGCTCTCTCACATCCATCTTTAAAACAGATAGTAATTTTTTCTTAATTTTACCCCAACGTCACAAGGCACTGATGCTTGCTATTTCCAAGTATAGGCTCAAAACAGCTGTTGATGCATAACTGCTTATTATCTCACTCTTTTTGATGAAACTATGCCTGCCTTCAGATTAATTTTGTTGCTTTTAATGCTAAAAAATGCTTTTAATCTCATTGATCATTGACCATTAATTGATGACTTCAAGCTTTTATTAAGCACTGATATTCTTCCCGTTCTCTATAAAAATCTTCTAGCTACTTCATCGATGTTTTCTCATCTTCTGCTTCATTTTCCTTTTTGCTCTTTGAGATTTGGGGCATTACATAGCATATCCCAGAACGAATCTAAATAATTTGTTTCCCTAGGCAGAATCCTAACTAGATTAAGTTTTGGTAAAGTCTTATTTTATAGTTCCAAGTACCTACATTTCTAGTACCTGTATGCTGTTTGTAGACACTGTGCTCAGATCACCAGTTCTGCACATTTGCCACAGTCTATATCAGTGTTTGTGTCCTCTTTGTTCAAATGAAGTTGAAATTTCCTCAATTTTGGTGTGAGAAATTAGGAATTAAAGCCCATCTTCAGATGGACTACAAAACGAATGGAATTCCTACTGTAGGTGGGAAGTCTTAGTAGGATTTTTGTTTCTGATCGCTTGAGAAATCCAGCAAGATTTCACAGCCTGCAGTCGTTTCTCTCTTCACGGGCAAGCAGACGAGCACCTAGGGAGTGTTTTGTCTCAGTGAGATCTGGGGACAGTCGCACATGGCCACCAGTATCCCATACTTGGATTTTTAGCCTGTAAGCTCTTGAGGAGATGTGATTATGTATTACCTGTGTGTCTGTAATAGATAAATTGGCCTTGACATAAAATGCTCAGGCCTTTTAAGACGTTCATTTTTAACTTTTAGTCATACACTGTATCCTCTGCTTCATCAATATTTTCATTCTAACACTTAGCTGTGTTATCATCTTATAGATGATCTCTTCTGCATCAGCTTTACTTAGTTTTCAGAGTCATTTTTTCCAGCTTGCTACTCATTACAGGAATATATAGTTGTAAATGAAAACAGGGTAAACTTGACATGTCAGTCTTTGCTCTATTGCCCACATCGAAAATGAAGAAATTCCCTTTACCTAAAGTCATCCTGGATACCTACTAAAGGTCCTCCCTTTGAGATCTCTCAGCTGCTTGAAGAGTATAAATTCTGCCTGTTAAACCACAGCATTTAAAGATGGGTCCCTTCTCTCTTTTTTTTCTCATCCTATTTTCATATTTAGGAACTTCAAGGGAACAGTCCCTGGGGTCCCTGAGACGTAACATCAAGCAATCATGAAGAAGTTACAACAAATCATTATTGGAGCCTTCCTACTGCTGTTTTCCCTTGCTGACTAGGCCATGTCTTCTACTTGAATACATTTTAAGTATTTGCAGTTGGCCACGGTTAGCAAGTGTGACTGGAAAGATATTTTAGGACTACCTGTCTCTGGGTCATTCTGTAGTGTTTTTTCGTAGTTTGTTGGCTGGGCAATTTCTAAAGCTAATAGGAAGAGCATGAGAGGATGTAGACCACTGTAAATATCTACTTCACTTAAAAAAAAATGCCATTAGGCAACAATTACACAAGTGCTGAGTTCAACAAGCAGTTGAAACCTGATTCAAAGCCAGGATATCATCTTTAAATAGGAGCCAAAGCCTAGGTTATATCCATTGGGATAATGTTTCCAATTAACCTAATTTGATTAGGCACTGGACATCACCATCATCCCATAAAATAAAGCTGAAATGGCACTTCTGTACATTTTGAAAAAGTATGCCTGAAGGGGCAGTCAGTTATGAAGATGGTGTGAAGTTTTGGCTACTGCTAGCTGCAAAATAGCAGCCTTCTCATTACTCTCTGTCAGGGAATCTGCAGTTCTTTGCAAATTTCAGCTTGATCTATACACCATAAAGTGCTGTAGACCTTGTTTACACAATCAAGTTTTAAAATGTGGGCATTTTCATTTCTCAAATTCACAACACCATCAAAACCAAATGTATTTTTTTAGGGCAGTTATGTTAATACCCACAACAATTTTCCCTTTTTAGAATGATTATGCACTTTTACTTAAATAGACTGAGTGCTGGCACATCAATAGCATTGACCTTGGAGTAAATCCATGATCAAACTGAGGAAAAGCGTGAATTTTTAGAAAAAAACATAATCAATAGCTGAAAAATCAATCCAAATATGGTCATTAGCATTGTCATTTTTGATGATGAAATCCTATCCTATTTTTAATGTTACAAGCTATTATTATTCATAATTGTTGGTAGCTGGATTAATTCTGCTAAAGCTAAGTAGGAACATTTTATACCACCTGAAAATGTAATCCAGTATGTTCTTCTGAAATGTATATATGTTGTTGCTCTTAATTCCCTTCTAAAATGGTTTAGTAAAGTGAAACTGGATTTTTTTTTTCAGTGAAATACCTATAGCTAATCCAAAATAGGATATAGGCACGTTAGTTCAGAAAAATCTGTACCTAGGTGAGACAGATGGAATTCTATAAAGTGGAACAGCTCAAGTAACTGATGCCTGGGAGCGGTCAGGCCTGTTAGGCTGAGGAATCATTAGCAAATGGCATCAAAGGCTTGATCAACAGTGGTCTAATTCTGGACATGTCCTGAACAGCCTGGTTTTGACAGCAATGGACAGACCAGCACCGGAGTCCAGGAATGAAGATGTTTCCCTCTCTCTATGCCATAAGCATTTGCACTGGTGAGCAAGATAAACTGATAGATAGATAGATAGATAGATAGGGACATATACATATATACTTACCCACATACAGATATACAATACACACCAGACAGATCAGATGTCATAAGAAACGCCACTGCTGCCTGGATCTTCACTTAAAACATAGCAGGAAACGGAACACTTCTGCCTACTTTATGCAACAACCTCACAATCAGGACAATCAGATTGAGCCCCATCCTCTGCCTAACATGATTTAAGCCAAGTTCTCTCATGTCCCGTGCTCTAACTACCATGCAATAGTCTATTTTAGATAAGAATGTCCTCAGCTCCTGCTGAAGCTGAGCCAGAATGCAACAAAAAATTCATAATGCATTGAGCCAAAAGGTGAGACAATATGTGTTCACAAAGGAGCTCTGCATCCTTATGGGCAGAGCGTTCATCTGAAAAAAATAAGCTCTTTGTTCCGGCCTCTTAACCGTTTCTCTATCTTGTCTTAGAAACAGGTTTTGTTGCTGCTAAAATCCAGCTGTCACTCAATAATGAATGTGCTGCTGTTCTGTGAACCCTGTTTACAAAAAACTGTTTCCAGCAATGAAAAAGTGAGACCGGTTACTTGCTCCTCACCATCCACCTTAATGGGACATCAAAGCCTTCCCCTTCCTGACCTGTTCACCTCAGCAAGGGTGAATAATAGAGTCTAAACCAGACCACTAATACAGTAAAATAAGTAAGCACAGGCAGGCATCTACGTTCCTCATTTTCCTAAAAGCCAAAAGAAAAATGCAACCTTATACTTACATAAATACAAAGGGAAAAAATGAAGAGTGCAGGAATGCCTGTAGTAACGGTATCTCTTCCTTTGTTGAAAGTACATATGTAACAACAGGTACAGCTAAACAGCTAAATATAGCTATATAGGTTTTTAGCAAAAAATGAAAATGTCTTTACACAGTATGTGAATGAAGCTGCATCGACACAGATGGCTCGGCCTGTTTGCCCACGGACTTCCAAGCTCTAACCCACAGAAGTAATTTCTTACTTTCTTTATGAAGCTTTTTGGAACCATTAAAACCATAACCTGTGTGCTGCATTGCATCTTTTCCATTTTGCCACTCTACTTTGAAGCTCAATGGACACTTTGTGTTCTGTGTTCGTCGGCCCATTTATCCCTGGTGATGCTGCATCAAAGAGCAAGATGGTGTTGATTTAACCACTTAGTTTTCAACAGCTTTCAAAGGATCTTGTTACATTAAACTTTTCAGCTAAGAAAAAGGCCCTTTTAAACTATTTAAATAAGGCTGAGGTCCATAGTTTAGAACTTAAATATTGCAGAATCCTTCACTAAGAGCTGCCGAAAGGAAGTCAACGTCATGACCACAGTGATGTTCTTTGATGAATTTGGGCTTTGAAGCAGTAGCACAAAAGTGGAAAGCTGTGAAGCAGACGACAGGTGTACTGTCAAAAACTATAAAAGTGCTTTAGGTTTGGAGTTTTTTTGTGTCCCCCTCCTCCCCCTTAGAAATCAAAGGTAATAAAAGGGCAAGAGGAGTATAATTCCTCTCTTTCTTTTTTGCATTTTGATTTTGCTGGCAGCTTATTTTTCAGTAGTGCCAGTAAAAGCCTGTATATTACAACTGCCACAGCAGAGAGGCAGTATAGCTAGTAGTATAAGCCATAAAAATTCTGGAGGACAAATAGAACACAGGAAATATTTGGCCATAGCTTTAAACAATCCCCAGCTTGTTTGGGTTTGGTTTCTATGGCCATTGTGCATCTCCCCTTCTGACATTTCCTTCATGCTGGGATTCCTAGAGGAATCCTAATCTTTTCATCAAACCCTTGGCCACCCTTGACCTCCCATACTCTCCCTGCGCTCACTTCTGCCAAATTTTATCCTTAAAAAAAAAATCAGCAAGAACAATTTATTTTCTATTTCTTTCCTTTCAATTCCATTTAATGAAAGCAGCTCAGAGTGACCTGAAAAGCTTCAGCAGTTGCCAGACTTCTCAGATCACAGCCATTGTTCTCATTAATGTAAGTGGAGTGTGATGGAACGGGAGAAGGAATGAAAGGCTGCACTCGGGGCAGGCTCTAGCCTCAGCCTGTCGTCACTTTTCCTTTCTGCTGTGTAGTAATAAACAGGATTTTTGGAGGACCCACACATGGCTTCCTAGAGGTTCTAGTCTGCTTAAGAAGGTAAAAGGACAGCTTCCAAGAAGAAATGCAACTTTTCTCAGAATAAAGGGAGTAGAATGACTGAGAAAGAAACTTTACATAAATAATAAAAAGATAAAAATAGAGTAGCTCCTCAGCACTCATTAATTGCCACAGCTTCGTTGCTTTTCATTGGAGTATGATAAATTATACCTGCTAGCAATGTACTTCAATACATACACTTCCCATACAGAATTAGGATGGAAGTCACAGAAATCTAAAAAATTAATAATAATCTGTTAATATTTCAAAGACCAAAAGTCAACTGAAGGAAGAGGAATTCATCTAAGGTTGTATTTTGCCAGGAAAAAACAAGTTTGAAGCCCTTCCATTAAAGCGAGTTGAAAGGTTTTGACCACCTTGAAACAGATAACTTTATACAGTCAGATAAGCTTTTGTCTGGTTGGATGTTTTTAATGTCTTTCACGTTGTTAACCCATGATACATTAATTAAAGTACATAGTTCAAGAATCAATTCAAAAGCATTCTCTCCAGGCAATCTGCATGGAAAGCTGACTTTACTTAGCAGTGGGGCATTTGGTGATTCACCTCAGACAGAGTGTTGGCCTTTTACTTGTTGAAATGGACTCAATTCCTTTGAACAGTACAGGTAGTAAACGTTGAAAAATAGCTGGCCAGAAAGGTAGAAGAAAAAAAAGCTTATTATTCCCAACATACTATATTTCTGACCCAGGAATATTTTGAGGTACCTGCACCTGTTATAATTCAGACTTTTCCAACTTTAAAGCTGCTTGAAACTGAAGAAAGCTGAATAGGAAAAAAAAAAAACAAAACCCTTAGATRAACAATTCCTCTGCGAAATGCGTGCATTCTTCCAAATGCAGACATCACAGACGACTATGTCAATTTTGATAATATTCCAATGGAAACCAGGAAAAATGCTAATCTATGGGCTGAAAGGAAGCCACAATTCCAGGGCTTTGGTACCTAAGCTTTCAGACTTGCTCACCTCACACCATGAGGTCGCCCAAATCACTACGCTTAAAGCTGGAGCTCCCTGAAGTAGTTCCCCTTGGGAGAACCTACTCCCATCTCAAGGAGTAATTAAACAAATACAGTTTTGTTTCAAAGTATAAGAACAGTTTTGCTGTGTCACTCAAAACTCCACCTAGCTTGATTTCTTACCTCTGACTAGCTGCATATTCTTATGGTAAGATATAACAGAATGTGTGTAGAGTACTTCTGATATAACCTTCAACTTTAGCATTCAGAGCTGGAGGGTGCACCTAGATAATCGTGATTAATAACAAAATAGAGCAATACCCATTTCAAAATATTGCAGTCATCTGTAAAAAGGAGTCAACATTTTTTAAGCACTACATAGGCTTAATTCAGTGCTGTTAAAATATGTCTTTTTTGGCCAAATGTTATTTAGTTCATACCTGCTTTTTCCATAAGTCAACAACTTTATGCAGAAGTTCATCATCTTCTCTTGGTCCTGGATTGGTGATCAAAAAATCTATATCATGTCCAATCTTCTTACCCCTAGAAGCAATAAATAACAAGAAGACTGAAAGAGTTAAATTCCTGTTGAATTTCACACTACTTTCGAAGAGAATATTTTTGCTGCATTATAAAAAGAGTTTGCAGCATAAAGTGATAGCAATGTTTCTTGAAACATAATCAAAATGGAATCTTCTATTTCTTTTATCAGGTCTGTCAGTGTTCTTTGTTAAGCAATAATTTAAGCTTTTGGATGTATTCTCTCTGTTGTTCAACTAGATACTGCAGATCCATTTGGTGATGTTAAATATCTCTCTTTCTTCCCCTTGAGTCCCAGAAAAGAAGGTTTCAGTCATCTTTGGATAAAAAAACATAATCAAAATACTGTAGTACATATTATGAATCCAGTGCAGTAACAGCAGATAAACTTGCCAGTCTGACTACTGCAGGCTTAAACATTCTTCTTTAGCTTTTGATGGACACTTTAATGAACAAAACTGTGATTATGAATAATTTTATTGTTTCTTTTAGCGGCAGACGTAAAATCTCTGAGTATTTTACATTTCTTCTCTTTTAAAATATAACAATGCTTTTTGCAGAGATTGAGCTTGATTTTTTTTCCAGAACAATTCAGCCTTAATGTGACTAAGGCTTGTTTATTACACCCACTAAGGATTTCACAATTAAATCCATATGCACAAAGTTTAATTGTAAATGTTCTTAATGAAAAATGTCATAACCTCTTGTTTTTCTTCATTTAAGTCTAAGCATTCAGCATGCCTTTCATCCACTTACCAAATATGTTAAACCTAAGTCAGATTAAGATGTAGCTATCATTGGAAAACAGGCAAAAGCATGCTATCGGAATGTTTCCCTTCAGAATTATAAAATGTTTGAGAACATCTGAAAATTTATCTTAGAGTGCAATTCATTTGAGGATTGCAGAACCAATACAAGGTTTTCATTTTGGTCTAAATACTGCAACAGGGACTGCATACACATGTATTTATTGGCTGTAATCAGGCCAGCCTAAGGAGAAAGGAGCAGAGGAGGTACTTCTGCAAATATGTGCAGTATGCAGGAGGCGGAGTAAGCACCCGAAATCTGGAGTAGTGGCACCTAAGTGTAGTGCATCTCCAAAGCTTCTTCACATGTTCATGGGAAAAATCTGCTCTTGCTGATGTTCACAAGGGTACGTAATGTTATAGCTCAGGTGTGTTTCAGTTCAACACTGTGTCCAGTATTCAGAGAACTTGTGAATTGTTATACAGGCAGTGAAAATGGGGGGTGTACAAAACAAAAGATTTGCTTTTTTGTATTTAATGAAAATAGTTCATTCTCTTAAAATAGTGCATAAAACTGAATCTGATTTCTTCAACTTGGAAATTTATAGGAACATAACTGATTGGCAGACATGTCAACTGCCATTTGCATGACAGGAAATCATCTAACTGATGGATAGTTGAACAGCATTAGCAGCAAGATGTAAGGAAATGAAAATCTAGGTTTTACATTTGACAAGCAGTCTAACTCACTATAATGCAACTATTGTGCCGTGTCTGCAGCAAAGTCAAAACTGCTTAAACAGGTGGAAATGATTTCAGAAGAAGTTTCAAACAAAGCATCAGCCTAGGCTTAGCAACCAAACAGCAATTCAGACTCAAGAAGTTAAAAAACATCTAGTATTCCATGTAACACTTTCTGAGTTATTTTGTAGGATGACACTCATTATCTCTTAAATTACCATAATAATCCAAAGCTCTTACATAGCACTTTTTACTCACATGTCTCAAAATGTTTTTTCAAAGGGAAGAAATTTACTATTCCTATCTTAGAGATGCAGAAAGTGGCATATGAAAACTTGCCTAAAATTATTTAAAAAAAAAAAAAATCAAAGGAAGAAATTGGAAGCTGATGGAATCAGGAGCTGATTCCCAATTCTTCCTCTGGTACTCAACACATGCGTATTTTAGGTTAACCACATCTACAAAATCCTGCATCAATCCAGCCATAAAATCCCAAGAAATCCAAGGTGTTTCACTGGCCATCAATTTCCCAGGACAGAGAGCATTTATTGAAATGCTTTTTATTTATGAAGTTAGAGTGTTTAAATCTCATACAAAAGCACACAATATAAAATCATTGTTATTGTCAGAGTTATATTTCAGCTTCTCTTTGAACTAATTCACATTGGATTAATTTCTGACTGAATTTGTCAGCATTTAGTCTAATTTCCACTAATACTCTTTACCAAATCAYGTATTTCATCCTAGAAAAATTTATTACCTTCCTTAAAATAGAAAAACAATCTAGTAAATTAAAAAGCTGTATAATATATTTTGCTCATGGCTTCTAAATCACGCAAAAAGATGCAGTAAAGTGCACATAGATTCAGACCATCATCTATTGAAGCTGAAGGGAACATGGCCATTGATTTCAGCAGAGTAGGGCTTTTCACATGTATGTATGTATATATATTTATGCATTTGTGTGTGTGTACATACAAACATACAAACATGGGTATTCATAAAATTACATAAAGGGCACATAAGATGGGATAGTGCCAAGGTGTTCTATGCCCAGCTCAGGAAGTACATAAACATATGTATTTGTTTATCAACAATTAACTTTCTACGCACATCAACAGTTCATTGAAGCTGAAGCTAACTATATACCTRAAGACTAGATATGATGCAGGACTTGATTATATATAAGTTAAACACCATGGTGCCAGACATCTGGTCTTCAAACTGGATATGAAAACCCAGAATTCATCACCTGATTAAGTGCCTCAGAGATGAAACCTCAATCTCTTGTTCATTCCTGAAGCTCGCCAAGAGGAACGCTGCAGGCTGCAGTCTTTTTCAAACCCCATCACATTCAAGAGAGTAGGTTCCTTACATAGCACTACGGATGGGCTCCACCATGATCTAGAGACTGAAGGGRGTTAACTAAGCATCATTCACTTAAAATGAAAACAAACACTTTGTTTGAAAAACAAACACCAAATTGATGCTATCAGTGCCTGGTTTTGTCTTGCATTTGGTAGCCCAGTGATTGGTGCAGTGATTCCTCATCTTTTTATTGCCTCATTTTTCTCAGCTAGGAATATTGGCAATGATCCTGCTTCACAGGAGGCATCTCCTCAGTCTCGTCTCCTTCTGCCTTCCACTAGGGTACAGTTCCAGGACCAGAGTTCGGAGAAAGCCTTTGGGTCCACGCCAGCATCCACAGGTTATTTACTTCCTTGTTATTAGCTATTGGATTAAAACCACTCATCCCAGGAGGAGACCACTGTTTGATGTTTTCACAGCCAAGTTATTTGTCATCCACTGGCTGTTAAATACACAATACAGAGCCAGTGCTTGGTGCAGGGAGCAGAGTCTTAAGAGTTCTCCTCTCTAAATGGGCATCCTAGTCAGTATGCTACATCACACTCTCTTCCTGGCTCTATAAATCTCCCATTTTATACTGCAGGGTGGCATAAATCCACTCAGGCTAGTGATTTTAGCACACTAATGAATGGTGGGAGATGTAGGGATTTGATTCTGGCATGCCACTGCCTACATACTCTAATCACAAGGCTTTTATATAAAATTTGAGTGCTATTTTAAAAATAAAAACAGCTGCAATGACATTTTAGAAAAAATAATATACATCTTCGTAATGCGTGTGAGAGTTGCTCAGAGCTTGTCTATTTTCTAGGCCTCCTGTGAAATGAGAGTGATAATCTGTCTAGTTTCTAGTTTCCACCTGGGCATAAGCAGGATCTGGGAAATTATTTGCTTATACCTGGAAATGCTGGGGCTGTTATGAAGCAAAAGCGTAGGTGCCCCTAGAAGCAGAGCAATCAGGGACATGACTGGGGAGTTCAGGCTTTGAACAGGAAAGGACATGGATTCAAGTTTTGGACTTGCTATTCAGGTCCACTTACATCTTCTTTTTCTTTTCTTTAAATCTAAACCTAAATCCTTGTTGGGCTGGAGCTATAAGAAAACCAGCACCTTGCAGAACAGAAATTGCAGCTTAGGTTTTGTCCTAATAATTTATTCAAGCCTGAAGACTATAAAAGACAGAACATTGTTAATTAACGGTGTTCCATTCTTGGCTGACTAAACTTGTATAAAGCTGGTAAGTGTTTCTTAGTAGTCAATTAATTATCTTTAAGGTTGTTGGAATTTTCTTTTTTGCTGTTATTGTTTTAATACAGAATCTAGATTCCAAGTCATCAAACATAATTATCATTATGACTAAAACTTAAATATATGAATGTGTGGCAAAGGATAATCGTATTGTCTTACTCTACAAGGGCAACATCTGCATGATGAGACATTTTAGAGTAGTGTGTGTGCAGAGTATTTTGAAATCCCAGGATATTATATAATGACTAAGCCACATCAATGACAATTCTGATAAACTGATGTTAGTTGAGGAAAGATGGACTGACATTTCTTTACCACTCACAAAACTTCACTAATGGAGGAGCTTAAACCACTTTTTTGCAGCAATGAGTTATGTGTCAAAACCCTGAAAACCATTTAGCAATCTTTGTGCTTACACAGAGTTCAAGTGGATACAGAAGATGATACTGTATTTCCATGTGTGTGCTTGCATTAGGTAAAACTGTAAGCTTTTCTTAACCTTGCAAGCCCTTGAAGTGCATGAAATACAAAGTAAACATCAACAGCCTATGTTTATAAGAGTAACTGGATCTCCTGCTCAGGCACATTTCTAGGAAATACAAGCATCAAAGTAAAATCACACACAGCACAGTACCTTTGGATGGATCTGTCATAAAAATGATTTATTATCACCTTTACTATTGACATTGTATTGTGCATAGAAGTATTACTCACTTCTCAGTGTTGCCAAAATATGCTGGGCTTTGCCTGCTAACCAAGGAAAGGTGTTTCTCCTTTGAAATGTTGGAGTTAAGTCCCAGATTTGTTCACCAGCATCTTCTTTATCAGGTCCCTTCAATTGTGAGGGCCCTTCTCCAAGAGCAGCCCCTTTCTTCAGCTATGGTCAAATGTATCCAAGTCTGACATTACTCACAGTACATACACACAGCCCTGCATTTTCCAGCTAAGCTTGCTGTACTGTAGTTTTTCTTCACTGGCTTCCTCTATCTCCAGTTTTATTTTAGGTCTTCATAATTTTGCCCTACAATATGATTCCTCCCTTTTTTTCGCAATATGGATAATTAATTTTTAAAACTATTTTATGCTCTACTGCAGTGACATTCTCACTCTTGTCTGCTTAGCATTCAGAGACCATGGGAATCATAAGGAGGAATACACAGATCTAGGTATTTTTTTGTTTCCCTGGAGTTCTTTCCTAGCTTGATTTTACAGGCTCTGTATTAGATTTTTTTTCTTCTTGGGTGCACCTCACTTATTGTTTCTCACTGATAGCTCTTTAAAATGTACCTGGTAGCTTTCAAGTCCCTAGAATCATATTCTGATACACGTAAAAGTCTTCTCTCATTTGAGAATCCAACTGTTACCCTGCTGCGGAATAAACCAGAATGAACAGGATAAATCCTTGGATAAAAGTCACCTGTGAAGTCCTTCAAACCATTAAAGTGATTAACTGAATGGCCTACCTGCAGTACTAGATGATCATAAAAATGACTTCTGACTTTAAAACCTTGAACACTGTACTAGATTGGTCTTCGGTTTATTTCGGTTATTTGGTAATGGGTCACTGTGATGTTTTGCTTTACAGAGTGCATTTTCGTGTTTTCAGAGGATCACGCTTCATTCAAAGTGGGATTATAATAGTTTTTACAAATCCTTCTCAAGCAAAACTCTGACTTCACTTCTGTGTGAAAACAGTTCTCAGGTTGAATGATTTACCTCGGATCTGTCCTTGTCAGCTAAATAACAAATTATTTGCCTGACTTCTGGTTAGAAATGCAAAGTGAACTTTGCTTTGTTGGCTAGAAATTTTGGACCAGGAATCCAATTTAGTATCAGGCTTTCCAGGGCAGTCTAAAATACTCTTTCTTCACAGCTGCCATATTCTGTAATTCAATCGACYCTCAAAATCATCTTAGGAAGGGCACTTGAACACTCTTTTTGGGGAAGAAGGCACTTAATATTCAGAAGAAGAAAAAGGTTTTCAATAGCTGCTCAGAAAGATCATCAGAGATGATTGTGGCCCACTGGCTCTGCACTCTCAGAGCCTGGACTGGAGACAAGCTGGCCAACTTGTATTTCTGTTTCTCAGAAAACAGATGGAAAATTTCCAAATAATTTGGTTTTTTTCATTTTGTAACAGTCACAGCATAGCCAAGTCTCCATTTATTAAGCAAATCCTATCTATTCCTTATTCAGACAAAATTCTCGTTGGCATAATGATAGCATTATATATAAGTGTTGAATGAGGTTGCATGTGTGCTAAATCCTTCCGTATTTACACACGCATACTGAACGTTACACATGAGAACACATGACACTGATATCGGAGGCATTAATCACTTGCGTGAAGTCAAGCATATATATTTAAGAACCTGGAAGACTAACAACTAACAGGTTCTCATTTCCAACATCTGATCAACTATATTAAATAATAAAGCAGCATAAATTTATGCGGAGTTCCTGGAATGAAGCAAATTAATTGCATATAATTAATTACATAATAAATCTTCAAATCATACACTCATTTGACTGCCACAAAATACAACATAATGAAGTGGGGACAAATAACAGAGAACAGAAACAGATTTGGCACAGACATTTCAGGCTTTTTATTTGATTGAACCTTTTATTCCTGTTAAAATTGTGGGAAAATATTCATTGTGGAGGAAGGCATATGAAGTCTTAAACATTGGATATTGGCTAATGTTCTGAGTTAGTCTGTTTGATGAAACTGGATTGTATTTACTAAAACAGTACACTTATGATAATATTAATATTCAGATTTGGCAGATTGAAATAGTTTTTAAAAATGTTAATGGATGTTTTACCCATATAATTTGCAGCCTTTACATTGAACAAGAAAAAACCCATAGCTGTGAAATAGCTTCCTGAGAATGATTGCTATCAGGAAAGACAGCAAAAAAAATCAGGCCATCAGGAATTGCTATGCAACCAATATTCACCATAAAACTGCTAAGATTTTTAAACTCTCACTTTCCTGACCATTTTATTGTATAGTTGCATTTTGATACAGAAAGCTAGGAAAATCAGCAAAAGTAATCTGAGACCAGGACTACATGGAGCGGGCCTTAGATAGCATGTGGAGAGTGTGCACAAAATATCAGAGGATATAACTCTCCCTTCCTTCCAAAGAGCTCAGATTAAAAGCAATACAGCTGAAATTCATTTGTATAGCAAGCTGGATACTAGCTAAAATGCTGAAAGCTGATTTTAAAAAATGACAAGTCCTTTATTTGTGGAAAGAAATATGGGAATTCATTACATGTTAAATTAAGTGTCATCTTCTCTGCATTCTTCTTTTGGGAAATGCAGGGAGGACAGCTTCTAGACAGACATCCCCAAGTGATTTGAAAATATGTGAGGCCGTTTGAATATTTCCTTGAATGCAGATGAGCAATATGCATAAACATCTAGGAAGACCAAATGCAATTGCTGAAGTGATGATTGTGTGGCAATGGAAAAGGGATTAAATGTTGCAGAAGATTACACATAGCTGAAGGAATGGACAAATTGTGATATAGCACAATGAACTTTTGTTTAAGCAGCAAAGAGAAAGCTTGGATAAGAAGCAGAATCACTCCTTTTAGATACAGCAAACCAATAATTTATAAGTACCATAAAATGCATGTTCCTGAGGGAAAATTCTGGTAGCCTCAGTGTGCATGCATAGTCAAACATATAATTACAGCTATAATCAAACACACACACACACACATGCATACATAGTTCAAAGATTTCTTTCTGACTATCCTTGATATTGATGCCGTATTTTTACTCTAGGGAGGTATCTTCTACGCTGGGTCTGATTTAACTCCCACTGTACTGGCAATGTAGAACTATTATTTGACATCAGTTGAGTTTGACCAAATAGAAGTGGCGTGGTAATTCTGTCTCTAATAACCGCAGTCCTGATTAAGGTACCTCTACTACCTGTCTCCCACCAGCATGTGCCTTCTCAGAAGAGGAACAGAAATTTTTATTCCAAATCCCAGGTAGTCTGCATGCTTGTGGATTTGATTATTAAGCAGTCTTTGCTAAGACCTTGAACAAGAGATGGACAATTTCTTACAGCCAGATATTAAAATAATTCTGAGTTACTGTCACTCAAACTATGAAGAACTACACCTTTTTCTTGTATAACTCCATTTTACAAAGAGAAAAAAACCTTTAAGCTGGAAGTACTGGAGTGTGACAGTGCTACAACTATTACATAGAAGGTAAAATCCTGGACTGTTTAACAGCCAGAGGATAAAAATTCCATTGATTGCAAAGTAGTCACAGATTTCATTCAGCCAAGAATAATTCTTGGCTGTAATACTACAGATTTTCAAAACCTTGTTCCATAATGTTCCATATTCAGGTATAAGTTACTAGCAGTTTAATAAAATATAAATGCAAAGTAGACCAATAAGTAAAATTCTTAGAATATTTTGCCTGAGTGAATTTACTGAATTCAGAATTTAATCAGAAATTAATTATTTCAGCACACTTTCTTCTGACCTTTTTTCAGGTCTGAAATCTGGACCTAGAGTAAGTGGCTTCATTGACTCAAAAGGACATTGCTAGGTATATAATTAGCACACTGACGGGAAAGAACAAGGCACTTTCCAAGGAAATGAACAGAACCATATCTGTGCAAGGGTTTCTGCAGCAGTGATTCCATGCTGAAGGATTTGTTGAATAGAAGAAATGATAATGTTTGCAATATTCTCATTTCATTTGCAACAAGAACTGGGTAAGATCTAAAAAAAAAAAAAGTTAGAAAATTATCTTGTTTGTGACARAGAGAGTCTTCCAAATTAAAATAAAATGCTGTAACATTTATTTGAAGTTATTTCCTCAGAACTCTCAATTACATATTCTGGTCAATACTGTAAAAAGTATTAACAACCTAAGTAGCAGCGTACTATACCAGTCCCTTGCTATCATAAATGACCAGCTAAACTCTGTACACCACACATAAGCTGTTCTTCAAATCACTGTCAGCTTTAGCTCAGCAGTTTTCCTTAATATTCAAGTCAGCTCCACATTTTCAAAACAACATTTAGATTCAACAGTGTCAATGCAATTGTGGTTCACATACATATAGAGTAGGTAGCAAGAAAATAAACGCTCACTGAACTGCAAAAGCAGCTCAACCAAAGTTAACAATCCAAAAACACTGACATGGAGAAAGCAGAGACAGCAGAATGCAAAAAGTAACTGTTCGCAAGCCTGACTCACACAGTGCAATGATTACTTTGTCAGCAGAGGGAGAGTGGAAGAGGGAACGTTCAGCCAGAATAAACTAGGGGCACTCAAACGTGCCAAACTCTACCACCAGCTTCACTTGCTCTCTAGGTGCGTGATCTTTATACCTCCACCTTAAACATGACGAAGACATAAGATTGATGAGGATGCCAGAGGCAAGATACCACTTTATAGTTCAACAAATTAGATAGTCAGAAGGCTCATCTATACCATTTATCACATGAAGACATACTAAGCTTCCCAAAGGTTGTAGTTTTTGGAATCGTAGATCGCTCTGATTCCAGAACTGAAACTCAGGGAAGCCTTCCATTACAGGACTGGGGTGGTAAATAGGAAGAGCACGCTGTATAGATTATCAGGTTATTTTATGCAACGGATAATTACAAATCCTAGCTCATCGGTTTGCCCGTGGTTATTAAAAAATGAATAACTGAGAAGGATCCTCCCCACCTTACATTGCAAGTAGCTATGGCAGGTGTCATTTGTTATTTCACCCCGACTGAATGAATCCTAACACGGTCCACACAGGCAGGCAGTCCCTGCTTTTCAAAAATAAAGTAACATGCCTGAAGCAATAAGGAAAACAACGAAGCAAGATCTGACCAGGGCTTTGTGGAAGATAGCTTTGGGTATGGGAATATCTGGCTTCTTAGGATAATTTCTGCTCTCCTGGTTTGTTATTTGAATTAGATCCTAGCTGCCTTTGAAGGCAGTTTGACACTAGTGGTTCCCAGCCAGTGTCAAAATTCATTCTCTTTTCTTTCTAATGCCATATAGGTGGTAATGTGCTATAAAATACCTGTTGAGATGAGAAGCGCCAGTGTGGGAAAATACTTGCACAAACATTTTGTAGCTGGACTCTGATTTTAGTGCCCAGCATTTCAGTCACCCTACTGGACTTGGTTTGCACAAGCTGATAAAAGCGGAGAGTTGAATATTTCCGGAAATTTAAACCCAAACTGACTGAAATTTTGTATTCCCTATCTGGAATTCTGGAATTCCTGTCCCTTGAGGATTAATTCTTCCCTGACTGTACATCACAGGGCTATTTTGGGGCGTAATTAATATCTGTGAGATGGTTTAATAGGATGCTGATTAATGTCTGAAATAGCAATAGTCAAATTAACTGAAATAAATTCTGCCACCAGCAAAGACAATTAAAATTAAAACTGAATTAATGATATATTTAACTGAAAAGATACCATACAGTTATGAGAGATGCTCTGACTCATTTTGAGGCAATTTGTGAGAAAAAAAAAATTGCTGTTGTAGCTTTGTCTGCAGAATTGTTTTTCCCACTGATTTAAGAATAAAATAATTTTAGATTAGACTGTCTCTGAAATGAAAACATAGTGAAAACTGAGCCAGTGTTCTCCTGGACAGCTATAAATCAGGCTTCTACAAAGTTTGAATTGCCAAAGATAGCATATAGCAGCTTCTTCACCAGCCAAGTAATTCAACATAAACCCAGCTGAACTACGTAAGTATTTGGCAAAGATTCACTGGTGTCTTCTCTGGAAGAGGTGCTGGAGGGTGGACACTTCATTAAAATGCTACTTTTCTTGCCCAGTGTAACACTAATTCTAATTCACCGGGGGCAGAACTCATTTTCCATAGCTGTGGAAACTATTTATTTTAATTTTGAAGTTAATCCAACTCTGCAATGAAGTAGCAATGGAAAAATCCCTTTCCCTTTAGGAGCAGAAACTTTACTTATACGGCATAAGGGAATATAGCTTTAATATTGGATACACAAAACAAGCACTTTTGGTTTCTCATTTATTCAGCAGGATATCACTGCTATAGAGCATCAGTAGCTGCTGTTCAAGGAGACTTTTAGGGAAACACCTAACAATGCAGAAAATGCATTACTTAAAAGATCTTTCTTGTATCAAGTCAGGATAAAGAAGTGTCACCTGCTGCAGCAGAGGGGATCACATCTCTGGATATTTCTGCAAGTTATGCTCTGAGGGTGAAAATCACTGAAGTGAGGAGAACCCATGTGAAACCTGCGCAATACCACTTAAATCTTACTTAAAACCTAATTTCACCCTCAGTGACTACATTGCCTCAAAAAAGTATAGTAACGCGTGCCATTCACCTAGTCTCTCATTAAACGTGCTTTCAAAGACCAAGTGTATGTCATGCTATGCTTGACTGTGTGTGTCTTTTATGATCCAAAAGAAACCTAGATGCTGTTTCTCAGAGTACAAGACACCTGGGTACTCTTCTTCATGTCGTGCTGATGTCTTTTTTCAAGCTTTGCTTTAACAGATATTTGATGTTACTTTAATGCAATAAGAAGAAAAGATAAATCAGAAAATGGTTATTCAACTGAAGAACTTAAATGACCAGCAGTATTGCTAAATTTAGAGTTATCCACTGATCTTATAAAGCCCTATTAGATTATCTGCATTAAAATTATTTAATGGGTTAAAAATATTATAATGCAAAACCTTGAAAAGATTTATTTCCCTGCTTTGTGAAAGAAATGAATGGTGAACAATGTGTTTATATATTGGCTTCTGTGGTCTTTTAGCCAAATGGTTATTTCAAAGCATATTCAGTTTAAAATAAATCTGCATGAGGATTCTTTTATACATGGATATCCAAGAAAAACATTATGTTGTGGAACATTATGAAAAATTTAATGGAAGTCAAAATTTGAAGATCTGACAAAAAAAAAAAACTGACCAGAAAACATTATTCCACAAACAAAAACATTACAAACAATCTGATTGACCTATTTTTGTATGTATTATCTTGAGGAGGACCACCTATTACACACATGCTGAAATTAATTCCCTTCAACCTTAACTTCAGAGTTGTTAAAAAAAAAAAAAAAAAAAAAAAAAAAAAAAAAAAAAAAAAAAAAAAAAAAAAAAAAANAAAAAACCACACACCAAACAACAACAACAAAAAAATAAATTCTGTGAAAAACAGTTACAAAATTAAATTCCAACTAAATTTATTACACACTATTAAAACTGTTTATAAAACTAGTCCTCTACCAGCCTGGTTTCTACTGAGACAGTAAAATAGGATAATGGCCATGCAAGAATTTAGTCATCTACTAGCATGGCTATCTCTATGTATTATAATAGTGGTACTGCCTAGATGGCATTATTGTCTTCCAGCCTTCTGTGACATAAATGCCTGAACGTGGCTGTCACCAATTATACCCTGATGTTGAGTATTTATCCCTTTTTGGCTTGCACACAAGAAGACTTTTTGCTACTAATAGCTCTAGGCTCTCTGAATTCTATAGTTGAACTAAATTCACTATTCCACCAACCAAAACAAAACTATGCTTAAGCTTTGAATCACTGAGAGTGCTGTCTCAGTTTCATGTAAATAATGCAACTGTACCTGGAAGCTGTCCATATAATTTCAAGCTTTTAAAGCTTATGAAATGTACCATACCAATCTGTCACAGTTTCATTTAAAGTCATGAAATACATTGCTGAAGTTTTGCTTTTGCTGTCTTCGCAAATCCTTCAAATTATACTCCATTCSAATCAAGCATTTCAAATGACATCATAGAAACTTCCTGCATACATAAATTTTGCCGAGTGCCAATCAGTGGCGAAGCAAAACCTCTTCAACGCTGTTTGAAAAAGATATACACTCCAATAAGTATTGATGTGGATTTGGGATCCCATATATTCAGCTGAAATGTAAGAGTATGCAGATGATACTTTAGTCTTAAAACATCTATCTAGTTTCACATGTGTAAACTCTACTGTCAGCATATTCTGTGATAACATGGAGCAAGATTTCTCACTCTTAAGAAACAGTCTGTATGACAGTGGTACAGTATCTTTGGTTACCAGAAATTATAAAACTTTTATTATTTTGAAATCTGCAGGGAAAAAAGAACATATTCCAATACGTAGTAAGTACTAAAAAATCAGGCTTGACTGGAGAGAAGGTACATTTTTATTATGTATAAGTGCAGGCATCTCAGACTAGACCTGCTCAGACATCCTGAAATACCTAGTCTCTTTTGGCCTAATTCAAAGGCTTAACAAAGACTTTAGAATTATGCAAACTGAGAGACAAGGAAATTCAACTACCTCTACTTATGAAGAATACAACAGAGAGATCAGTGCACTCAAAAATGCCAGCTGTTTCAGTGAACTCTCAGAGAGTACAATGAACTTTGGGGGGGAAAAAAAAGAAAGGAAAAAAGGTAAAGAAAATGACCTCTCCCTCTATCCAACAATAAATCAGTATGAGATGATGAAGAGAGAAGGTTAAGGTTTTTAGGATTTCTATCTGACTTCTTTGGAGGTAGTTGGTGACTGGTGCTTTTCAGGACAGGCTACCACAAACGGGGAGGGAGCTGGACCCTTCTAGATCTGGATTAATCATTATACATAGATATTGCTCTGATTCAAGACAAATTCAGGTGCTGTGTCCACCACCACCTTCTGCTGGTGTTCTGCCAGAGAATGAAGTTTGCCATCATGAGGTATTTAGATGGAGTAATCAAGAGTTGGCTGTAGATTATACATGTACTCCAAATGGCTAAAGGTGGAACTGAATGGTTGAAATGCATTGACATTCTGGATCTGTAAGCCAGAAAGCTTTCCAGTTTTTTGTTTCCATCTCAGCTGGTACATAATCTACTCAGGTGCCACATTTCAAACAGCATTAGTTGCAAACCAAAACCTCAGCTAAGCGAGTTATATATTGCTAGAACAATAACCTAGTGATCTCTTCAACATCATTAATAATACAGCAGAGAAAACAGAAAGGTCAGCTGCATTCAAATTATTTATTTCAATAAGTAGACAACAGTCTGCATTATTAATTATGAAAGCTGTATATTTAAAAAAATGCTTTTATGAAGCTATTTGTCACACTTTTTTTTTAACTAGAAAAAATGATTTTGCAACTAAGGCAGTTTCCATTTACCAGTTTAGATTTTTATTGTCCAAGAGAGAATTGTTTGGTTCAGAATTATATTTCTATTCTACTTACTCAGAATCTCATTAATATATATAAGCTAATATTTAAGAGATAATATTTTATTTTGAAAGAAGAAAGAAAAAGGTATTTTTCTATACTGACACTATAACAAAATTAACAAATAGCTTTATAGTAACAATTTTTGCTGTATTGAAGCTTTCTGGTGGTAGATTGAAAACGTGCATTCAATCCCAGTCCATTTTAATTCTCTCTAGCTAATTCTCTTGAGAGTTTCAAATGGATTTTTCCTTTGTCACATCCCTTTGTCACAGAAATTTCTATCAAAATGTTCTTTTTCATGCATGTCTACTTTGGCATTTCCAAACATCAAAACATTCACTTTAAACAATTTAAAAGACAACATTAATGTTCATGCAAGGAAGAAAATGTGCATTTTCAAAATGTCTGAATGATATTAGATGTTCAGCCTGGGTTTCACTTGGCAGTGATGGGACAATCTGTAGAATCAACCTACCATAAAAATAAAGGTTTCTATTTGCTTCCTGCTCAGCTGTACTGGAAGTTATATAAACATGACAGTTTTTCTATCAAAATTCCTTGAACTGAGAAGTAGATTGCTTGCATCCACTGAAGAAAAGAAAGAAAAAGAAAAAGAAAAAAAAAAAAGACCAAAAAAAGACATCCCCCCAAATTCTAACATAAAATAGGATTAAGATTTCTGTTTGAGCTGGTGGTGTGATGACTGAGGAGTGCAGGTAATTGTTCAAGCATTTGGGCTAGTCACAAAGACATGAGAAGCTGATTTATGAAGTTGAACTTTCTGGCATTTTGTGGCAATATGTATAATTCTACTTTAGTTGTGATTACTTTAAGATATTTTATTAATCTATTCCATCTAATGGAATATAATATCTGCTAATTTCAAATTAAACTGTTGCGTGGTTGCTAGCATACAGCTGCAGGATGGTGAGTTTGAGTCTAGCCTTTCTACCAAGACACTAAAGTTTTACTCAAGTACTTCTGAAAAAATGATGCACAGTTTAAACTTCAAGCATGTGTACAATCTGTTCAGTTTTAATGACACTGCTCACTCACTCGAATTTTTGAGAGTGAACTGTTAAGTCTTTCCAGGATTGGGCTRACATAGGGGTTTTCCATAACTACACTTGCATACCCCTACTGCAAGTAAGGTAGTTGGGAATTTTACAGAAGCATAATCTAGAGAAAAAGAGATTGCTCTCTTTTGAGACCTAATTTGGATTGTGTAATCTACTAATTTTGTCTAAGGGAAGAGGACTTTTCTCTTAACCTATGGGATACATTTAGAAAACTAGACTTTTACAGAGAAAATAATATTTACTATTAAAATGAACATATTTTACACTAGCATTATGGGATACAACAACTACGCCTGTTTTGCGATCAGTTTTCAAACATAAATTGAAATTCAAAACTTGTCTACTTGGTCTACATCAGTGTTTTGCCAAGATGGCTGTGTTGTGTGAAATCACAACACTGTTAGCCAGCAGTTCCCTGGAGCTGAAACAGTTATGCCCTTTGGGCTAATATAGGTTATTCCATTTAAGAAAATCATTTAAACTATACTGGCAAAGGAACACTGCATCTCCACAGAGAAAGGCTGCTAATACATTCTGCAAGTATAAGCATACCAGAAAAGCCTTTTAAAGTGTAGACAAGCCTGTCATTAAAGCTACCTTCTACCTTAAGTAAATCTCTCCATAGTGAAATCTTGTTACCGTCCTTTACAAAATTCCCTTGCTCTGCTTCACGACATGATCCTCCATCAGTCTAAGGAGCTCATGAAGTTGGCTTAGTTGATTTAATCCTAAATTGAAAACTTCTCTGATTATTATTAACCAACTTCCTTAATTCCCAAACCGTGCCAAGGAGATACTCCGTTTGAGAAAGTAACTTTTGAGTGTTCTCTCTGTGCCCTTTTTCCTCATCCAGATATTGTAAAGCTCTAGCCATATATTTTCAGAGAGTCTTTCAAAGAACCAGTCATGTCATATTTCTCTAAACTCTTGTTCTGACTTCTTTCTGAATAGAATCTTGACTTTTTCAGCCTGCATTGTTGTGTGACCTCGGGTAATGGGGCATTTTAAGGGCATCTTCATTGTAGCTATATATTTTTATTTCTTTAGGTGAAATGCGAAGATGCATTTCCTGGGTCACCATTTCTTGCCAGTTCAAATTCTGAAACAATCAGATGAAAGTATCCTTCCATTTTGTCATGATTCAGCTGAAATCAATATCAAGGCTCCCACCAACTTTTTAGCTAGAATGTACCAATATGTTGTTCACACTTCATTTATGATACTTGAATGGTGGAGATACGACCTACATTTACTAAGTCTGGATGTAGTACTATTTACGGTAGCGATACAAATGCATACTATAATATCAACATCAAGACATTTCATAAGCAACAATGTTCAATGAGGATATTACTACTAACACAGACAAACTAGGTGCAACTGGACACAGTAACCACACAGTAACCGCTGCAACAAGATCAAATAACCAGGAATGTTTTCTGTGTTTACCCACTAGAACTGCGTCTAGGTGTAAGATATGCCAAGATAAAAGGCAAGTTTTCTGCAGTCTTTGATCATTAACATAACATACAGAGTATAAGGTTATTAGTTTATGAACTAATATGAGTTTATAAACTTCCATGTGAGAAAAGGGAATCTATAATATTTCAATGGTTTGGTTTGGGTTTTTTTTTGTTCTCCAAGATAGCCCCTAGTAGTATCATAGAACAGCTATCATAGCTGACGATTATAACTGAGTCTATCTTATCAGGTTTTGCTCCTCTATTTAATGCTGATTTTCCATTCTTCAAAAAGATTGCCTGAAACATTTCCATCCAACTCTCCCACAGCATAGCAACAATCCATAATAAATTCCATCATTCCTAAACTGAAAGCAACTAAAAGGACTATTTCTGGCTATATCTTGTAATTTAGGCATTTCCTACATGATTTATTTTAACCTTTTCAATCTTTTCCTTGTTATCTGACATGTAGAAAATGTCCTGTCTGACTCACATCCTAACAAAAAAAAATTTAGCCAGCAGTTACATCCTCATTATCATGTCCCCACACCACTAGCATGATCATGTCACACTTAATTAAAATGTTATGGCTACTCTTGCTCACAGGGATCTGCAAAACGTACCCTCTGGTTGCTCTAAGCATAATACAAGGTCACGAATGCTTGCAGCTTTTCTCATGATTATCTGCCAGGAAAACATTATTCTTTGCTTGTGCTGTCAACCATCTTTACAGCAACTAACTAGCCTATAATAAACTTTGACTTCTGCTAAAGCGTAAATCAGCAATGAGTAAACTCTGCTATAAATATCCTGTTTTCAAGCCAGCTTTCTAGGAACAAAACCATGGTAAAAGTCATGCAGTATATTACATATTATAATTAGAACTGTTTTTTAATCTCTAGACTCTAAAAAACAGGCATTTGATCCTGCAAACCCTGACTGTCTGGCATCTAACCCTGCAAAATCTCTTTTGCAAACAGTGAACCACAGAATAATATTGTTCATCTTAGTAACTGCTCACTAATAGACAGCAAAATCTTCAGAACAATTTCATCTCTGGCGTAGATGCCCTGAAACACTTATGAGTAAAACATACTAACAAACAAAATTATCTTGCTATATGAATAGTAAGAAACATACTTGAAAACATTTGAGGCATCAGAAAGCTCTCAGAGGAAGCAACACACATTCAAGAAGGACTGCAAACAAGACAACATGTAATGCGTTATTTCTACTTCTGTCCTGAATTGCTTAGGGACAGGCATCGGAGTTCATAGGTAAAGAGATGCTTAAGTACAGTTGTCTGAAACAAAATAAGAAATAGATGCTTGTTTTCTGGTGCACCTATGTATGTCTGACGGAAAGCTGGCTTTCATTAGCACTATTCCTTCTTAACACATTAATTGAATCTCTTACTCATAATCAGGCTCTATCCTTGGCCCATTAATGCTACCTTACAGATGACTTTACTGCTGGGAACTTAGTCGAGGACTGCTGGCAGAGTTTTGTTTCAATTTGCCTTTATGCAGAGTTTTGATTCGATTTGCCTTTAGACAAGAGTACCACTTTCTTCTGCAGGTCTCTCAGTGTTACAAAGACAGTGTTACTAACTGCCTCTCTTCATTCCATTCCCACCTTGAGTTGCTTGGATTTTGTAAGGCATCCTCTTTTTAGCAGGTGAACCCCAATGAAACTATTTTATAGATAAAATCTAAGGAACAGAACTGTGGGACAAACTATGCATCCCCATCTCATCAAGGCCATGTACGTCTTTGATTTGACCTCTTGTTCTTCATGTTTTTCTTTTATCTTACCACCTTAACTGAAATCTCCTGTGTGTCTCTCTTTTTATCTTGCTACTTCATCTTTCCCTGAATATATTCCACTATCTTAATAGTCCTCCTTGTACCTAATGCTCTATAACTTTTAGAAGATTTTTACTTACCAGTTTTATATACTACCATGAATATATTTTACTCTATAGCTATTTATTTGTGAGACAGCCTGTAAAACCCTTAGTGCTCATCCATTTACAGCAAATACTTTTCAAGTAGCATATTTTAAATATCCTACTTCAACGTACTTCCTGGCCTGAGTATTAAAATCAGTCTGTTTAAATTCACTGGCTGAGCATTTCAGAAATCAACGCATGATATTAGCTGTCTTCGCGCCAAATGTTTATAAGAGGCACCCTGATTATTGTGACTTTTCAGAGCAGTACTTGAAAATACGATGCCTCCCCGGAATATCCATGTAAAAGGCCAAAAAACCCAACCATTAAAAAAATCACTAATGACAGGAAAATATTTGCTGGTGCTTGATTTTGCTACAAATTCTAAGTGATAATTATAGTTGATAGTTTATTCTCTCTCTCTAATCACTCTATCTATTATTTACAATGAGGATTTAGCAGAGTTGGTCAGGAAAATGAGAGAAAGCAGAAGGATTTGTGTGGACAGTTAAATATAAATGAGAAAGAAATGTTTTAATCCAAGTTGTCATTTCAATTTCTCGGCCAAAACCCGAATCAGAGTATTTCAGTGATCTTGAAAAGGCATTGTAACACTTCACCGAGGTTTCTGTGCCCCTGACTACCTCTTCCATGATGCACATACCTCTGTCTTTAGGTGAAATGACACAATATAGTATGAAACTTCTATAGCTGAGGCTCATCATGAAAGAGAAATTCTGACTACAGAACTCATTTCACCAAAGAAACAAAAATCACTTGAATTATAGACCCTACCAGGCAACAGAATGACAGTTCTGTCCAGTTCTTCAATGAAGAATTGAAAATTTTCACAGAAAACAAACAATACTTACAAACACTTTAACAGATATTTTCCAACTAACATTAAATACAAATGTATGATCTGCTTCATTCACTATCTTAGTTTCTGGGTATAGAGCTGTTCTATAACACCATTGTTTTGGCTTGCAATATTCACATTGTCAGCAATGCCCTTCATCAAACTTCTTCCCAAATAGTAATATACAAATTCTCCTGTCCCCCAGTATTTAAAAAAACCCAACCAAACATAAGTGAAAAGCCACTAAAATAAAATTCCAAAGAGAGTTAATCAAATCTTCACTGAATTTAGACTTTCTTACACAGTGAAGCATGTGATAAAGTAAAAACTTACTAAAAATTAGATATTCATATTCTCTCTTTATCATATTCCTATTATAATATATCTAATATCAGTAGCATGAAAAAGAATGAGTCTGCAAACTGCACGAGCCCTATTTTATGCACTTCAAATTAACTGCAGCACATATAACACGACTCTGCTACAGAATAGTTCTAAGGTTATCATCATTGATCTTGTCTGAGATTTTCTTGTACAGAAAATCATCTTGTCATTCTCTCTACAGATTTTGAAAATGAAGCTCATGCAGTCTAACATGTACTGAGATGTATTCACAATGTTAGGTACCAATTATTTGTACAGCTTCCTTTTAATCAGAACAGCTTTTATTCCCCTATGACATATCATACTAATCTACTCCCAAACTACCAAAACATTCAAAGAGCAATAGTTCACTCTTAGTGTAGGAAGCAGATTTTCGAGCTTATAAAATTATGCTGATAAATCAATTTTAGTACATGCTCTGTATCATGCAACCTGCCCCCCTGCCCCAGCCCCGGATTGTATGTTATAATAATGCCGGGGGCCACTGGACTTGATGTGATTTTTTTGGATGAAACGGTATCCTATTCAAACTGTATCAGCACCAATGCCTGTGTCCTGTGCAAAAGACCTTTTGTGAGTTCATTTAATACGCGTTTTATGCCCACTGAAAAATGACATATTTGTATATTGGAAGAATTGTGTATTTGGGAGAATCATGTTCAAGGAAAGGCAGAGCATTTCCCCTTCCAAAAAAACAGAGAAGTGTTTTCAATATAAGTCATACCAGAACTTAGTAATTTACATGTTTCATTTTCATAATGCTAATAGTAATCAGTACTGCATATGTTAATTGTTCTAAAATGCTGAATGAGCTAATTTTAGTTAACCTAGCATAATAAAAATCACAATTTTTATTGCTAACCATTTTAAAATGGGAATGGTCAGTAGAATATAGGTTATTAAGTATATTTCATTGATATATTGGGACTACAAATAGTTGCATTATAACCCCTTTTATAACTTTTCAAAACATTCACTTTGGCAAACTTGTCTAGAAAATTGTGTGAACAATGCAAAATCTGTTTTAACATTTTGGAATTCTAATGGTATATTATCTTAAGGAGTGCCACTGCACAAGCCGCTGGAGTTTGGAGTACTGTTATTTGTACTGACAGCTGTCACCACTTCTTTCCACTTAGGTGAGTCTAACGAGGCAGCCATCATGATAGACTGCTATTTGTTTCAGAGCTAGGACTTCACATCAGGAGAAAGCAAGTTACTTGTGGGCAAGCTTATAATCTGACACTCATACAAGCAACTAAACTGGCAAAACTGAAGTCAGTGCTGCAATCTTCTCTAGCTAATGACAATACCATTCTCTTGGACTTTGATAACCAAAGCAACTGGAAATGATACATCTATGGTCCAAATCATCCTCAACCCAGCTCTTCTACATAACAGACACTCCAGATTGCTTTTGTTGTCTCCCATGCTGAGCAGTAAACCCAGAAGCCACTTTCCCCACGCCTGCCCCCATACACAGTGAAGGTTTTATCACAGTAGGCCATCTCTGTTACATAGTGAAGGTTTTGAGAAACTGTCAGCCAGAAATGAGAACAAACATCAAACAGAATTATGGAAACATCAGAGATGCTTTTGAACGAACTGTAGTAGATTTTTAACAATTTCTATTATTTTTGTATAAGTAATAAGCATATTACATTGTAAACACTAAAATAATCCATGAAAAGATTAAATACAAACATATTACATTAATATAGAATGAACAGATTTAAAAAAACATGGGACATCCATCTACTGTTTAGAGATTAGATTATTTGCAAGATGTCAGAATAAATTTATGAGGGAACTCTGCATTTTTAGCTCACTATTTTTCTCACCATTTCCTAAAATGTTCTCGTTGTGTAACTTCTTGGAAAATAATTTTCTTCATTTCTCAGTCATGCATCTTTCTTAAAATCTTAAATAGACCTTTTTGAGTTCCTCTTTCTTAAATTCCATTCACTTACAAAACAAAGATGCTGTGATTTTTTTTGTCTCACCTCTACACATTACTCACCAGCGTTGCACAAAGAAACTGTTGTTCTTTTGACATTGCATCTCAATAAATGGATTAAATGAGCTGTGAATATCAGCATTTAACCAATAAAAAGAGATCTTTATTTATTTAAAATGTATCAGATCTGCTTCATCTAAAAGGCTAATTGAAAAGGCTATTCAGGTCAGCTGTGATATTAGAAGACAACTGAATCACATTTAATGCTACCTAAAGGATGTGAACAGGCTAGAAGAAAAATTAAACCATGGCCATTAAAATTTAATTTGACTTAGTGAAGCCATTAACATTTTGGTTTTATGCAGTGGCAAGCATTCTAAAAATATTTCCATATAATTCAGAAACCCAGAATTGTCAAATGGTTGACCCTTAGGTACCAAAACTGATTGAAAGTGACCTTAAAGGGCAAATCAGAAAAAAAGCAAAAGGAGAAAAATTCTTTGAATACCATAATAAGCTGTCATTCTGTTCTTTCTTCATATATATTGAGAGTCTTTGTATATATGTGTATTATTACTGTACATACACACATATACATACATAAATTATCTGCTCACAGCAAGTTTCTCTCCGACTCACTTTTATTTTATTGTTGCTGCTTTTGAAGTTTTGCATCTTACCACCTCTATCAACGGGATCCTCTGTAACAGGACATTTCTGCCTCTGGTAATGGCCAAATTGATCTATGTAGTTATCAGCCTAAGCTCAACTGGGAACTTTCATACACTATTTTAGAATAACTTCTTACAGGAAAAGGCAACCTATTTATAATTTGTGGTCAAACCAGTTAGAATCCTGTGAATTTTAGTCTTGTTATTGCACTAGAAATAGTTGCATCTTTACTATAAACTCTTGCATTTTTTCTATTAATTGCATACTTTGGTTTTCATTTTAACATTGAAGATCAGATTTGGATATCAAATGAACAAAACACTACTTTTATATGAACTGTAAAGAAATAATCTATTTTTAAGACAATAACTTATCTTACTCCTAGTAGTATACTTGTGATATGTTGCTTTACTTCTACAAGTTGTAATTTGAAAATGCTACTGCCAATATTCCTTAGACTCTGTATAACAACAAATACTGCAAATAGCGCAAAGCAGTCATCAATGCAGTAATTTTAAAGATTTTAGCCGGTTTCATACAGAAACTTTGTCTAGAATTAAAATGGTAACAAATCTGATCATGTATCAGTACATAGGTAAAATTTCAAATTGACTGCCTGACAAGGAAATACATTATTCCTAGTTTTGTCTTTCATTCTCATTTTTTCCAATTCAGTTTAAAAAAAAAAAAATTAAACGCTAATACAGAAGGCTTTGTTGTAATATTCCTAAAATAATATAATCTGGGGTCTCATATCTTGCTGTATGCACATCGCTTGCATTGCTCTGGCTTACTTACTAGTAGTCATCATCAGTGATGATAGGAAAYGGAAAATGGTAAACACTGCTAAGGTTGTTACAAATGCATTCCAGGAGGTGTAGGTTATCATGGAAGCTGTAAGGCTAATCCAGGGAGTTTCTGGCTCTACATATACAGTGCAAAACCTCTGGGTTCACAGAAATCAGTGGCATTGCCACCTCCACTCTGGACCCAGCACTTGAAGTAGCTTTAGAGAAAAGAGAGGTATATAACTAAACAGCATCCTCCTTATGAGCTGATAAACCTGTGCAAGTAGTAAAGGTTTGAGTAGAGTAGGGCATGTAAAAAATCTTGGACCAATGAGACAGTTTTTGAAAGGTTTTGAAAGAATACGCTGTGCTGAGTACTCAACTCTCTCGTGGGTTCTTACAAAGTTGTTCTTGTCCGTGACTCCTAGATACCTTATTCATCAGCTTCTACTTCATGATTCATCATGGCTAATAATAGATTAAACGAGTGGAAAAATAATCAAAGCTCTAATGACAAAAGGAAGTGTCTGAATATTACTCCAATAGATTATCTTCTAAATTGACTTGGCTAGCCATTAATTTGGATAAAAATTATTTTCTCCTTTCTCAACTTATTTTTTAATGGGTTACGGAAAATTAGAAGCAGAAACTAGCGATGATCTCTGTTCTTCCCCAGTTGTAGTGCCTCTAACTCCTGCCACAGAATATTTTTATTCAGAGTATCCCAATACCTCAAGGTCAAACACTTCTAAACTTAGGGAGTTCGGTAATGCGAAGCTGTTTTACTAAGCTTTAAGACCAACTTAGATCAGATTAGAACATCTGTGGGTTAAAAGCCTCATCCAAAGTGGACTATAGTTTATCAGAGGCAAAGCTGTGCTCATGAATGATATCCAAACAGTCTCTTCAGTCTGTTGCTGGAAGAATTGCTAGATTCTTCTAGGATCTGCTTAAATTAGAGTGTGTGCAGACTACCATATCAGCTCAAATGTTCAGTGAGCAGCTTGCCTCACAGCTCCTTTATAGCAGATTTCTTCCTGACAAAATGAAATAACAGCAGATAAGAATTTTACTACTTATAACAGCCATGGAAGAAAGTGAGCAGAAATTACAGTATTTGGACTTGAGCAGCTGGGTACAGCTTATATCTTCCCTCACTATAGTTTGTGTTTTGGAGTAAAAAAAGCATAGAAATAACTATCTAAGAATAGCGTGAATGCAAAGATACACTATAATGACAAGGTGTGAGTAGAATAAGGAACCTTTGCTTATGAGTTTGTCTAAAAACTTAATGAAAGCAACTTTTGCTAAATTAATTATATTCGTTTGAAGTCTGGCACTATTTTAATCCTAGATCTGAGCAGAAAGAAAACAATTTGTGCAATAGGACTTCAAATATGTTTATTTCTCAGAACCTAACAAAGATTTGGAGTCACGTCAGGTGTTCTAGCCTCATTGTAGAACCTCTACAGCCTGCTAAAAAATAGTTTTATTGGAGTATCCAATATGAAAAGGTCAAATAAAGCTTTTTATCAGGACTTGCCAAGGAATTCACTCAGAGGCCACATGACTAGCTCAGTGAAATAAACCACAAAGTCTTGCATATACACCAAGAGCTTGGGAAGTGTAATATTCTTCATACATTCGATCTCACATTCTCTCATTTATGAGCATGTGTCAATACAGTTAGATAATTGTGATTCCAGATGCCTTATAGAAGTCTCGTTTCTGAAATGAAGGTGCCACAATAACATTAGTTATTCATCAGTGTGTGAGCCTGTAAAATAATTTCTGGAAGTGTTTCCTTGTCCCAGCTGTTTCATTTTACTTTATTTCTGAGATGGAAAGGAGAGATATCTTTAAACGATTTTCTTGATACACCACAGGAAAGACCAGAGTCCTGTGCCATGTCATTCTTTTATGCATTCCTTTGCCTTGTAGGAAATGTCACTGCACACAGGAAAGAAACTTTTGCATTGTAACACACAAAAGCATGGTGGTGCTGCCTGACAAACACACGGACCCTGTCCTTTGCTCTCTTCGCTGCTTTTCTATTAGCAATCCTTATCTTCAAATGTTACAGAGCCTCAAATCCCAATTTCTAAAAGATAATATAAAATTCAAGCAAGGAGATAGTGATCTACAATTAGGCTTATGTTAGAACAGAATTCAATAATAAGAGAGTCTGAGACAAAACTTCCCTGAAGACTGATGCAGGATGGAGGAATTAGCCTCCCACCAAGACAAATAATACACAATAGGCACTAGTTATTCTGCTTCATGCGTTGTCCAAGACACTTGGTCACCTTCTTAAGAACTGCAATATGAAAACTCATCTAAAATGAAGTGTCTCCTTAGTCTACTTCACTCTATCTTAAGGCAAAGACGGAAGAAGCTAACAAAAGTGTGTCTAAGTAAATCACATTTGAGAAAGTCAGAACTGAAATCGTTATACCAACAGGATGCCTATGTAATTTCTAAAAAAATAAGTTACTATATCATCAATAGGCACTATGTGCTCATATCCTAGAGATACAATCCTGCTGCTGCAGAGCTAACCACAACTATTTAGGTGTGCTACATGGAACACAAGAAAACTGAAGCCTAATTTGTAAATCATTTGTGAATCATATGGACAAAGCACACAGAAAGGCTAACAGAAAGCCATACTGGAAATGCAGTTAATGAACATGATGATTTATTCTTATTATTGTATTTAATTGTTATTCCAGATCCTTTTCTGAACTTCTCCAGTCAAATTTGGGTTTTGTGAGTGTGTGTATTGAGATATGAATAACTAGTACAGAGTTTGAAGCCATAAACTACATATACTATGTAATGCTTCCTCCAACCATTTTTGCTCTTGGGAAGCCCTCAATCTAGATCACCTCTTGTGGCAAAACCAAGTATCAGCAGCTAAATCAAGTTAGCAAAAACCCAGGATCTTGCAGAATGTGGTGGTAACGATTCGGCCCATGACAACCTTTTCTTGAAGTCACTGTGAAGCCATGTCCTAACATGGAGCTACAGGAGAAAGGGGGAAAACTACTCCAGTTTCACTGCCATGAAACCTGCTGTGAAGTTCTCTGTTTACTTGTCATTACTAATAACCCTGCAACAATGCTAATATTATTAATAATAGCATTAACACATTGCTAATAGGTATCAAATTTTCTGTAACATGCAGTAATATATACAAGATGAGATAATGTTATTACTACTGAAAAACCCTTAATTCTCTTCATAGAATAAAATTACATTTTTAATAACCAGGAAAAAATTATCAGGTCCTCAGTTTAACTCTCATTTAAAAGTGATAACATATATTAGCCTAAACTACACTCCTGCCTTGGACAAACACTGTACTGATCAGGGATGTYGCATGCTAAAATAAAGTTTCTTTTCTCCCTATCCCAGGGCCTCTCTTTAACTCAATGTTGGAAGGAAAACTTCACCCTCAGTGGCTTTTGTAACTTGTAATATGAGGTGCTATTCCCCACCTCAGAATCTGTCTTATTAACTTTAAGAAGAAAACAGTCTTAAATCTCAGCAATTCAAAATAAGAGAGGCTGAGCACTGAAAATAATGCCATGCGAATTCCTGATTCAAATAGACTGCACAGTAAATTCAGTCTTTCTGATAACGTTGTCCATGGTATGCTTTGTATTGCATTATCAGCATCTTCAGTACTTCCTTCTCTACAGTCAAGCTGATAGGCCTTACTAGATAGACAAATGAAATGCATTCCACACCGTGTGGGTGTGATTTATTTATTTCATAACTACAATTGTTCTACTTCTGTACTTCCATGCATTTCAGTGTTGTAATTTCTGTTTCAAAATGACCCAGATAAGTGTCAGAAAATGATTTAAAAAAAAAGAAAAAAAATTCTCTCAACCTCTCATGTGAAACTTTGCCAACTGAAACTCAAGGAATATATTTTACAGGCGGTTAGCTAAGTGTTTCTGTAGGGGAGTAACAAAGGATAAACTCACCAAGACTTCATTAATTTATTCATTTCTGCTCCTGAATGATTTCAAATTAGGGATACTGAAGGGTTGCCATCACGACCCTTTATTTCAGTTACTTTTAAGTCTTTATATTCCTTTATGAATTCAGTTAGCTGAAAAGAGAGCTGCCTGCAACCAAATGTAGTACTATTGCCACTTCCAACCAAAAACACAAGGAAAGCACTTCCGATTAAAGATGTTTTATGAGCTATTGTTTTGTGAAGACAGGCAGAAAGATGAAAGAATCGGAAAGAAAAGGCATCAAGGAAGTCGCAAACACTGAAGTCTGCTTCAGTAATATGACCCTTAAGAAGAGGTAAAAGAGAGAATTTGGGGGGTAAGCTGAAACTACAGAATGTTAGAGCAAAAAAGGAAATAAATTGTACTCAACTGGTCAGAGAAACAGGTCTTGGTATGTTCTCAATAAGATTGCATCAGCTTTTCCAATTTTCATGCCTTACTCTAACAACGTGTAGGTCTGGTATTTTGATTAAACCACATAGATCCAGAGTAGTAATTTGATTTTCACGTCCTGTCTATGGCCTTTTTCCCCCCCCAAATCTTCCACCATTCTGAATTAGATTCATAGAATCATAGAATGGTTTGGGTTGGAAGGGACCTTCAAAGATCATCTAGGCCAACCTCCTGCCATGGGCAGGGACATCTTTCACTAGATCAGGTTGCTCAAAGCTCAATTTATGGTATTCAAACATAGCACTTTGGTTCAGCAATGTCTAGCTCATGAAAAAAACCTACAATAAAAAGGAGTATTAACTTACACTGAGAAAACTATGGTGAATATTGCCAGGCACAGAAAAACAATCTAAGGATACTAATATTTTTTGGTCAAGAGATCACAACGGACTGTTTGCCGATGAGATTAATTGAAACATTTGCTTCAGATACTTTCAGTTCTTAACCTATCAGTTCCTTTTAATCTCTGTATTGTCTCCATCTTTTGCTTCTTAAGGTATGGATAGGTACCTGACATGTACAAAGCTGAGTGATTTATTGACTTACAGATTTTTTTAAGCTATCCACCACCATCCATGATTATGGCTGCTATAAACACCAACTAGCATTAAGACTAGTACAAGAAGCAATACAGAAGACTAAAGGTGAAAGCTAAATTAGACCGAAGAAAAGTCCACGAATAAGTTTGCTGGGGTTTCAAAAAAAGCTATTATTTACTTGAATTTTATACTATGCTTCCTAATTTTGATTAAAAGAAATATTGCAACATCTGATTTCATGAAATTCCAGGAATCTAATGGAAAAGGTCTAGTAACTCATTAAATGTATCCAGCCATGGGTTGGTTTGATAAGTTTCGGAAAAAGAATGTAACTTTCCTGTAGTTCATCTCTACCCTATTGAACCTGCATGACTGCAGATCGCTAATGGAAGTTCTGTTCCTTGCAATTCATTCAGTTCTCCCGCATAGTAAGTAAGGTTTATGAGACTCTTGACTTTCAACTCTCCAGTCAAATCTGGAGGAACACAATCAACTGCTTATTTTTTCCAAGTTACGAAACAAATATACAAAACAAGACAAATCTGGGTCCTGGGSAATTAATGTATTATTCAGAGCAATCATGAGCTATTTTTTCCTCTTATATTCGTAGCATACAAGGTGTAGTATGGGGGAATCAAGTCAAGTTGTTTGATTAATAAAATTTGCCTACGTCTTTTATTAAAATATTTACATAATGATGAAACAAATAATAATTTGTTAACTGAAAACTGAGAGCTAGTGAGCTTACACATGCTTCATGCTGATGAATATTGCCTCTATATGAGACAGGAAAAAAAGAACACATGTAGTCAACTCTATTGCAGTTCAGTAATTAAAATATAGGTGCCTAATAAAGGTACTTCAATCCATTTAATCAAGTTTTTTCTACAAAGCCTACACTGCAGCATTTGTTTTCCATGGATTGGTAAAATATTTAGGACTGACATTTTGAAACTTAGTTTTTTAATATATCCTCTGTAAATTTAAAGGCATGTAATTAACATACAGGATTACTCACTGAAGGCATCATTAGATGCTTAAATAATTTCTCTTCTAGTTTGACACACCCATTTAGAGATACAAAAGCTTATTCTTAATAAAAAAGAGAATGGCTAACTATCATATACCCCTGAAATAATAAGCAAAACAACAGGCTTAAATTTGATGTGTGAGATTCAAACTTTGCAAACAACCATTCTGTCAACAAAGCTCAAAAATACGTCATATCAGAAGAAACTGGGACTTTTCAGTGTGATAACAGTTCTGTCCCTGCAACTCTTTGACCTGTCTAGACATGTGTTAATCAGTTATATCCAAGTTACCAACACAAGGTCCCTGGATGATTTGCATCAGTGTGAACAGATTGCCATCACATGCCTCTTAAACAAGGACTTACAGAATGATGACACTTGAGGTTTTGAATGTAAAATTTCATCTTGTTCTTATACCTCTGCGCAGGGTTCATACTTGAGCCTAATGCTTCTTATTGACCACACTGTTTTATAGAAATTATGTTGCTGGCGGCTGCAAACATTCTTACAATAAATATGGGACATACAAGGAATAATTATAAATATCATGAGGTGGCACAAAGGTGATAAAATACATTCATCACAATCACTGTGCATGTATATAGCAATTACAAATCATATAAGGTCTTGATTTTGCACCAGAGCGAGTCTATGCAGGCTCACAATAATAAATCACACAAGTGATACATTAATTATGAACATTTTTCTCTCTTTTGCTTTTGTACCAGTTTTAGTTGCATAACAGCGTGATAGAACTGCGTATTTTGAGTTAAGAGAATATTTTAAGAATTTTTGATTATATTTTTAATATAAAAAAATCTTTCAAAGTTTCGCAAAGTAACAAATTAAGCAGCAGGAGACTTAAGGTGCAGACTAAGGTTTTTTGTTTTGTGAGCACGACATGTACTAGAAGTAGCAATATAATGGCAGATGGAGCACAGAGCAAGAAACCCGATGTTCCTGAAGACTATTCCCAGTCTCAATACTTTGCTGTGTGGCTTTAGGAAAGCTCTCAAGTGCTGAACAAATGAATTGTGCATGTCCTGAGCAACGGTTTCAGGTTTGGTTTTACAGAGCAAGACCAAAAGCTTGAGGAAAAATAATTACCCGGGGAAGAAATTTTGAGATCTCCCTATCTATACAGAGATTAGTCAATATTCAGTTTAGTCAGTGCTGTATATTCAGTTTAGTCAGTGTTTACTGCAATGTATACTTCTAATGCTACAAAACTCTGCTTTAGCACATTTCAATCTCATGTGACTAAGTTCTCTTAAAAAAAAAAAAAAAAACAACCCCCCCAAAAAAAAACCAACCCACACACACCACCAAGATTGCCTTAAAGCTATTGTATCTTTTTTTTCAAGCATGGCCTTACAATAGTTTCAGCCCTGGGAATTCAGTCCACTGAAAGAGAAAAAAAATACGCTCAAGTACGGTATGTGATCTAAACACCATTTTTCCAGCAAGCTATTCTTAGACAGATTTTGTCCTGACAAACCAACCATCTATAGTAATAAAACACAGGAACCTGGGAATGTCAGGATTGCTATCCCATTTAAAAACAAACAAACAAACAAACCCCTCAAAAAACAACAACAACACACACAAACAACCATTGAAAACAAACTCTGATACTCTCCCACTAAGTTTCTTTGATTTTTCCAAGACACAAACATCATTTTGTGTGTACCTGAATAAAACAGCCAAGTGACCTCATTCGTTTTCACTCACCTCCTGAAACCACCAGTTATGGTAACTGAAGCATCTGGTAGAAACGTACACACAGTATTCTTGACAATCAAGCTTACTGCATCCGCTTCTGCCTTAGATACACAGCTAACAAGGTCCTCATAGTAGAGAAACCCTGGAAATCAAAGGCAAAAAAGTGCTGATCACTCCGTGGAATTATCAAAATCTACATGGCATTATGTAAGCCCAGTGTGAAATAGCCACCTCTCACCAAGAAGTTAAGCCACACAACTCATACCATGGGCAAGGGAACCCTATCTAATGGCAAGAATTAAGAAATACTCAGTCCTGAACCAGAAACTATAGGTTTGTTTCAGGACATGTTGTGGGAAGAAATATATTTTGATCCAGCCTTTTCAGGAGTCTTTTCCTTCCTCCCCACCATTCCTGGAATCAGTCTCCTGCCTTGCATGCGGGGGATCGCAGGCAACAGACAGCCTCCTCCTTCCCTCATCTCTGTCCTTATAGTTTATATGTATTTTTGTCATTATAATTTATAGCAGTCAGGATAATTGCTCTACTTGCTGAGAACCTGAATATTTATAAATTACTCTTCCCTACCAGCTCCCATCAATGGCATTTCTGGACGTACTGCTTTAAGGCACTCTTCTCAAAACGATGGGGTTCTACCCAAGTACAGGGCTCAGAGGTATGTGAAATATCGCAGCTATCTTTATGTCTGATCACAGAGCTTGTATCAAAAGAGCCCAGTCCTGCAGCTTGCTTCATATTTGGATATGATATGTAAAAGAAAAAAGGACAAAGAAGGATGAATGTGGGCAAGCTGATCCAAGGGATTCTGAGGCGATGTAAAACTCATGGATTTAATGCAAAAATAAAGTTACATTATTTTAACATCACGTTATATAATCTCCCTTTCTTAATGCAACTGAGTCCTTTGTTTAAATGGGTCCCTTTATTTAGGGAAATGGCACACACACACACAAAAAAATCTATGGGGAAGCAACTTTATTCATTTGACCATGTTTAACACTTTAAAGTTAAGACGTGCTAGGATTATGGAAGTAATTTTACAAGTATTTTATTACAAATATTGATTTATCACTAAAGTAGGCCTTTGAAGGAGACAGGTCTCCTCTGACAAGTATTTCTGGGCTTTCCTAATGTTGAAATTTTTTCACAATCTGTGCAATAATGACTCATTAATAGTTTGTGTGTAGGAGCAGATTTCATTGGGTATCTGTGTAAGTGATAAAAAAAATGCATATTCTTTTTTTTTTTTTTTTTTTTAATGACACCATTTTTAATTAGGAGCTCTGTTACTCCAAATATTATTTTTAACCTAATAATTTAATATTCACAAGATGCTGTCGCCAGAAAATGGATGTATAAATGAACTTTGCTACCTCCTCTGATTCTGTTATCAAGTTCTTAGAGCTCCAAGATACGAGTTTTTATGAGACTTTCACCTTACCTGCTCTCTGCATTTTCGACAGCTTCAGGGTCTTGTCAGCTTTTACCTCTTCCAGAGTTCGTAAACCCATTCTGTACCATTTCTCAGATGTCTTCACTCCCACTCCGAAGACTGAAGTAAATTGCTAAGGTCAGTAGAGGAACACACATTTCAGTGTCGTTTTCTAAAGGAGCAGTAAATTAACAGTAAGTAGGTAACAACAGGGTTTAACAGGGAAAACACTGGGCAGAACTTATCCTACATTGAAGATAAATAATAGTGTAATACAAACATACAGATTCAGCTTCCTTTCTTTGCATAGTTACGTTGAACAGACAATTGTTTTTATACATGCGCAGTTCTCATTAAAGTGAAATCTAAACAATAATACGGTAGTATCCCCAGCAACTTTATGTGATTTAGCTAAATGTACACTTTCAACTAAGGTTTGAAATAAGGATAGTAGTCTTTTTTTTTACTGCACAATTAAGAAATGCAAACAATAATGTTAAGTAGCTGGATTCCCTCACACTAACTTCATAGAATAAGGGATGTCTCAAGACTATCTTCCTAATTTGACTGACATTATGATTTTGTATTATATGCACTACCAGCTCTCAGTTGTACACATGATGCTGGTGTTGCAGCATTTCCGAGAGATGGGGTCAGTGGGAACCCCATGGCTCTTGAAACTCTGCACCGAGGGCAATGGATCTCAATGGTGCATGGAAACAGATGGTACATACATAAAGACAACTAATCTATTCTTATACTGCTTTCTATAAAACACGTATGTTTGGAGGTCATGCCAAATATTGTTTTCCAAAATGGGATTCAATTTCAAGTACAAATGGTAATTTTTGTTTGCTTGCATATTATAAACAGTCGTACAATTCTTCAGTCTTCATGTGAGCCAAGATAAATTCCTGTGTGTCTTATTTGGAGTACAGATTTCACTATTTTGCCCACTGGAAAAAAAAATGCCCAAATCTACCAGTCTCTGAAGTTTTAGTATGGTTATATTCCATTTATTCCGAAGTAATTTTGTACACTATCTTATTCCCCAAGAAAGGATGTAAAGCAAAAATGTCACAATTGTAAGCATTATTCAGTGATCAATATCTTAGATGAACAGTGATATGAAAGCAAGAGGGAAAACTTTCATGCCTGCCCAAAAGCACGTTCTTTATGTTCAGTTTGTCAATACTGAAGTTCTCAACAGTTTCTTTGTTCTTTTATAGAATTTAATGAGTAGCTGTGTAAGACACGAATAACTGCTGTTTTCCATTGAATCTACAACCTCTGAATTCCAACCATGCTAGGTTTATTTTGTGTTTTTCTAATGAGATTAATTCCTTGGAAATAATTAAGGTAAAGAAAAGAGAAGAATAAAAACCTTGGATAATATTGAATAGGGATTACCCTACATTTTGTATATAATGGATGAAATTACCTATTCTTTGTCTGAATCATGGGTGTTTATGAAAGAGTGTGATTTTTTAAATACTTAGATTGTTATCTTTTAATGTTTTTGCTAGGGCTGAAAGATTTTCAAAAGGTTCTATTACTGGCTTTAGAATGATTCCAATAGACTTAATTAATATTGGGATAGAGAACTAAAGAAAATGGATTCTATGCCACTGTCCAAATTTTTAGGAAAAAACCACCGCATTTTTTTCTTTCCATACTAAGATCCATTATTATTCAGTATATTTGTAGATGTCAATTTAGAGACACTGCCAAGAGTGCAGTATGAGTAGCAGGTAGCCCATTTCTTCAGTTGTGTATGCGAGCATTGCTCTTCTTCAGCTGGTGAAAGTCAATTATATGAACTTGTTCTCTGCAGCATCCACTTCTGTAAGGAGGCAAACTGACCGTGTCATTCATGTACCCTACATCTAAAACATAGACTGTATAATTTATTTCAGTCGTTTGATAACTGTGGTCCTGGGACCAGCAGTGATCTTTTAAGTCATGATGAGTGATTTGCAGCAGTTACCAAAACCATGCTAAAGAGTAAAATTTAGGAATTCACTAATATTACGGAATTCTTCTTGGCTTTCTCAGAAACACATAAAAAAWTGTTGGGAAAAACTGGCCACAGCCAATTTAGCCAAAATGTTGAGACTGCGCTCAACTAACAAGAGCGCCACATAAGTTTGTTGTAATTTGGCATGTGAAACAAGGCATAAAGCATATTTGAGATAATCTGTCCCCTGACAGGTTTTATTCTAATCTCCAAGAAATTTTCTTAAACCCTGAAACATAAGATTTAATAGCTGGTCCTCAATCCTGAATCCTGCTGTACATGTGAATCTACACCTCTTTTCTGAGTATTGCTATAGATAGCATCAACTATCATGGAACATCCTTTCATACTTGTGATATGGGTCAGAGAGAATGGAAGAGCCTTTCAATAGCTGAAGTAAAAGTGAGTAACGCAGGGGAGAATTAAACAGTCCCATTCCTTTTACCCTCTGATTTAAATTTTTCTGAAGACACAAGCAGGATATTTTTAGAGATTAAAACTGCAGATAAAATTGAAAAAATATTTTCCAGTATATATTTTTCCAGTGGAGAATTCACTATTTAAGAAATGGGAACTGCAGTATTTATGTGGTTTAGATTCCCTGTAACTATGAAGAAGTGTGACCATGACTCTGAACCTACAATCTGCCTAACAAAGAAATATCTCCGGTCCTCTTCTTTCTGCCTCACACAACAGAGAATTAAAATAGATCTGAGTCATCTTCTTCACCTGATATTTTCTCAATGCCAGAATAAGATGGTGTAGTGTTATAATGATAATCAACCGAGGAAAAAGTAAACCAAACATTAGGTTAAACTTACAGCAAAGATTATGCATTACATTAGTTTTCAGGAAAAAGAGATTGTTTAGTTCAAGCTTCAGAGCAACTCTGTATACATCACATTAAATAGAAAGGTAACCGATTTCACCATTATTCCTTACTCTATCACAGTTGTTCTCTCTCCCTTCCTCTTTATTCAAGACCTTTCTTTCTTTATGCTTGATATTAGATGTTCCTTTATAATAAATTTGATGGTTACACCTAAGCTCTACTAAACAGAGGAAAATATATGCAATTTTAAACAACAGCAACAAACCTCAAAAGATTTACCTTAAATGATTTGTATCGTTCATCATTTAACACTTCTTTAGCTCTAGAACTCTCTCCTTCTTCAATAATCTCCTAAACGAAAAAACATTACTTTAAAAAAAAAAAAATCAGCATTACAGTAAGATTTAGTAAAATATCTAGAAGAAAGTCTTATCAACCTGTAAAAACATGAAGAGCATTCTTAGCAAGCATATTGTTTTATTCCATTAGGATCAAATTCTGCAACCCTTTTTGAGACAGAAAATTACTGAAGGATAAAGGAGAAACTGGAACGACAGAATAAATTTCACAGTACTTATTTACTCATAAATTTACTCAAGGATGAAGTAGAAACTGGGAGCACGGAATATATTTCACAGTACTTATTTACTCATAAATTCACAGCCAGAAAGCAGTTATTTGTCATAGGCTATCAATGAGTTGTCCTGAAAATTAGATTTCATTATTTGGTTAAGTTTACTTTTCTTAAAAGTAAGAGCATTATAAGAACAGATATATTTTTTCTTGAGGGTACAGTTCCTTCATTCTTTCTGATAAAAACTAACAAACAAAAAAACCCCCACCAATAAAGCCCCCCAAATCATTCTCTTTTCTGTGGGATCATAATTGAATTCCCAGTCCCCAGGTAGTAGGTACAAAGAGCACTTCAGAGGCTACGTTCTTAACTGGTGGAGTGAGGCAAATGAGGAGCCAGAGTGAATCATTACACTCAGCAATGACCTTTCCAGACAGCTGAGACCCCCTGATCAGCTGCCTGCTGGAATAACAGCACCCGAGATGTGGGGTACTGAAAAGGCAAAGAATTAAAGAAAAATGCAGGGAATACTCAAAGCTCCAGTAAGAATGTGAAGTTCCATCCATCACCTAGATAAAAGGCTCTGCTATAACTCATAGCAAGGTAGTATTTAACATTAAAGTACTAAAATATTTACCAGTTTTGCCAAAATAGTATTTCTAATAAAGTATTCAGGTGAGCAAAGTGATGTTGTTCATGTCCAGTCACATGAACAAAACTATTAACAGTTAACCTGTCACATCCAAATCAGAGTGAGCCTTTAAAAATCACATACAAAGATGATATTGCATTATTTATTAATTTGTATTTATTCATTAGTTACCTTTATTCCTAAGGGCAGGGGTTCCATGACAGAACCTTATGTTACTACAAAAGGTTTCCAGAAATCATTGCATTCTTAGTAACAAGGATAATATAATGTTATTACAGGAAATACAGAAGGTTGTGTAAATACACAGATATCAATGCTGCACTCCATGACCTCTAAAAGTAGATCTGTAAAAGAATCAATTGGCAGATAATTCAGAGGTACGTTACCTCAATGACATCTCTGACTCTGTCTCCCATGCAGGGCAACCCTTGTATATCTTTCATTCTGGTTACTGGAAATGGAAGAAATTTCAGCACAGAAGCTGCTCTCAGAAATTCCAGGCAGAATATTTCATTTTCTTTGAACTCATAATTTTCAGCCATTATCTCAAAGGCATCCTGGGGAGGGAGGAGGTGTAGAAAAAAGTTAAAGGTTAATAAAAGCTTAAACTGTTCAGTATACTCCTTAGAAAGGTTACTTCGTATGCTAATTCAAGAATGATTTCTTTATACTAGGATGAAAAGATAGAGTTCATAAAAAAATTCAGCATAATTTTCTAACCACTTAAAATTTTCCAGGTATCATAAAAATTGTATTTTAGAGGCAAATATGGGAAAAGATTCTGATCTGTAACAAAGCCAAACTTTAAAATCTTTTGTGAGACAGACTTCCCATATTCTGTGCAGATCTAATAAATCAATGTGAAATAGTGCCATAATTTTTAGAATTGTGCCCAAACATAAGTAATCTAGCAGGTCAGTACGTGACATCTTCATTTTCAGACACAACCAAATAGGAGTCTGCCAAATACTGGAAACCACCTTCTTTTTGAACTTGTAGCCATGCTTCTATTTAGTAATTTAGGGAACAAGCTCTCTTTTTCCTCATTTTTCAGATGTATGACCTATGCAAATAGAAACAGATTTTCTTTTTGGTTCTTCAGCTATCCATGGCTTGGTTTATTCAACGTTGCACTCAAAACTACTTGGAGATTGCCAGTACAATTTTTTTTTTTTTTTTTTTTTTTTTTTT